>JAWWMU010000001.1:7245407-7296925 GCA_035048155.1 Cinnycerthia olivascens
AAAGAGTAAATTCATTCCATGCTAACTTAGATATTCTAAATGCTCTCTAGGTAAAATTATTCTGGCACTAGAGTCAGGACAGTCAATATTTTGTTTAGATATATAAAGACAAGTGCTTAAAATATATGTGATTGTTAAAATGTCTTAAATTTTATTTTATAATGCATATAAATGGAGTATTTTAAATTCACTGATATTTTAAAACTTATTATGATTTTTAAGTATATGCATAGTACAAGCTCTATTTGTAGAATTTAGCAAAACTAAGCTGTGTCTATACTTGTTAGAAATGTTGAGATTTATGATAGATTGGGGGTTTTAAGAGATTTGTGACAGCTTTTGCAAAATCATCAAATTTAGAAAGCCACAACAAGGGAACTGGGTATATGGAAGGTAGGACAAAATGTATACTTTGAGAGGGTTTTCTTCCTGGGTGTTCAGTTTGGTTGGCCCAGCTGGAACTTCTGGAGTAAGTCCAAATTTTCCATACTCAAACGCAAGTGCTTTAACCATGTCCCTGAATGAGGTATAAATCACTGCAGACCATGCAGCAGATGTGCCATTGCTTCCCCTGAGTGAAAAACTTGCTAAGTAGATAGCTATAAACAGAGGCACAACCTGAAATTTCCAAGACCCTTTCAAAGAATAATTCTAATTGCTGAAGTTTTTGTAAGTGTTTCACACAGGAACGTAAAACACATGATGAATCTAAAATTAAAGTTCATTGTTGTGTTGCTGGAGGAAAATGTAAAAAAAATTCAGGGGCTGGGGAAGATTGACAGGGACATTATCTTTTGAATCTCTGTAGCATGTCTGGTCAAAAATATTCTATTGAAAACAATTTCCAACAGAAAATAACTTTTTACTAAATTGCTGTTTTGCTGTCTTTCAATCAAAGTATTAGCATTAAAGAAATCCAAACCAAAAAACCTTGAACAAAATCTCCAGAAGACAATTTCTTTCCTCTCACTCCCTCCATGTTTTTTTGTTAGAAACATGCAGAGATGTTAAACTCTTACTTGATGGACATTTGGCATATATCAACATTTTTTTCCCTGTAGTTTTCTTACAGCTACTTTTTTTCTAAGTTTTAAATTTTATGTCCAGACCTAATTCTTTTAATCAACTCTGGCTGATTACAGCTAAAAAAATTAAAAAAATTATCTGCAGTCTTTAACACGTGTTTGCAAACCTTGTTGTATGGGAAAAGGAAGGGAAAAAATCTGCTCATCATGTCCATGATGAATAAAAGAATAAAATAAGAAAGTAATTAGATTAGACTCAAGTACAAAGGAACATGGAGCAGATAATATGAAGATTTTGATGATAAAGATATAGAAAGGAACAGAATAAATTGATGAGGAAAACTGTAGCTGCCATCATGGGACATCTTTATTAATAGGTTCAATAAACATCAGCCAGGACTGACAGAGAAAAAATTGACCTTGTGTGAGGCAAGGTGCCAAATGAAGCTTCTCGAAGTACTTTACAGACTCACTTTTCCACCATTCTCTCCTGTAGGTGTGGATGTGTCATGAGTACTTTCACAGCTGTCAGTGGGACATCTCAGAAATTCTAACCTCTTGTGAAAGACTCTCCATGGTCCGAATATTTACAGTCTCACAGAAGCAAAAAGAAGAAAAAGCATATATTTTGTTAGTAGTCTGTTTTCTCCTTTTTGGGTTGTTTACCAGCTGTTCTCTAGAATAAGTTGCTCAACAGTATATTTTATACTATGAAGAGATAAATGCTTCATACAGGGTATGGGAAAAGGTCCTGCTATCTATTCCTTGAAAAATTCCTTTTGTGTTCTAAAGCTACACTTTTACATAAAAGGAATATCCAGCAGAAGGCAAGTGTAGACAAACACATTAATAATCTTGAAAATTTTTAAATTAAACTTAGAGAGCTTTGAGGTTTCTCAGGCTTTCTGTGTTCCAGTTTCCTATTAATTCTCTAGTCATTGGAAGCTGAGAAGCAAAAGCCTTAGAGAAACACAAGAGTTATCCAGCATCCCTTAAGAATGGGAGACATTTCTTCATCAGGAAGTGGTGAAGCTTGAAAATTGTTCCGTTGCCTCCCCTAGAGAGCCCCACTGCAGCTGGAATTGGAACTGCAGCTTGGAATTGTCAGCCACATTCTTCACTGATCTGATGAGGTGAGAGTGGGCTGCTGGAACATGCCTTGCTTGCCTCTTGACATGAGTTTAAGTCTGCTTTCATAATTTTCACAAGTCCATATTTTTCAGACAAAATCTGCTTTTACTTGGAAAACACACAAGCAGGTTTGTATTTAATGCTTTAAGCTTTGGATGCAAATTTTCTAAAAGAAGTTTGTAAGGAAAAGCAAAGCTGAAACAAAAAAACAAATGACAAACCAAAAGTGTAATCTATTTGCCTACAAAATCAAACTTATTTTATATACCAGGCTTTTATAATTCTGCCAGTTTTTGTGGGCTTCTAGTTAACATATTCCTGGGCATTTTCATATTTTGCTCCTCTGTTGCTGTGTGGAAAATCTGTGCCAGCAACACATGAATTGACTAACAAACTGAGTATATATTGGAAACAGTTACTTTGTCAATACATAATGTACTGCCAAATGTAAAAATGTCAAACAAATGGGAAAAATAGTCAAGAATTATTGTTTTATCTCTTGTAGTTAGTATAGTTTCAGTTATTCCTTGCAGCACTTCCAAGCAAACCATTTTCATGCAGGTATTATTTTAATTGGCAAATGTTCTTCAATATTATGAAAATTTTAACCCAATGAAAATTAAACAATTAGCTTCAAATAGCTGAAGTGAATTCATTAAAGACTAAATTTACTAACTTTATTTAGTCTTGCTATTTTCTTCTTACTTGGGTTGTTGCTATGATGTTTTCCATTGTGTTGTTAAAGATCAATTGGATAACATGAATATAAACCGCTTAAATATTTATGGTATGGTGTTTGACTTAGTTGCTACTATTGCATAAAAATTAGAATCAAGTCCACTATATTTTGATAAAAGCAGAACCCTGCTTATTCTGAATAATGAAGAGATTTCTTGGATGGGAAACTTTATGGAGACCCATTCAGAAACAAAAGGGGAAGGAGACAGTGAAAAGTCATAAAGTGAAAGATAAATTGCCAATACTTAAAAACAGAGAAAAGGAATCTGAAAAGCCTTTATTTGACTGTATTTTGACATTAAATAAAGTCTGACTTGCAGGCTTATTCTAAGTTCTCACTTAACAGAAATAGTTCTTTTTTCTTTGTTTACTCAGAACGGGATCTTCATTTCCTTCTCTTCTTTCAGTCTGAAGCTTAATGACTGTGACTGCTAATTTTGACTACCTTGACACATTCCCATTGATTTTTTTAATCAGCTTTAGCTGTTGTGGTACACCTGAGACATCGGATTTTAAACTCTATATATCCTGCAAGACCAGTTTAGCGTTGGCAAGTCAGGCTTTTCTTACGTGCCAAAATTCACATCTTTTTTTACAGATGCTGGGATGATTTTAAAAGAGTATGTTCAGCTTGATTCTCAGTGAACTTGTCTGTCTCAAAATGCTTATAGAATGCTTTGCATAATGCTGTCTTTCTGCTTACTTATTCTCAGAGTACAAATACTGTTCTCATGTATTGGGCATTCACATGATGTTTCTCTTTCGTTGTGTCGTAGCTCAAAAGTTTTGTTCTTAGATTTTTCAAGCATTTCTTCCCTTTTTTTTTTTCTCCTTAGTGCTTTATGATACTTATGTGGTGATTTATCTTCTAGTGATTGCTTTTTAGAGACCTTCTCAAGGTCTGTCTACTGTAATCCAGCTCTGTAATCCAGTATGTGATTTTATCACACCCATTTCTTTTGTATACACAGCAGTTTAGGGGGCTTTTTACTGTGTTTTGATTCTAAACATTTGCTTGTGCAAATGGGGAAGGAAAGAGGGATGAAATAACTTAAAAATGGTTCTTTAGAATACACTAAATTTGTAGACAAGACCATCCAAATAATTTTTTTCTAACTGCACAAGGGCTATAGGGTGGATGTGTCCTCTTTGATGGACTGGCAATAGTTCTAGGGACTTTCCACAGAAAGCACCCACCTGAAACCTGTCAGTTCACAAACAGCAAGGTTGTGTTAATGTGGGTACAGGTTTGCTACTGAATGTTTGCATTAAAACTTGAAATGCCTAAGGTTGAATACACAGGTGAGTAAGGGCCAGGAGGAAAGAAGGTTTTTCTTGAAATTTGTTTCTATTCATTATAGATGTAGATTTCTTCAAACCTTATTACCCATTTTGTTGCTTTTCCCCAGCTGGTTGATGGACAGCGTTACATTTTATTTTATTGTTCCAGAAAGTGCAGTATAATGGAATTATATTCAACATCAACTAGGAGGGATAACTTGAGGCTGAAAAAGAGTATCTTTAGATTAGAGATTAGGAAAATATTCTTTACCTTGAAGGTGATGAGGCCCTGGCATAGGCTGCCCAGACAAGCTGTAGATGCTCCATCCCTAGAGGTGTTCAAGGCCAGGTTAGATGGGGCTTTGAGCAGCCTGGTCTGGTGGAAGGTGTCTCTGCCCATGGCAGGGGGTTGGATGACCTTGAATGTTTCTTCCAACTCAAACCTTTCAGTCATTCTGTGATTAAGTAAATAAGCATTTGAATTTAGAGAAAATAAACTGAAGGGTTTTTTTTCTTTAATTCTTTGCTGCAGGTTGGAAAGTCTGCAGGAATCCAACAGAAGGTAATAGATTTGGAAGATACGTAGAGCGTATCTTTCTTACACCTGCTAAGCGTTCTAATTGTTTCATTATTGGGATAAACACTGTGCCATCTCTCTGTGAACACAGGCAGAATTTATGAAATATTTCTTCTTGAAAACATGCTGCACTAATAGCTATAAAATAACCACAGAGATGCATTTTTGGGAACGAGGCTGGCTTGGGTCACCACAGGAGATAGACTGATATTAGTCATTCAGCCAATGTGCACAACTGTGCTCAATTTATTGATTCTGTGCTGAAGGGGAGAGAAAGGCCAATCTATCTGCTTTTCATGATGAAAATCAAAGAACAACAGAAAAAAAAAAAAAGCCTTCAATTCTTTTTTCTTACTATATCCAGGACATGCCTTTCTCCACTGGCACCTTTAATGATGAGAAACTCCACTGTAATTTGGCAGCTATAAGCCAAGCTAATGACACAATCTGAGATCTTGGTTTCTGTGGGTCAGTTTTCAGAACAACTTAGAATCTGTTTGCACAATGTAGACTTAAAGGTCAAATTAAAATATTAATTCTTTCCAGCTAGGTCCAATATATTAAAATATACTTTCCTCTGTGTTTGAAAAGTTTGAGCTTTCAAATGCAATCAAGATACCTCTATCGATTGTCCATTTACACTAAATGACCAAAGAGGCAGCTTTGCGCTGTGAACATTTTCTTGCAATTTAATGATATGAACTTCTTTCTGTCAAACACAAGAAATTTTGAAAAATAACCTATTAGGAGCTTCTTTAAGTGATGCTGAGTAATACATAATTTAGCTGTAAAAATATGGACTTGTAGTCACTCAGCATAGGTTTAATAAATAATATGACTGAATACTTTCATAATACATCTACTCTTAGTGCACAGGGTGATATTTTATATTGAGTTCTATATTTTGTGAGTAATACTTTTCAAAAACTTTAGATACTTCTTTGTGAGTTAGGTGGTGGCAAATTCAAGTTCTTCTGTTATGGAATTAAATGCATTTTGGGATAACACATGCAAAAATTTCTGTAAATATCTTACACCAAGTGTCATTTTTTCACACACCTCTGAAGAATAATATCTTTATTCTTCTGTGTGTTCCTGTTCTGTTTGACTGCATGGCTGAATTTCCTCAGGTTGTTTGTCAGGTTTAGTACAAAGTAAACGTTGCTTAGATGCTCCAAATTGATTATGTTCACCCTCAGGCGATTTCACAATAACCTGTTGCAGATTAAAATCACAAAATGCTATGTCACCTCCAGTCCTTATTAAGATAATTGACCCTCCTACTGAATTAATAATCTACATCCTGGTTGCTTAAATACACTTGCTACTAAATAGTTCTCCTAAAGTCTAAACTTTAACATATTTTGATGACGTATTTGTACTTGTTTGTCTTCTATTCAGTTAAGCATTCGACTAATAAGAGCAATAACATTGATCAAAAAACAAGTGGAAGGCCCAATATTTGCCAGGGATATTTTCCATAATTTCTAAGTTAATTTATTCATTATAATTCTGCTATTCAAAATAAAAAATTATAGATGAAAATTTAAGTTATTCAAACTTGAAATTATCAGGTCATGTATAATTTGAAATTATAAATGTACTGGCTCTGAAACAAAGCCTTTTCTCTGGTAGTAGGATACCTTCTGTATTTTCCTATAGTATAGTTTTATTTGAATTTTCAAATTAGTAGGAAATTATTTAAATATGAATTAAAATGAAGCTGCTTTTGAATAATTTGTAATTTCTCATTGCGATAATGAGTTTCAGAAAAAGCTTTGAATTTCTATCAGTGTGGAGATACAGGGACAAATTTAGCAAGATGTATGGGAAATAGATTTATTTTGTTGGGGGTTTTTTATTGCCTACCCTTTACTCTCTTCCCAGATGAATGCAGATGAAATGAACAGACAGAAACACATGAGAACATTTTTTCCCTCATTCAGGCAACCATTATGCATCTGGCTGTCAGTTTCTGTACCCCGCTGCTGGTTTATCATATTCCCTTTCTACACACATCCCTTTTTCTTTGCTTCTCCTTGTTCTAGCAATTCAGGTAGACATAGACTTCAGGCAGGACAGACAAATGGTCTGGATCATGCAGCCTTGCTTGAAAATATGACTCCTTTCATTTCTTATCTTTCTCCTTTCTCCTAATTAAATAGAGGATTTCAGTGGGTTGTGTGGTTTTTACTTAAAGCAATGGCAAGCCCGTATCCATGACTGCTTAGTTCATAATTAAGTAAGTCAATCAAATGGAACCCTGCTACCATGAGTAAACCCTGATCAAGTACTTACCTGGGCAAGGAATCATAAAGGAGCTCTTTAAGAGAAAACATCTGTTGTTTTCGACCCTTTAAGTACCCCTGTGTACTTCACTGTCAGTGCACCTGCTCTTATATGGTGAATAAAAGCAGTTTTGGGTATTTTGTGCTCAAAGCCTGACTCCACATGGTGTATTTACATAAGTAGCCCATGGGGATTCAAGTAAGCTACTGGCGTGAGAAAAATGTTGCTGAAATTTGAACTTCAGGTTTTACATCCTCTATAAGGCATACAGAAAGTACTCTATAAAAATATATATCCAAACAGAGAAAGTTCACAAGAAAAAATCTTGTACATGGAAAATTCTTCATTCTTGAGTGGGTTTTTAAATTACTAATGCAGCATCATAATTTCTTTTCAGTTCAGAGGATGACAATGCATACTTGGAGTTGCATACCCTGACCTATTGGATAACTAGGCAAATCAGTCAATGCTTACTGTCAATTTTATTTCACTGCATCACACCTGGATCAAAACCCTTGGGGGTTGTACAACTCTGCTATTCTAGACCTACTTAGCAGTCCTGTCGACATACTTCTTTGAACTTCTTTTACAGTGGTGCTGTATCTTGGTAACAGCTTCTTATACCAGCCAGCTACACAGAGGACTAGTCAATAAAAAAACCTAATCAAAATACTATATAAAATATCCTCAAAATGGCCAAAAGCTTTGAAAGAGCTGAAATTAATTCTCTCAGCAATCAGGTGGTGAGTGAATCCGGTGTACCAGTAAAAATTCTTTATCCTTGCTGGCTTTAAAGCACTTAGCCTTTTTCAGGACCTGTTCTGGAGAGCATGTTACTTTCTCAAGCTCCACCAGTGGCACTACATTTAGCCTTCTTTATTTGCTTAAAACAGTAGTCTAGAAAATAAACAGTGATTATCAAATACACAGATAAATAGATCTGAAAAATGTCCCCATATTAATTTCCATATTCACCTCAGTGAACAGTCACTTCTCCAACCTTTAAGAAGTCCCACATTAAAAAGAAGCATCATCCACATAAAGAATGATGTGTTTTACTGTCTGAGATATCTCCTGGAAACTTTTTGTTTGATTTTCTGAAGTCCAGTTTGCACACAGTACTATGCCTTGCAGAAGTAGAGAGCTTTTCAAATAGAATTTGCTTTTAAATGATAATTATTGTAGGTAACAAGTCAAAAATTTATTGTTCCATTATAATCAATAGCAAAGCTTCCCTATACTTCCCTCAAGCCCAAAATTGCCACAATTTGATTGCTTTAAATGGATACCTTTCCTTTTCCCCTGAGGTATTGCTTGCTCTTCCACATCCATATACCTGATACAAGTTTTTCACTCTAAAAGTAGTTCTACCTCTTTATAGAGGATAAGGAACTACAATCCATGTTATCCCTCATCACTTAGACCTTTGGAAAGGTAAAATTTTGGCAAAGTGAACAGGTGAGTCTACCAATCTCTTGGTTAATTCCTAGCAAAATACTCTAGTGATATTTCTTCCTTATAAATAATTTTTTTTCAGAATATTGTAAACTTATTCCTATACCTTTCAACATTTACTGTAATAAATCAAATTGTTTGATTTTTTTTTTTCCACAGTGGAGTTTTCTGTTGACTCTAATGAAATTGTCCCAGGCTCAGGAAGTTATCGTGGTTTTGATTATCAGTATTAAGCTGTTTACAATTTTCATTCTAAGCAACCATCAAGGTTCTAGATGTTTTAGGACTGATCACATTCATAATTAAGCTATGGCTGTCATTCCCTCCATGAAGTATTTTATGAAGATAGAAAATGAGTAATTCCACAAAGTTAAAGAAAAAAAAACAAAAAAAAACCAAAAAAAAAAAACCCCAAAAAAAGACAGCAAAAAATGTTTTATTTCAGTGTCTTTCCCTTTTTATCTGTTTTCCTTGGGGAACCCTCTATTTATTGTTTATCCACTGAACCTGCAACCTAGAAGGTTAAAAGTTTATGCTGCAAGGCAAGATGACTGCTCAAAAGGTAACTATCGTTGTGCTTATTTGTCATATTGGTAAACAAAAAAGCTAAAACCCCCAAAAGTTAATATATTTAATGTCTCTCCTAAGATATGCTAGAGTGGGATCACTTTTATACCAGAATGAGAGAGCTGGAATGCAGATCCATGGCTTGCTTACTGTACTACAGCTATCAGCTTCTGCCAAGGGAATTGGCTTCATTCCTCCTAATCCTAAAAAAATGGGTTTTGCTTGACCAATAACACTTAACTGCAGGAAGTGAGTATTGACAATTATTTCTCTTATTCAGCGGGTAAGTTATTTGTTAGTAAAATAATGCTTAATTAAAATGCCACTTGCAAGCAGCACTGCCTAGATAGGATATTAAATATCCATTTAAAGGAAATACATACCTTTTTGAAACAGGAGACCACTTGCTGGCTGTTGGTCACTGGGTCTGCAGTCTAACACAGTGAACTGGTGTATAATATGAGAAAACACAGCTCCATATTTTGTTTTCAGTTATGAGAAAGGAGATCTACTTATAAATTAACAAATCTAGGTCCTACATTTGTATATGCTCTGGTGTTGCTGCAAGAATCAATTATACCTGTAGAATGCAAACTTATTAGTAAAAAGCTGTAGAATAAAAAAAGCAACTCTTGGATAGGAGCATGATAAAATGGAGTATTTTCTACTTTCAGATATTGTATCTGGGATCTAACTGTCCCAGAATCCTGCCTCAGAATTTTTCAGTTGGCAGTAGAAATCCAAGTAGAATGAAATAGTGATTTGCTGTCATGGTGGTTCATGGAAGACTCTCTGCATAATCTCGAGGAAAGGTGCTGGGCATACTTATCTTTGGTTTATAACTCTGTAAATACACAAAGTTCTGGTTCATCTGGGTCTGCTCTGATTTCAGTGTAAAAGACATAAAACCAAGTTGGCTGCCCCACATAAATATTTAATTCACTGCAATCAAGTTAAGGACACAGCAATAGCATGAACAAAACCCTTTAGTTTGGCATGCCATATTATTTGCAGCCACTAAAGTTGATTGAATATTTTTAAACATACACTTCTTCAAAAGAAATGTATGTTAGTCTTTTTTTCTTACACTATATCATAGATATTTATTACATAAGTACTTTATTCTCTGTGTGTGCACGACTTTTGTTTGGAAATTTGGATAATTTGAGTGCTTTTCCTCCCTAAAAAAACAGATTTTTCCTTCCTAAAAGCTTAATTTATATTCCTTAGTTGTTTTTGACCACCAAATAATTTATATGATTTTTCCTTGCTGCCTTGTAACTGCTTCTAAATGTTTTTTCTTCCCACTATTTTAAAAAATTTTGTTATATAGGAATAAACTTTCATTTATTTTCTCACCTTATTGTGTGTGAAAAGTGAAGGAAAAATCTTTAATTTTAACACTTTTTGTTACGTGTGGTGTATGCAATTTGGTTTCATGTGTGGTTTGGTACATGAACTCACGGAGTTGAATTATTTCTATGAGTAAGGGGTAGTCAAAGTGTAATCAGCCATGAAGTTTGTGTTTCACAAAGCTGCTTACACTGAATAATTCAATATTTGAGCTTTAATGATATTTGAATAGGAATTTGTATGCCTACTGCACAGTGAGTAGATGAAAGAAGACAAACTTGATTTCTGGCTGAATCATTAGGACGGGATTGTTTCCAGCCCGCTGTGGGATCAGCCCCCCTGAGCCCCACAGGTGCAGCGCTGCCTCCCAGGGCAGTGACCTCCGGCACCTCCACAGGCTGTGCACAACCCCCCTGGCTTGTCACAGCTTTCCCTGGGCACCTGAGCCACTTTGGCCTCTGATGGAAGAGCTGCCGTCGTTAGGGATGTCCTCTGATGCCTTAGGTTTTAGCTTTTATGTATTTTAGATTCTGTACTGTTTTAGTGGGTAGTTTTACGTTTCATATTAAGTGCTACTAAGCTCTCTTCAGAGTAGGCAGACAAAACAATTCCTTCTATATCTCGATACCAAGGACAACTTCCAGGCCCAAGAACAAGAAGAATGGTGAAGTGAGAAGAATAAAACAAGGATACTGGAGCTTCATAACCTGAAACTACAGTTGGACAATTGATTCTAATATGCTAATGGACCAGAACTTATAAAAGTGTGAGACCCTGTGATCAGGTGTCCATTTTGTGACCATTTTGAGGTTCATCTTGGGTGTGGTCCGGCTGGACTCTTGTGTGCCCAGGCATTCCCATTGAAGCATTTTAATGAATCCCTACTTTATCCTTTTACTCTGCTTGTCTCTGTTCCAGGTCAGCCTTCAGAAGGCATCAGTCATGAGAGTCAAGAACAAACACCATGCCAGCCAGGGCTGGTGCTGCTGAGGGCACATTCCCATTCCAGCTGCGCTGTGAGTGCCGAGGGAAGCGCTCTGTGGAGCACAGCTCTTCTCTGGCCAGGGCAGGACAACCCGCACCCATCACTCCTTGTCAGTGCCAGATGGGAGGGAAAGCCAGATGGGAGGGAAGCCAAAACCAGCCCAGAATAGAGGAAATATTCTTCAGAAATATCTGCAGGGGATTTTCTGCCTATGCTAGAACAGCCTCTGGCCTGTTCTCCACAAAGTGTGACGGGGGCACAAGGGATCCACGGTCAGTGATAGGAAGAGGCAGAAGCTCATTTGTTGTGGTGTTTGAAGCACGTCTCTCCTGACCAAGGAGCCACTCATATTCCCTGGAGTCAGGGCTAAAGCTGTGCTGGGCTGGGCATGGTGCAGGGGTGCTGCAGCCTCCTGTCCTGATGCACCACCCAAGTGGCCCTGCTGCAAGGCTGCACCCTGCACTGCTGCCCCTGCTGCTCTGGCAGAGGATGCCGTGCCATGCCATGCTCACCTGCCCTGAAGAGCTGCAAGATGGAGGCTCAGCAGACAGGGGCTAGGACAAAAGTTCTATGTGTGTTCTGATTGACAATCATGTGCAATTGGAAGCCAAATGTCCTGGTTGCCCTCAAACAGTTCAGCTTCATCCTGGTCTGTCATGCAGCCAAGAAGATCCTGGAAGGACCCTGGCCATGACAGCAGCTTTCATCCCAGGGAACATTGATGGATTGTACTGGCGTGCCCAGTTCTTCTGAAAGAGCCCAGGATGCTGTGCAAAAGAAGTTCCACCTGAATATGAGGAAGAAGTTCTTCACTTTGCAGTGACTGAGCATTGAAACAGATTTCCCAGGGAGGTGGTGGAGTCTCCCTCACTGAAGATATTCAGGATCTGTCTGGACAAAATCCTGTCTGGGATGACCTTGCTTGAGCAGGGAGATTGGATCAAGGGCTGCTGTGGTCCTTTCCAATCTTGTCCATTCTGTGATTCTGTAATTCTGTGACAAAGAGATGCAAACATCAGTGTGGAAATGGGTTCAAAAAAACTTTTGCACAAGTCAGACTTTGACGGTTGGATCCTAAATAATAACTAATCCTTTGAGCATATTCTGTCTTCAAGCAGATAATAAATCCAATTTACAGTTTGAAGAAGTATTATTATATACATTTCTTGCTAAATAATTAATGTGTTTAAACATTTTCCGAAACAAATTTGAATCTGAAACAAATAAATATTTCTGATGAGCAGCACTAGTGCCCATGTTCATACTTTTCATTATGCTATATATCTTTAAACTTTTGATTTAAGATGGTATTATGTTATCTCCAGGTTATGAAGGATTCAGGAAGAAATGAGAGGTACAGTCCAAACTCTTGCATTATCTCAAGTAGACTGTACACTGAATTTCTAATAGAATTTCTCTCGAAGGCTCTTAATCTCAAGCTCTTTCTGGGGTAGTCTGAAAAGAACAAGATAGAATCTGCTTATCACCCTTTCCCCTTGAAAGCACAGGAAAGGTAAACAAGAAAGGCAACTTGTCAACACTGAGACAATTACTTCTGTTTCTAAGATCACAGCCTAACACTGATAAGGGACTTTTATAAGGGATTTTTGTATCCAGATTAGAAGAAATCAGCAAGTGTGCATGGGCATGCTACTATCTAGATTTCAGGTTGTTTCCTGTGTCCTTATGTATCTAAGGGCAAAGTCATTTCACTTTAATTTCTCTTTGCTTGGCATCGGAAAAAAACAAAACAAAGACAACAAAAACAAGAACTGAAAAAGCAACAGCAAAAAAACCCCAAAAAACAACAAAATCAACCCTATTGATTTACTCTGGGATCATTATTTCATTATCAGAGTAAACTATGAGAGAAGATGCAGACCTGCATTTCCTAGCAATAGAAGACACACCAATAGAAAATACTTTTTGCAGATACTACAGGTGTGACACTCCATCCTTCAGGGGAAGGGAGCACCCAAGATTCACAGACACCTGTTGTCAAAAGGGAGCAACAAAAGCCAGAGGGTCCACAAGAAATTTGATTTGTAAATTATATGCAGCATGGAAACTGGTATGTCAGTCCCCCTATCTGGAGGGAATAATTTTTTTCATTTTCTATGCAAATTAGTTATTATGCACAGTCCATTCTTCTAGACATTTCTGGAAAGGGGTCAGAGGCCTTAAGGGGTGGTCTTGTTCCCCCTCCTGGATCATCCTTTGCTTAGCAGCCCATGCTCACATCTCAGTATCATTCCTGTACTTGTGCTCTGCTGGGTAGTGATTATCTCCAGGATCCAGAACACAGATGTTTGTCACCAAAAAACGGTGCCCTACCTCCACATGTTCCCCAGCCACATGCTGCTCTTTCTCAGAGCATGTTATTACAAGCAGTCCTTGGTTGGCTCCATGGCTATTCATCCATTGGTGTTTGAGACATCGACATCAGCCCCTTCTCTTCCAGGCTGCTACACAAGGTTCTGCCCACAGACAGCCCTTTCTGTGGGAAGTACTTGCCTTCCTTTTCTTTGTTGGTCCCACTCTGCAGGCAGGTGTGAAAAGGTTAGATAATAGACCTTTCACTCAGCAATCTTCCCCCAGAACAGAAATGTGTGCTCTCAGGAAGGAGAAAAACCTTCTTCCTTTGCTGGCTGAGAGACAGAGGAGATAAAGCCATTAAGCTTTTGCCCACAGAACAATCTTTTATAAAGCCAGGAACAATTTTGCCAATTATTTGTTCATTTTGAAAATTGTTGTTTTTTTCTCTGCAGATCATAACAGTCTCCAAAGCATCTTGCTCACTAGCAGCTTAAATCCCAATGAGAGGTGACTTGAGTTCTTAATTTACTCAGCTTTTTTTCAACTTTGTATATTCCAGTTAAGCAAATGTCAAACTAACCCTATATTTGTTTTGCTTTCCATTTAAACCTTGTTTTTCTAAAAAAAAAAAAAAACCAAAAAAAACCCCACAAAGAATCCTTTTTTCCTTTTCCTGAACTAATTAATTTATCATGAAGGAAAATTTCATTGGGATAGATCTCTTTCTTTTACAAAGCTAACCTATTTTATTTTGGAATGTGAAATCACAAAAAAACATGTCAGTGGTACTTGATCTTTGGACAAAATACTGGTCAAAATAACTGCACATGGTGTGACTGGGTACCTTCTATGGCCTCACAATAAGGACCTTAAAAGTCCTCTTTGAGCAGAAGACCAAATTCATAATGTATTTTTAATCATTCATGTAGAAAGAAATAAGAAAAAGAGAAGCTGACAGAAACTCTTTGTAGTAAATAGCATTTCCAAGACAAAGTACACCACTAAAAATCAAGAATTAATAAATAAATTCAACACGTTATTATGACTGTAATGAGACTCATCTGTCTCCAGGGTAGAATCACAAGCAATTTATTTCTTCTCCTAGCCACCAAGAAAACCTTCTCACAGAACTTACCTACTTTTTTTTTTTCTTAATTCACAGTGAAATCTTACTATAGAATGCACAGATGGCACACTCAGTCAAATAAGGGGGAAAAATTGGAACAAAACTGAAGGGCAGACTGTGATATATCTGTGACTCTTTTCATTAATGCTGTGATAGTCTTAGCCACAAACTAAAATGTCTGTCAACAAATCTGCAGTCATTTCTCAGCCCAAACCTCTGTTGATCTCAGTTCAGAGCCACAACCTGGGCAAAAGTGCAAATTTTGGGTTTATGAGGTATCTGTCAATCCAATGACAATTTACAAAATTTCACTTTAAAGGCAGCCCCATATGTAATCTGATTTCAGATAGAGTGTTACATTTCTTTTCAGAAAAAATGCCCCATTTTTCAGATTTATTGTATCCATTTGATTGTAGTGTAACTTGTTAGTGTAAAAATGAGTATAGTATACTGTAAACAGTACCATGCATTGTATGTATAAGTGTAGGCAACATAGTGTAAATAGGTTTTATTCAATGTTGTTATGTTTTAGGTGAAGTAAAAGTATCTCTTTTAAAACAGTATTGTGTTCATATTTTACATTATTATGCAAACATATAAATAATTTAATTTATTTAATTATATAATGGGAATTTTAAAATATACATGTATTATCCATTACATGCTAATATGGATTTTTTAAAAATATCAAAAATTCCAAAAATGGGAATTTTGAAGAATGTTGATGATAACACAGAGTAGTAACAGAAATGCAAACTATTGTGTGTGAAGAAGAAAGGATTTATTTATATGCTTATAGTTGCATTGAAACTGGGATAGGGATAAGAAAATAAAACTGACACTTGTCAAACTAAATGCTGACTTTGTATTTGATTTAGATGAACTCCTTTGATACAGACTAGATAACACAATTGAGTTACTTCAAAGAAAATGGAAAATATACAGCAAACACTTAAATTTATATAATTCTAAAAGAGCAGCAGCGAGATAAAAACATTTATATTATATTAAAATAATCACTAGTCAATCTAGTTTTCATAAGCTTTGCACTCATGTAAACTATCTGTGTATGGGATAAATGGATATTCTCTATTTTCCACAAGTACTTCTTGTTAGAGCTGTTATTAGCCACTTTTTATCTCTCTTTCACAAGAAATTGCTTCTTTTGAGACAAATCTCACCCAGAATTTACGCAAAATCTGTGCATTCATGGAAAATAGTTGTATAAGTCTCAAGGTTCTCTTTAAAAATAATTCTAAAATGATTCTTCTAGGCAGTAAAGATTTTTTGCATTAAGTGACTGGCAGTCAGTACTTCTGAGAAATATATCACCTATTAAGATCTTTGAATTAGAAATGGATTTTTAAATGTCTCCAGTCCATGCTGGCTGTCTGGGATGTGAGACACATTTCTATATATCTTTTGTGGGTATTTTGCTTCTTTCATTTAGAAGCAGAGTCTGCATTAGAATCAATTTGTATTTTGAAGTAATTTGGGTTTTATTCTGAACTTACAAAATGGGATTTTAAAAACAAAATGGCATTGGCATTTGAGCTGAATATGAGAGCTGTGCTCCCTTCAGGGGATGTTCAAAAGATGTTAGATGGGGAGTTCTCTGAGATAAGCAAAAGAATTCACTGAGGGCATAGTAATATTTAAATCATCCCCATATCTTTCAGGAATGTTGGTGCCACATTACCAGTACTAGGCAGGAGAGCCTCCTTTTCCAAGTGGGTCTTTCCAAAAGGAAACAGCTGCTCCTTCATTAATTAATTAAATCTCACTTCAGGAGGAGCTTCGTGAGGATATCCTGCCCATTTTCTCACTTTCGCTGTGTCAGCAGTAGTGAGAGCAACCATAAAGGTCTGAGTTCAGTGCCCTCTGGGGAAATGGACAACTTTTCAGTTCTAGTAATCTGCAGGTATGTTGGAAGCTGTTTACTTTCCAGATAATTCAGTGAGCCAGAGAGAGGTAAAAAATTGCAGACCAAGTCTGAAGCGAAGTATTTGGGTCATCCAGCTTGAAGATGGAAATCTTATGTTTCAGCTGTGCTTGGAGCACTCTTTGTTTGTTCTGCATTAAGCAATCACTGCATAAAATACTGAAATACTTGAAAGAGGACTGGAGTACAAGGCTGTGTGGCAGACAAGAAAAGGATTTAAAAATGTGTTTCGTTAATGCACATTAGTGGGACTTAGATGTGAGAAATCCACTGAGCTGCTCAGCCCAGTCAAGTGGTGAATGCTTCTGAGCACATCAAGATTACTCTGTGACTTCAAGTATTGAAAGTAATTTGTGTTATTGTTTAATTATTTAAAAAGTTCCTAAGCGTTATACGAACTTAGGAATTAGATGTTGGAGTTTTGAAGGTCTAAAGTCAGAGCAGAGATATCCTGTTTTTATGCATTTGTTATTAAGTATTTCTGGAAAAGCTTATGAGTGAGCAGCATGACTTGTGGTCTCCATATGTGAAAATATTAGATGTTTTATCTTATTAGGAATCTTTATTTCTCGTCTGAACATCTGATGCTGCATGATGACTGGTAGAAACTTCTGTAATTTGCAAGTGTCATGTGTATTTCTACTCCAAAGGTACGAAACTCCTAAAAATTCTGCTTACTTTTGGCCTTGGATTTTAAAGTTGGTTTTTGTTGCTGTTGGTTTTTTGTGTTAGTTTGCTCTGGCCTAAATATTTGGTAATAATGCTGGTTTACTGCAGCTTAGGATTTTCCGGTAATGCTTTTTAATCAGCTTCATTCAAAACTGTCATGTGAACATCATGTCTTAATACTAGAAAAATTAGATCTAAGGTGCTTTTGATATATATGTGGTGATAAGCAACATCTTGGATGTGATTGATGGAATTAAATAACAAAACAGAGAGGGTGCTTGTGCCAGGGTTAATGGGAGGCAGGAGTAAAATAATGTAAAAGGTTATTTTTCTTCACAACTGTAGAGTTGTTTCTTTATATTTGCTGGAAAAAAGAAAGAGAGAAGCATTGCTCCAAGTTAGAATTCACTGTGCTTATACTACCGTACTCAGAATTTATGAGGAGAATATTTCACCAACACAGGGGCATGAGATGTTGGATGGAGATGAACAATGGTTAGAAAGTATTTAATTATCAACAAATTTTCCTTCTGCTTTGGAGAAAAGAAGTATCACTAGTAGTGCATGGGAAGGAAGAACAGTCAGAAAAAAAGCAGTAGGTCATTGAGACCATCTATCTATACAGGACTACCCACTTGCACCACTGCAGAAGATCTAGGTTCAGCATCTGCTCCAAATCAGATGGACAATGTATTATACTGAATGTATAAATTCCAAAATCATCAGTTTTTTTACTCTAGAACCCCTCCTTACAGGACTCCTTCTGATAAGTATGATAAAAACCTTTTTAAAGTTGTTTTCCTAACATAGAAAAATTTTCTTGAAATATTCCTCATCAGATCCACTGTGCTGACATTATAGGTACACTTAAGAAATAAAACAAGCTGAGGAGTAGGGGATAGTACCTTGTTTTCCTGAAGGAATTCAAGATGTGGGCCCTCAGTATCTGAATTACTCATATAACTCTGTACAGGCTGTCTCCAGCTCCAGTAGCTTCCCCCCTCCAGCCCATTGTTATATCAAAATTCCTTTTCCTCTAGGAATAATATATATTTAAACACTATTATATCTCTTTAGCCCAGCTCAAGAGGTAATTTATTTGGTGTATTGATAAAAATTTTGTAGACCTAGTATCTCTGCAAATCTTATCACTCAGGGATGCTGGTGGGCATTTACCATGGGGAGTTCCAATCACCTAAAGCAAAAAAAGGGTTTATCATCATAATTAGAAGTGTAAGAAAGTTCAGTTGGGCTGAGAACTCATCTGGAATTTAAGTTTTCAAATTGGTAATTTATGCCTTTCTGGAATGAGAAAAGATAGCAAGAACACCTAAAGACACAGATAGCCATTTTAAAATTCAGCTTTTAATTAAAAAATTAAAGAAATGCGTGGACTCAATGAAACACTAATTCTAAACCAAAAGCAGATATATATTTACTTTGCAAGACTACATCATCAACTTTGAATGTTGTGCTTGTGTACCTCCCATACTTTTCATATGTCGTTAAACTATAATGCTACATAGACAGACCTTGGGAAAGCCCTTTGGAAAGGAATGGATTACAACATCTATTTCCAAAAAGAAAGCAAAGGTCAGTTACTCTGGAGTGCAATGTAATAGTAGCATAGACTGATGTGTTTAAAAGCCTTATGGGAGCCTCCACCCCATCTATAATTTCAGAAGCAGCAGTCCATGTGCTTTGGCTCTTATTCTAAGTGATGCTTAAAATAAACAAAAACTTGGAGCCAAAGGCAACATTCAAGTGTATGGAAGAGTTCTCAAGAAGTCTGGATGGAGGGACTTTGCTGAGCACATTCAGTTGGTTTGTAAGCTGTTCACAGAATCAAAGGTATTAGTTTCTGAAAGAACTAGGGCTGCAAGAGTAAAAACAAACAACAGCACAAACTCTTCACGGGTTCTTATTATCTGATCAATTTCAAATCAGGACCCAAAGAACCAGTATTCACACCGCAGGAAAAATGCAGGAAAAAATACTCTGCTGTATTACCCTGCCATCAGTCACCCATGGCCAGCTGAAAATAGAGCATGAAGAATGCAAAAGGCATTAGTATGCACCCAAACATTGTGATTTGTAAGACATAGAAAACACCTCTTTTTTCCAGCTTCATCATTCCAACTCTGCTGTTGAATTAGAAAATTCAACAAACTTGTTAATTGCCACTGGAACACACGGAGAACTAAAATACAATAATCTTCTTGCAAAAGGGATGCCTGTTTAAGAGACTAGAGTAGACACCTAACCAGAGCCCTGTGTAATGTCAGCTACTGAGGAGTCTGGATGCTTTAATCAAATTTGTTGTGCTAGAAAAATTGATAAATGCCACCCTAAATCATGATAGCACAGTAGCAATGGGACTTTTGCTCAGCATTGTGTAAGAACTTGTCCACACGCTCTCGTTCAAACCTTTCTATGCAGCAACATTTACCAATTCATTGAGAAACAGTGATTAAAAAGGTCTGATCATTTTCACAGTCAAAATAGTTACAGCTGGCCAAGACTTAGCCCCTAATGAGAGGTGCTAGAGCTGTTTGCTTATGAGTCATTCTTTGTGAATGTCTGCACCTTCTTGGGGCTTTGGTGAAGTGCCTTGTTGACCATTTTGCACACTAGAGCCAGAGTAAAGAAAAGAGAACTCCTAAATTATTCTCACCTGACATTACAACATACAAAGAAATTATGTGCATTGACGAGGGAATGTGGGACCTCGCAGAAAATCTTCTGTGGGTTTGCACAAGGCTTCCCAAAATACCAGTGCTTGAGGGACTCTGTTTAAAGACTCGAAGATATTACCAGGATTTCTTGAGGTAACCTAGCACTGTTGGAGCTCCCGCAGAGAAATATTGATCATCATGGTTCTACTGTTCCTTTTGAGCCTTGGAGCACAACACCTCTTCCTTTTTAAGTTCTGGAATACATTATACTCAAAGTACCTTATATAAGATCTATGTGCACTGCAGTTAAAGTAGGGCTCCTTTACAGGTCCTGTGCTTTTATTTTTTTCTTTAGGTCTTTAATACATATATCTGCTCCTTACATCATTTATTGTTTTTGTGTACTTGTTTTTGTAATGGCTGAATAATAGCAGAGAGCCAGGAAAATTACTTTGGGTCAGCTGGGAAGTAATTTTATCTACCCATTTTCTATGAAGGGCATTTTTTATTTTTTTTTTCCAAACCCAAAATGTTTTATTCTTGAAGAAAGAAAAAAATCCAAATTTTTTTAAGTAGTTTTGAACTCTAAGAATGTGATATTTCAACATTACTTGAACCAAAATGTTATTTGGGAAGCACTTAATTGTTTCACATGTATTTTATAAAGTTCAAATTAAATCTTTTATAATTTTCTCTTTTTTTTTTTTTTTTTCTTTTTAAGTAACTTGGTGTGAACAAAATAATTGTTTAAGTGGTTTCCTTTGTGTTTGACTGCTCTTCTTAGGAGGTCAGTACAGAGGGGATGAAAATGTAAAAAAAAGTTTCTGAGGAACCCTTTGCCTATTTCTGCTGCCTAGCTCCATAGCTTTTATCTACTGATAAATTAATACATCCTTTCAAAGCACCTGTCTCAAATCATCCATAGTGAGGGAAGAAAAATTTTGGATCTTTTTCTCCACCAATAGATAGATTCAATACCAAAAACTCAAAGAATCCATCAATAATTCAAAGGAATTGCTGCTTTCACATACTTAATGCTGCCTTCTGTGCTATGGGTGAAAATCTGCCTTAGGCAGGTGATCAGCACTAGGCCTGTGTTCTGTCTAAATCCCACATCAAATCCTCCACGTTTTATATATATATATATATATATATATATATTCATTATCAACTCCTTCTCCATCCCACAGCAGATAATGTAGCACAAGTGGGGATAACTGAGTCATTTTCTCATTATAAACTACTTTACAATCCAATGCAAAAAGGAAAAAAATCCCCACTCTACATTAATATGTATAAGAATTTTTAAAGTTGAGAAATGTTTCACATAGAAGCCAAGTCAATCCCTTTCACATATGTACTATTTTATTACAGAATTGTACTTACAGTTTAGTTTCATGCTTCTGTGTACTTCAGCATGTTTATACCATTGTAGAAATATTTTTGTGGTGGTAAATACCTTCAAATTTGATAACATGGGGTGCAAAACCATTGTCGGGTTGAAGTACTATTGATATTTATGAAGTAGAGACAGCAAAACCAGGATTAAATCAATAATTCATAATTAATTGTATATTCAAATTAAATATGCTTAAGATTCAGTGTGAGATTCAAATACATTTTATGCATAAGTATATTTATTTCATGCCTGGATCACTGCATACTCAAATAAGCTATGTTCAGCTACCCACATATGTGATGTGGGACTTGAATCACTGCTTTGTACTTTGTGAAATTCTCTTACACTCTCAATTTGTGGCATTATTATCCAAATACCTATCACCAGGTAAATTTACTAGAGTTGTGGGAGGGGCACATTGTATTTTTGTGGTTTAGGATTTTAGTTTGGTTTGGTTTGAATTTTTTTTAAACCTGCTTTAATGCAAGCAGTACTGGAAAATATGCTTGTACGGAAAAAAATATGGTTCAGTAAATGCAGAGCAAAATTCTGACTCTGTTTAATCTGATTTTAAAACTCCAGGTAATTGAAAAGTACCAGTGAGTCACTGGTACCTCAGCCCAAACAGGGTCCATTTTTGTTGTATGTTGCCCTTTGTGAGGATTAGAAACATAGATATCTTTTCTGATTAGTAAGGTATTCTCTACCTTAAGTAGAAATGATAATAAAGAGAGTAGTCTAGGTGTGGCTACTTCCTTAACTTCAGATTACTAAACTCTGTGGGAGATGGTCCTTAAAATGCAAAAGAATGTTTCTTTCACATTCCAGGCAGAAATTGCCTGAAATGAAGCTAGAATTTTCATGAATTATTTTGCCCTCACTCAGATGAAATTATTTGAGTAGCCAAATGTTGCAGTCTTTGCGTTTCAGCTCTGAACTGTCTCTCACAAACTGCAATTTAAGTTTCTCACGTGCTCATTTCCATTCTTCACATGTCCCCCTGAGGCTGGGTGTCTCTGAACCTGTCACAAGTATGTGTGTGCTGTGTCAGTAGCAAGGTTCAAGTAGGTTTCAACTTCTATGAAGGATGAGCTGTGGAGCCCAAACTGCACAGCAGGGCCAGAAGATGTACCCAGATGCAGCTAATCCTCTATTATCACGTTATGGCCTTTTTTTTTTTTTTTTTTTTTTTTTTTAATAAACTGACAAGTCACATCATAGAAGCTACTCGGATTTATGCTTTGCTTGACGAGCAGTCCCCAAACCTCTCTGCTTGAACAGTCAGGAATTGCAGCCCCCAGGTTCTCCAGGAACACATTGTCTTGGGTAAGTTTCCACAAGGAAGTTGGCCATCTTGCATAAGCACTGCTTTGCTGCCAGCTGGCATCCCAAAGGGCTGACAGGAAGCAGAAGGCCCCGGGAATTGCAGCTTTCAGACATGCTGTCCTCAGTTTTCTGGGATCAAAGTGTACACAGCTAGCAAGGAAATCAACACTAGAGTTGTCCTAATGACAGTGGAGTACAGAAGACTTGCTTTTGCAGGAAATTGTAAAATCCATGACTCTTAAAATTGAAATTAATGAGAATTTTATAGTATTTACCTGCTCTCTGAAACAGGATTATCATTCTTACCCCTGTAGGTATGTTAAGATAGAAACCTACACATTTTCTTCAGAGAGAATAATCTTTCAGCTGACTGTGAGATCTAGGTATTCTAGATTTTGGTAAAGATCACCTTGGACATGACAGAGTCTGATCACTCCTTTTTCTTTCTTTGTGGCTCAGACAGACATGAAAATATCACTTGGTACTTGTGTCATCCCACACAGCATTCAGATCTCTGACCTGTGTCTGCTGTTGTCCGCTGCTTTTCTTCTCACCTTGTGTAGTTCTTTGTTATTTTTGCTTCCAGCACAGTAAAGTTGTTCTCAACCATTTGGATACTGACGATTGGCAGCATATGCATTTTCTGTTGAAAAGAAATATGGCAGTTCATGGAAATTTTTTAGGATCATTGTCAACACAATGTATTTCAAAAATATGCTAATAATAAAATCCTGGCAGAACAGTAAGATGCATTTGATGTGCATCACTGAAGAGAATTTTATCTATGCAGCCATTTTGTACATGAGACAGTAATTTAACTTTAGGCTTGGTTGGGCATTCCCTTCTTTGTGTGTATGTCTTCATACAAAAACTAATCTTTTAACCAAAGTCCCCTGTTATTTGATTTATTATACTTTAAGGCTTATTAATTAGTTTTGGGGTTTATTTTGTTTACTGTTGATTTCTTTGTTAGGTGCACTGGCAATAGTAAATTGTAAGTTTTTGATGTAATAGTAAAGTTGGAGTGAAATAAAATAGCCTACATGGTGTGCTTCTTTTATCCTTTGTCTCCACTAGAGTTGTGTTTTATTATCTGATGTGGTACATTCTGATTCTTTACTGCATTTTAAGATTTTTGCTGTTTTCAAGTAGTCACGCAATAAAAGAGGTACAGTTTACCATCTGTTTTGTAGAATATCTAAAAAAAAGCTCCCTGTATTTAATTATAGTTTGGTTTTTATTCTGAAAATTTAGAGCTATTGTGCTTTAGCATATGCAGAGGGTTGTAGTGTTTCTTTTAGAGATGTTATTTGGTTCATGATAGAGTAAATATAGGATAATCATAAAGTATTGTTTTCCCTGGTAGTAGTTTAGCAGTTCTGTTTTCAGAGTCTACTTTGGTTTTGTTTGCTGTGCCTTTTTTCATAAGAATATCAAGAGAAAAATTACTGTCAAAGTCATATGTATAATTGCACATACATATATTCAAACACCATATATGTACCTTTAAAGCAGAGTTTTTTGTTTATCTTTGCTAATTTTGCTTTGCTTCAGCTCTTTCTATACATAAAAACACATTAACAAGATGAAAATCAAATCTTTACATATAATATCTATAAAATACTTTGCTTTGGATGCATGTAAAGACAATTTTGTTGACACAAAGGCCATTTCAAGTAATACAAACTTGTTTTCCATTTAACCTTCAACATGACCAGCTAATACTGAGCCAGTACACATTTTTCTCTGTGTCTATACTGTTATTTTTAATTATTTAAAAAGTAACTTAACCTTTTCAGGTCACGCCTTCTATTAATATCATTCTACTTATAAGTTCTTGGCTGTACTTGGGTTTTCTGTGCCAATTTTTCTTTCCTATGTGTGAATGGCAATGGAAGTATCGGGCTGGCAGTATACACAGTGGCAGTGGTTTATCCAACTGGAGATAGCTTAAGCTCACTGGATCCAGGTTTATGCCTACCCTTGGATGAAGCAGTGATGCTCAGGTTTCCAACAAAGAGAGATTAGATAGCTGAAATTAAGAAATCAAATGAATTCGAGAATTTATGGCTAAAATGCTATATTAGATGTTTACATGAGTGTTCACCCATTTCTCATTTAGGTAATTTCACAACTAAAAATGTTATTTAAAAGAAATACTGAGTGACTCATGATCTCGAGATCAAAAGCAGATTTTTTACGTAGTGATGATAAAAAACCAAACCAAATCCTAACCACTTAGAGCTTACTTATAATTCTTGTAGGCATGACTTGTTGAATTAAAGCTAGGTTTAGGCTATAAATACAAATTTTCTGTGAAATATTGAAGACTGTGTTTTGTACAGTGCATAATATGTTAGATGCAGCATAGGAAAACAAGTTTCTTAGGAAATATTTGTCCCTTACTTGATAGTTTGAGCATTAGCTACCTTCAGTCATAAATCATGCAATGTCCTGACCCCTATGGAATTGAAGCCAATTAGAAATAACCTATTTATAGCTTTTATTTGCAAATAGAAAGGAGAGGGGAAAGAAAGAAGTGAATAATACCCTTACATCAGAATGCTTTAAATACCCTCACAGACAGAGGTGAAATATTGATGGCGCAGTATGGCCTTACTACGTTGGACTGCCTGTCTTCAAATCAGGAGTTGCAAAATTCCAAGTTCGTCCCCTTTTGCAAACAAAATGGCTCAAAAGGGAAAAAAAAAAAAGGTGTAATTATAAAGATTTTCCTCAGATGACAGTTGTCTGCAAAATATCGACTGGAGCTCTTCTCAGCTGTCTACTGTACAACTTAATAGACACCACATCCCTCGAAACACAGTGGAATTTTGATTGTGGCATAGAGCTATTGACATGATCTTTACACTTTGAGAATAGCAGAAAATATCTAGGAAGCAAAATAGAGATGCTTATGTTGACTTTATCATTCTGACAAAATTCTTTGTTGTACCTGGCCTTTGTGGTCCTTGGAAGTTCTTAAGGATGTATAAAAGTTCAAATAAGAAAGCCAACATCATCCATCAACTCTGCCATGGGCAGATAGAATAGGCTGTGTCTACCTTTCCCTTCCAGCACTTCAAATGCTGTAAAGCAGGGTCAAGCCATATTCATTGCTGTGACCCTCTAGAGAGGTTACATGAGGCAACTCATAGTCAGACAGAGAAAAAGGCATCCTGCAAAAGAGAGAATCTCATCTAATTCAGCTATACACGTCAAGGGTAGTGTCAGGAACCCTACCACAGCATTATGTTTGTAAATATCTGTGCAGTTTTGACTCATTCAGCGAAACACATGAAGATAATGAAGGGTACATCATTATTCAGCAGCCTCAGTAAACTTTGTTTTAACAATTAGCATTTCAAAGAATAAGTTTATGTGCCAACCAGCATAAAATAAATAGCGGAGTTACGTTGAAACAAACATAAAAATGATAATAAATACACAGTGACAAAATTCACCTTTCTTTGCGTTTTCACGAAAAGTAGTCAAGGAATGAAAATATCTCTCTGTGTGTACAAAAGGGCTGCGCCACACTCTGCAGTCTGTAGAACTGTGTCAAAGCAAACTTGTTTTGGTCTGTGTCTGGTGACAACATTGCAGACTGATGATTAATACTGCATTGCCCTGCTTCCTCTGCTCTGCTCAAGTGCTAAGGAACACAACTGTTACTCGTGACACGTTAGTCAGAGATAAGGGGGGAGCTTTGTGTTGTCTCCCTGAAGCTGTTCTGTTTAATGTCCAGCTTCTGATTCCGAGCGAGGAAAATGCAAAGAGCTGGCGACTGCTTTGCTAAGGCTAAGCTGTAGCAGCTTCCAAGAATAGGTGGCATGACAGCCTAAGCACTGTCTGGGGGATACAGCCCAACCTGCTTCACAGGATCAGGTTTCAGCAATGTTGAAATGAGTTGGATTTTATTTGATTGAGAGCAGCATCTGCATGGGTGCAGAACAGAGGGAGTACTTTCTTAATGATTTTTTTACTGCTTTTGATCAAGCAAAACCAGAAAACCAACCCAACAGCTAAAGCAGAGCAGACTGCAGGAGTGTAGGCTGAAAAATCCCAAAGAAAATGAGAGAAAAGACATTTAGAGCTGTGAGTGAATACTTTATCATATACGTCACCAGAAGCAGACCTTCAAACACATGTATGTATTTTGTACATGAGCTACACTAAATTAAACAAAACCCTAATTCCATCCACTGTTTCCTTCTTAGGATGCAAGTTGTGTTATTCTGCTGTTCCACTCAAGAAGGATATATTAAAACTGGTATCTATTATGAATTAGCAAAATACAAAGTGTGCATTTGTTCTAATTGACAGTCAAGAAAGTTTATAGATAACGCTAACAAAGAATGAATTCTCATTCTTCTATGTGGATGAAAAGTATATGTGAAGGTAATGCCTCTGTAGGGGTTATAAAGGGAGAATGGGAGGTATTTAAGAACTATCAGAAGACCTTATGGGCTATAGTGGAGATACAGAGAATAATCATGGCTGTTAGGTGTGCCAAGTGATGCCACTCAAAACTGAAGTTGAAGCCTGTTGTCCTTGTAGTAATCTAAGAAAACTCCCGCTATTTCTGTAGCATTAAATAATATAGGGATTATTGTCCGTTTAGACAGGTTCTCTTCTCAGCTGTCTATCAGAGATCTCCTTGCCCTGTTAAATTAATGGCAACCACATATTCAGTTGTTTTATTTTCTGTTGCATTATTTTTCCTAAGAGTTTTTTGTTTTTGTTTTATTTCTCCTTTTTGCCTATTGCTATTTAACACTTATGGACACCATTACTAAAAAATGTATAAATAATTTCTTTAAAACACACAGACAGACAAGAGCTGTTTCAAATCTGTCTTACTAAAGAAAAACAAGGGCCAGAAAGAATAAAAATATTCCCACTAAGAAAAATAAGACTATAAAAATAAAGTGTAGATGTGATAGGTCATTTGATAAGGAAAGAATAAAAGTAGTGGTGGGAGAAATGTAAAGCTACCACCAGGGCTGTACACAAGTTAGTCTATGATGTAGTCTTGAGTACTATAATCAGATCTCATTGAGATCATATGTGGCTGTTCCCCAAAAAATGTTAGCAGGATGTATCTATGGCTAATGATATTTATATTTTTGTAAATATTTAAGTATGATGTGTAAGATAGAGGGAGGGATAGAATTAAGCCAGCTTGGGAAGTTTTCTGGCAATAGAAACCAGCTATATCAGACTCAAGAAAGACACCGAAAATACCCCAAATCTCCTTACCACTCCTTAGTCTCTAAGTCTGCATAGTAATTATATCTTTATCTGCAAGAGAGAAGAATTAAAGATAAATAATTAAAAGTTGACAAGTCTCACATACACAGGCATTTGAATGTGGCCAAAACGATTGTATTTTCTAATTCAGGTCTATGTACTGATAAGTAGTGAAAAAAATAAACATGCTAGCAAGGGTGAGAGTGGCTTCCAGGAAACAAGTAAAAAACCCAAGAATTTATTCCAGAATCTGTTAAAATGATGGATTTTCCACTATGTACAGGGAAAATTAATGTACTTGGAGCCGACTCAGAAATTAGGGATGGCAGGTTGCTGTTGACCAGCCAAAGTTTGAATAGTGAACTGCCTGTGTAATTATCAATATTAAATCTTCATTTCATGGCAGTGGAAAACCTCATCCTATAGGTGATATCCACATCTAGTGAAAGCTTCAGATAACAAATAACAGTTGAAAGCACTCTGAGATGGGATTACTGGTGGCTTGCAGCAAGAGGACAAGGCCCGTGTTGAAGCTCTGTGTGTTTGTTAGCATCGAACGATCTGCCAGATTGGAGATACTTATCTTTATCTTTCACAAACACAACTGCTTGATGGTACAGCCTATAACCAGAAAAGTGCTTTAGCAAAAATCTGATATCAGGTAGATTCACCTCAAATATGACACAAATTAATCTCATTGCCATCAGAAATGGTTGAACTTTGCAAAGAGATGGCTCATTCTACTCAGGTTGTTTCTTATGCAACAGCAATTTGAATAAAACATACAGATAAAAATGTAATTTTCCCTTAACTTTCAGTGTAAAACTATTAATAATTTATAATCTTTTGCAACGTTGCATTTCCATTTTTAGTCTCATATGACAACTTATGCTAATTGCTTAGGGCACTTACCATCATAGGCAGCTTTTACATTTATTCGTTATAAATTTCTGTTTAAAGTAAATGTGAAGTTTATTATCATCATCTTCATCAGTCAATATATTTGACTAAAATATAGAAAAATTCTCTTGAAATTGCTATCAGTACAAGTTAAGTCCAAGTACATAGTGACCGCAAAGGGAATGTTTTTGCCAACTATGGCTTTCTCAAAAATTGAAGTGATTGGAAATTTGTGATCTTTAGCAGATTTTAGATAAAATATAGTTTCATGTTCTATTTACATTTTGGTAAACCACTTTATATTGATGATAGTAAATTAGTAAAGTATTAGCAGAGGACAATTACAGAATATATTTTGTTAGTCTATGAGAAATACAACTAGATGGGTGAAAAAATAGATATTTTTCAAGACTTTAGTTTTATTTTTCATTTTTTTATCCAATTGAAGGCATTAAAGAGGATAAGGAATTTGACAGTAGAGAAAGATGTACCTTTAGGACTTTTTTAAATCTGGGAAACTGCCAGGAGAAAAGAACAGTTTGATTATAGAACCAAATGTAGTCTAAAGTAAACATCTAAATACTGGGTTAGAAATCGAGCTGACAGTGTGTCCCTTGTGGACTGGAGAACCAGTGTGGTCCTGGAGGGATTCAGGGTGTTTGGAACGTCAAGGGAAGTGATCCTGCCGCTTTACTCGGCCCTGGTGAGGCCACATCTGGAGTGCCGTGTCCTGTTCAGAGTTCCATGGGATAAAAAAGACAAGGAGACATTGGAGAGGGTCTAGCAGAGGCCAAAAAGATGGTTAAGGAATAGGAGAGACCGTGGGATCTGGGCCTGTTCAGTCTGGAGAAGAAAAGCCTGAGATGAGATCTCATCAATGCACATAAATATCTCAAAGGCAGAGGCCAAGAGGATGCTGCCAGACTCTTCAATGGTTTCCAGTTACAGGATGAGGAGCAACAACCCTGAAATAAAATGCAAAAGGTTCCAAATCAACATGAGGAAGAACTCTTTTGCATTGTGGGTGGAAGAGCACTGGAACAGCTGCCCAGGGAAGCTATGGATTCTCCCTCTCTGGAGACTTTCAAACTCTGGGTGTGTTCCTGTGTAACCTGCTCTGGGTGACTCTGCTTTGGCAGAGAAGTTGGACTGGATGATCTCCAGAGGTCCCTTCCAACTTAAACAGTTCTGTGATTCTGTGAAATTATGTTTCAGGAATTTCTGCTCAACATAAACTTGGTTAGTGAAGATATGATCTTGTGTTCAATGCCATGAAAAAAGAAATGAGGCGGAAGGGAGAAATTACACAGGGCGAAGGTAGGATTTTATGTTAACCATAAGGTCTTAGTTGCACCAACCCAAATGGAATAAAAACTGCTGCCCTTAATGTGGTGTTTGCTAACCATTATCTGCTTTTTATAGCAATTGCCACAAAAGACCACAGCACCTTTGCTATCATACAGGCTACATTTAAACAGAACTAGAAAAGATTTCTCACTGGATTGAAAAATAAATATCTGAGATCTAGTCACTTTGGAGCAATATCAATGCCTAAAAATTTGAGTTCTTCTTCCCCCCACCCCCTCATCCCCTTAAAAAACACCCCTTTTCACAGAAATCTGTTTTTCATCAACATTCTGATGAAAAAGTTCCCAAATGAATCTGTTGACCAGTATGTTTCACACAATGGCATCTGTCTGTCTGGAAGTAATAGTCTGATACATGTTCTGTAATGAGGATAAGGTCGTCTCAGGGAACATAAAAAAGGAATATTAGAAAGTGTTTTTTACTTGACTAAATTTTCTCGTTCTTGTCCAATTCACATCTATGCTTCTCTGATTTGTGTGTTTTTGTTTCTTTTTTTCCTGAAGGGTAAACATGGGTTATGTTCCAGTAATGAACAAAGTAAAATGCAGTTTGTGGGAATACTGCTCAAACTGTCAAGACTATTTTACCTACTAGCTTTATGAGAAGCTTTTCATGGTTCCTTTTTTGAATATATGCTATTTGCTCCCAGCTGGAAACACTGTCAACTTCGCATCTCCTGAGGTCTTTAGATCCTGGGAAATGAAGCTGAAAGAGAGTATTGTTAGTTGCCATACTATGATGTGAAAGGTTGGCAAATGTAAGTCAAATTATATGATATTGGTATACAAGTCACTTTTCTCATATACAGTAAATTGCAGCACAAGGATGCATAAAAGCAATTAAGTGATTTGTGAACCAGGCTCTAGATGTATTCAAAAATTACTAAGGTGAATTACTTCTTAGATTGTAAGATAATTATAGCACCAGTCTTCTACTCATCAACAATGTAGTCCTCATACAGGCACAATTCCAATGGAGTGCTGTATTCTTGTATGTGGCCCACACACTAATTAGCACATTCTAATTTCAAGCTTAAAAGAAAACCACAAGAAACATATGGCTTATAGCGTTTTGTTATTAACAACTAAGCTGTGTATCTCACTGTGAGACAAAAAGCCAATCTTTCTTTCCTTTGATTCAGCCTTGCTCCCTGCTTTTTTATTTCTATCAGATAATTAAATAACCCAAACAAGATGAAATTAGTTACTTAATTTCTTTAGGAATTAGAGGTAATTTAGGTTTAAGGAACTATTTTTTGGAGTCTTTGAGTGTTTTGCTTATAACAGCTTAGTTCAGCCTGTTTGTTCACTCATTTCTTTTCATCGGCAAGATTTAAAACCAATCAATGATGCCCTGAATTCTGGCTATATTTAATGAGAGAAAATGCTTGTTTTATTTTGCAGTTAAATGTTCCATACTTTCCAAATCTCTTTCCATTCCACCCTATTTTTAAGCAGCACGTTAATAGTATTAGGCTGCTAAGCTGAGGATGTTGCTAATAGCAGAATCCCAGAGCATGCTAATTACTTGGAGAGAGGTCATAAAGGTTGGTGAGAGACAGATTCTGATAAGGTGGGGCAATTGCAATATTCATGACCTCCTTTTTTTTTTGTTCCTCTCTAACTTTTTTTCCTCTGAAATGCTCACAAGTCTGTGCCCGTGCTGCCGATGAAGGGTAAGACGTCTTCATTTGAAGGGACCTTTCTTGGAGGATTTTTGTGGTGCAAAGCAGATGGCAGTGCTCCCACTGTCTCTTCAGAAGTGAATACATTAAGGGCAGTGCCCCACTGGCTCTTTGATGAGACAGGTCTAAAATCATCAAAGTCTGGCCCTCTTCTTCACATCAAAAAGTACAAGCACGGCCTATAGAGACCAGTGTCTATGGAAGATGATAGCAGTAATTAGCCTTTATGATAGATAAATCTTCATCGTCTGATGATCAAAGACAGCTAAAATTGCCAAATTACATGTGGCAGTTTTGTAATATGAATAAAATGAGGCAACTTTAGAATCTCTGTGATCTTGTTACATAGAGTGCTAACTGTTTTAAGTGCATTTTATATTAGGTTAGTTGTTTCAAACACTGGAGTTTATTTTTTGCTGGAAATATTTATTTAACAATTTATTTGTGATGCAATAAGACAATTTGATAAAAGGCAGGAAAGAGAGGATCAGCATAAAGTGAAAGGGGAAATTTTATTTTTTCTTGTTTCCCCTTTTCTCTTTTCTTTTTTTTTTTTTTTTAATTTTTTTGTGTGTCAGTTTTTTCCATCATTTTCACTCTTGCTTCCCCATTACAGGCTTATTAGGACTAGCATTTTCTGGATCTCAAGAAGGAGATGAAACTCACAGGTGTCCCTCAAGATCAGTCCTACCTGGAAAATAGGAGCAGATTACCCAGCATGTCTGGCTTGAGAGAGAATTTTTTCTAAGAGAAAACAGGGACTTTATTCCTGTATTAATAGTAAAATCTCTTGAGTGAAGCAAAGCACTGAGAGTCTGAGGGTCTGAAGCATGTTGTAATTTAGAAATCTTGTGAGGGTTTATATTCCTAATAACTGAAAGTCCGTATTACGGTGATCTGTGTAGATAATACTTTTTTTTTTTCCCAAACTAAAATCCCCATCTTATAAATAAAGAAACGCTTTGATTCTGTCACTGGTGACACTGGTGAGATTATAGTTTGGGATTTAAGTACCTAGATGTCACTTAAATCTAGTGCCAGGCTTTTACTTCCTGTTTGGAATCCAGGTTTATGTTTAAATGTCTTTAGGAAATTTCAAAATAAAGAAATAAAATAATTATAATAATTTAAAAAAAAAAGAGGTAGCACTCTTTGAGAGCTATCATCCAGTCCTGATAATGACCTGAAAACTTCAGGGTCAAATACACCACTTTACTTGCTGCTTTCAGATGATAATAGCTATGCATTATTATTATGTAAAAAAATATGAATGTACAGTATGTTCTGAAAGGGAATAACTTGTTGCCAAGGTTACGGAGTAGAATACATTCCCAATATATAGGTAATTGTAAAAAAGAGAATGCTAAGACAGTTGGAAAAGAGAGGTAGAAGAATGGTGAAGTGCTAGAAGGTACTTAAAAATATATTTCAATTTTATTATCCAACAAGTTTGCTTCAGTCAAATATAGACTAATTTGAAGCTCAAAATTACTCTTATTATTTAATGATCATAATCTAGTTTATATCACATGATGCTCAGTTTTATCTAATAGAATCCGAGGTTTTATTACTTACCTGTGTAAAGACATGTTTGTGACTAAATAATTTGAATAAAAGGGATATTTTTGCAGCATAAGTCAACATTAAAATAACATATTTTTGTATGAATGTATAAAAAATATTTTTGCAGTAAAATTTGAGTACTGGCCTAGTTTTTTTACAGTCTTATTTTGAGTCAAAAGTCCTAAGCATGTTTCTGTCTCTTGGTTGCAAACAGCAGTTAGTTTGCTGAACAAAGGACATATTAAAGGGAAGCATCATGGAAGAGGTGAAGGACAAAATCTTATGATTTGGTGGTATTAGCAGAATTCCTTGCTTTTCTGGCAAAGATCTGAAAGTTTGTATTTTAGGAAGCACTTGGGGTCCTACTTTCTCAAGCCTTGCTTTGCAATATGGATATACAGAACAGCAGTTATTGAACTGTCTCGGTGTCATGTTTTCCTCATCATTGAGATAATAATGCACAAAGAAATACATAAAAAATATAAAACAAAACAAAAAAAAAACATGACAGGGCAGTAATACATTTGCCCAGATGAGTGTGAAGGCTTTCTTTAATTCCTGGTAGCTCCTAGAGAAAAAGTTATTGAAAGTTATAGATATATTTGCAAGTTGATACATGCTCTACAGTAGTGATAAGAGGTATCCACATTTTAATGCGGATGGGAGATAAATATTTTTATGTATAAACCAGGAAATGCAGATATCTCAAGATATTAGTTTGTGGAGTATTGATGACCCAGTTAATGTAATTATTAACGTGTTGAAATATTCAGAAGGCACATTGCTAAGCAGAGTTAACTGGACTGCATAGCTAACAGTTTGAACTGTTTCTTTGTTTTTATTTTAATAAATAGTTTGAAAGGAGTGGTTGTATGGCATATGTTATACTTTTTCATCAATGACACAGTGACACGTTCAATATGAGCTTATTGGTCCAGAAGTGAGCCTTGTTGCCTGCTCCATTGCTATGCTGTCTGTCTGGACAAAAAAACCCCCCACATTTGTCAAGCTCTTTGCTGTAACCAGTCCCTAAAAGCTGAGATTTTATCTGTCTTAAACATAGTCTTTTACTATTGTTTTAGCCAATATGAATACACCCATGAAATGTGTAGGGTTTTGTTGGGATTTTAAGTTATTTACGGTGCTTTTTGTTCTTGTTTTTTAAGTGGATGATAAAAATGACTTCCCATGGAAGCACAGTAAACATCTAGATATCTGGATAGGTAGGAATTACTGAAAGGTATCTGAAACCAAAAAGTTTCAAATAAATTGAGTCTTAACCCAGTTTTTGGATATTCCAGTCAATGTGTTAATGAGTCAAGAACTGCAAATACTTTTAGATAAACAGAGAAAAGTGTTGCATCAATTTTGCCTACAAAAACAAGTAAAATTTACAGCTGCAGCTATATTTTGTAAGCAAGCACATATATCAGGCAATACCAGGTGGCAGGCATATTTTTGGAATCCTGCTACTCTGCTTGTTTTCTTGAGTATCAGATTGCTTGCTCTTTAATAAAGCTAATTAATTTTACTATCTGATACTAAAATAAACAGAAAAAAAAAAACCAAAAAACTGTGCTAAGGAGGTTTTTCTATGGCAGGAAAACCAGCACTGCAAAACTCTCGTGCTGAATGCAGCTCTCATTCACACACAAGCTGCCTAATCCAGGGCACTATGTTGAGATAGGGCAAGAGCATGTTCAGTTGCTCCTAATCCACAAGATGTGCAGAGGCAGCACAAAATGGAAAGCCTTCTTCCCTGAAGGGCTGAAAGAAAATGGACCCTTCTGCCTCTCAGTCCTGCCCCACATATGGTAACAAGCCTGAGCTTAAAATGCAGCTTTACAGGAGACATGTGTTTTAATGATGACATTGGACACACCCTCCCTAGAGCACATTTGGGTTTTTTCCCTGGTAAAGTGTTTCAGATATTTCATGTTCTAGCATTTCACAAACCAGATTATTGTGCAAACTGTAGTGTTCAAGAGGGACACATCCTCTGCTGTTTTTTAACCCTCTTCATTTTGGTATCTGGGAATGAGGAAAGATTCAGGGTGAGATGCATTCCTTCACAATGCAGTTCAAACATGTACAAGGAGAGAGGAAATTGTGATCTTGTCTTCAATGAGCCTCTTGCATGATTCAATTTGCAAACTAGCTCTTAGTAAATCTTAAACAAACAAAGAAATAACGTCTTATGGAGAACTGCAATAAGGAAGCTGAAATAGCAGAGTGAAAAATCAAAAGATTATTGCTTTCTTGTATGATGTTAACCTTAATTCTCCTTTATAAATAAGTAGTGAAAATCGAATACTGCCTCTGAGCAAGAAGAGGCCAGACATTTTGGTCAGTAACTGGCTTTTTGTTTCCTATGGAAAAAGAACTCTCTAGCCCGGAAAAGTTGATATTCAGACTGAATTATATAATAGGAATATACACGTGTTCTTCTGAACTGCTAAACAGTTTGTGATGTCAACCCTGTGATGTGCCCTTCCGCAGCTCATGTGAAACTAGCCATTTGACTTTCCCTCTTTCCCTTTTGTTCCCACCTGTTTTTACTATTAAAAGTACTTTTTGTTTTTTGTGTTTTTTTTTTTTTTTAGTTTTAGTCCTGCTTTTTCCCCCTAAAAATTCTTAAGGTACAACAGGATTTAAATAAGTAAAAAAATTTTACTTGACATCATTGGGGTAAAAAAAAAAATTAGATTCTGAGCATGCAGGCCTATTGGTCACAGCTTCAGAAAGGTGTTCTTTACAGATCTTATTCCTTCTTTTCTTCCTGTTTCTCCATGATCCACCCTTCATGCACACTTCCTTGGAGGGCTTTAAAACCAGTGGTTAACTCACATAGTTAATGTGTGTCTTGAGACTGGAGAAAAAATAAAAGAAGGAAAAAATAAAAGAAGGAAAAAAAAAAAGAAATAATCCCACCAAACTGTGCTTCTCAGTGGAAGAAAAAAGACGCTGCCAGTCATGAAGTCTCCATGGGACTCTGGGATCAGCTAATGATAAAAGACTCTCTCCAGTGGAATTTGTCTTACATAGATCTGCACTGAAGTGCTCAGCAGGCTACAAAGCCAGACCTGATCTTCACACTTCAGTTCTTATTCCATGTCATGTGAGATTTGATTGCATGTTTTGTGTAGATGTGTGTGTGCATCTGGTAAATAAAGTCAGGTAGGTAAACAGGCTTTCTTTTCTATTGTATTGGGAAGGAGTTAGATTAATGAGATAGTCTTAAATTTCTATCTCTTTAGAGCAATTTTATATTCAGTGGGTATATTTCCAGATATACATCCTTTCCGTTTTTGTTTTACCAAAGATAGACATTTTCCCAAGATATTTCCAGCTGTTAGTTTTATGCTTAGATAGCAGACTGGGATTTCTGATTGCTAGATTTAAAAAAAGAAAAATAAAAAAATAGTCTTCTTTCTGCTGTCTTTATAACATAGCAACAGGAACGGATTTTCTAAGAGCTCAGACTCTATTTCACCAGTGCCTGCTGATTAATTTGAGCCCATCCCTCGTTACAGGCACAGTCTTCTCCAGAGGTACCACATGCTGACCTCCTTCATGTTGCCTTTTGAATTTTTGATTTCCAGCAGGTGAAAAGGGGCAAGAAAATGAAGACCCATCTTCTAATGAAGCTCCTTTGTGTCCTGCATTTCCTTTACATTACAAACTGACATTATTATGCAATCATTACCTTACAGCTTTCATCCTGCATAAGATTCTATTGGAAGACATAATCTTTAAGAGATCAAAATGCTTATTTTTTCGACTTTATTCTCTATCATTTTTTTTTGTATTTTGAAATATTGATATCAATATTTTTATTGCTTTTCTGTCCCATAATATCTTTGAACCTTTACATATTCTTTTCTCTCCAGATGAGTTAAGCAATTGTGTCAGGTTACTTGTTACAAAGCTGAAATAAGGATGAAGCAGTTTATGATTTTTTTGTTTAGGATGTTTTTTCTTTCATGATATATTACTAGTTTAAGAACTTTTGACCTGAAAGTACCAGTTTTCTTGCCTATCTTGATCTGCTCAAGTTAGTTGTGAAATTGAAGAGCATATTTTCTGCTGAGTTGTTACATCTCAGAATATAACTGGCACCAAATCTTAGTCTGATTAACTCATATAGCTGGTGAATGTGTCAGAATTGATAAATTTTCCTTGTTCCCAATATAAAAGTGTTCCTATGAGTTCTTATAGGTACCGAATTGATTTTTCGTTTTAGACACTTAATGAAAAGAGGAAACTATTCTCAGTATGTAGTTTGAATACTTTTCTTTGCATCTCAAGAAGACAAGATAATCATAAATACTAACTAAAAAATTAAAGAAATTTGATGTTATTTAATGTTCTTATCCAACAGAGAATTTATGCACATACTTCAATTCCAGGTGGAACAGGGCTCTGGAATTCTTTGTGAACTTTTGGGTCCATTTCCTTTTATCTTTTTGGTTTGGTAGTAGGATGAAACTGTGCTAATTTTGATATTACACAATTTCCACCAAATTCAGTTTTGTTTTTTTTCATAAATAAAAAATTTTATCCTGTTCACATAATACAGACATTGAAGATATTTTATAAATATGTAATAAGGGATGAGTTTTGATCATAGTATAGCCTCAAATACCTGGAGGGAAACCAAAGCAGTGCTTTCTTGCCTCTCCTTAATCAGTAGCAGAATGGCTCAGGTATAAGCAAAGAAAGCTCTACCAAACCTAGCCGGTCTAGGATAATGAATGGAAAAACATCCATCTGACAATTAGAAAAAAATACTGTGTGACTCAAGGTATAGGTCTTCACATCTATTTAAGAATTCAGTTTATATAGCTTAAAGTTGAGTCAGTAATCTGACATGGAAACATTACTGTTCTCAATGGTTTGTTCTTCGTGTAAAATGTTGGTTTTTTGGAGCTTTTTAATCATGGTTCCCTGTAAATGAAATGTAGTACGCAAAGCAAAAGGTGTATATAGTCTTCCCTGTATAACATAAAGGTCTTTAAGTAAAGATGTGGAGAAAAACCAAAATTTGGAACCATTTGAAGAGAAAGAAATAATGGTAGAGGGCAGGCAAGTTTCTGCAGAAATATACAGCACTGAGCCACTGAAATAGTTATATTATTCCTAAATCCTCAGTGTAAGGAGAAAGCATTTACATGCTTTAAGGAAAACAATGATTGCTCTGCCTCTGAGAGAAAACTCTCTGTTTTGCTACATCATCCTTTTGATCACTGCCTTTTTCCATCCTCCTTTTTGTTTCTATTCTTTTTTTCTTTCTTTCAGTATCATTTCCCCCTGGCAATATGTGAAATTACTGTGTTGTAGCATATATGAAATGTGCATGTCACATACACAGCAGGGGCAATGTCCCTGCAGTCGCAGTCATGCTGACCAGTGGAACACCACTGACCTGTCAGCCAGCTCCCTGGCTCTGTGTCCAAGTGCCCCCACAAGCCTTTCCTAAAACAACACTCAAATGTACTCCTGGGAATAGCTTCTGATGAGGGCTGGACTGCTCCCCTAGACGAGATGAGTAGCAGTAGGTTTGTCCCCCTTCCTTCCACATAGTCCTCCAGTGCTGACCCAGAGGTCTTGGCCCTCAATTTTGTTCACATAACTTCATGTTTTAAAAACATTCTCTTTATGGATGCAGTAGGGCTTATCCTGTTTTCTGTATGAGTGGAAACCAGCCCAGACTGATTACTGTTATTGGCACATCCACCCATTGTGGAAGATGTGGAAGCAGGGCCAAGTGCTGTACAGCATAGATGTGGCCAATGTGCCCTAAAAGATACCATGTATGTTCTTTTTTGAACATCAGGTAGACTTGCTATGGATTGCTCATCCTTGGATTACAGATCTATCCCTGAAGCCCTTTCATTTAGAAGGATAAAGAATCCAATATTTTCTAAAAGTATACAATCGATCCTCTAGTAAGATGCCCTTTGCTTCATATTCCATTACTGAGGAAAGCTTGTCGAAAACTTTCATTTGAATGAAAAAATGTTTTCTGTATTCTGAAAATGTATATATGTGGAAAATAATTTACACCTGGAACTGCCAGGTGTAGATTGTTTTTGGGCTTGCCAAGTGAAAATCTAAGGAGTGTCTCAGTGGTAAAGTATGTGAAGGACTGCTTTTGGTTGATATTACCACATGATGCATTATAAATTACACTTAGGTGAAATTGTGGGAGAGGAGACTGGATGCCAACACAAAGTTTCCATGCTCCATCAGCACTGGAGCTGGAACTTGCTCTTTCACATTACTTGACACAGTGGTGTTCCCAAGCAGAAAACAGAGAAATGGCAAAATGGCTGTAGGAATAGCCAGGAGGGGCAAGTACAGTTACAGCTCAAAATCTGGCTTTAGATCGTCAGCAACAGAAGTGAAAAAATAAAAAAAAATCCAAGCCAAAGAAAACTTAAACCCTTTATATTGCAATCCTTTAGTAATCCTTGAAGCCTAGGTAAAGTAGGGCTAAGTACTTGTTTTTTCTACTGCCTCTGGGAGATCTACTGTAATAAAATCTAAGTACACAATGTCCATTTTGAGATCAGTTTGGCTGATGAGCATATGGGAAGCAAAAGAGAATGCAGTGCCTATTAAAATGCTTATGAAAAATAGATAAAGCCTTTCAAACTTTAATAACATGCTATTTGATTCTGTCAGCAGATAACATTATGCACAAAGTATTGCATAGCCAGATTTAAGGGCTTGAAAGTCATCAGTCTAAGAAGAATTCCAGGAGATGCAGTGCAGGATAGCACATATTGACAACCTGCCAGTTTTGAGGGCATGAGGAGGACACAAGCACAGTAGTTTTACTTGATTTTGTGGAAAGGAGATGGATAGTGTCATGAGGAGAGAACAGACAGGGCAAACATCAACTGGACTGAGAGAGAAAATTTCTGTACAGACATTCTGTGCAGGCAAGATCTAGTAAGAGAAACATTACTAAATGTATTTATGTCCTTCCCAAGATTCTCTACAGAATACCTTTATGGCACAAGTTTCTAAATATTCATTAAGAAAACAAATAGCCAAACAAGCAAACCAAAAATCCTGCAAAAAGCATAAATCATTGAAGGATTCTTGAAGCTATGTTGTTTCTACTCCGGCTCTTTAGGGTCAAATCAGAGAGAAAATGGTGCAATCCATGACACTCATCAGGGTAATTTGATCCAATGTACTCAGGGGGAAAAAATGTCACAGGTTCTCTTTACAACCCTTTTCCTGCTTTCCATGGATTTGTCCTTAATGCATGCAAAAGGAATAAATCCCTTTCTCACTCTGCCATTCCAGCAATGCTCATGGAAGGACCCCTGACTCCATGGTGAGGTATTTCTTTATGATGTTGCTGTAAATCTGGTGTGGTGCATTTGCAGTCAGCACAATGGTGTTGCTCATCCCCTGCCCACCCCACACTGATCCTGATCCCAGAGCACTGGCAGAATAGTGGGAAAGCTGATTTCTCACTCTGCTACACACACCTCCCAACGACACAGCAAGCAGGCATTATAACTTCTCTTATTTTTTCTTGTTCAGTGTTTTGACCTCAATCCTGCTTGCTGTGCTTAATATGATTTATTTATTCATAAGAAGCTAAACTAACAATATTGAGTTTAGTGTGGACTGCCCATGAGACACTGAAAAGAAATGCTGACATGTTATTGCTAAGGGCAATGGGCAGATTACTCTGCCTCACATTCACATGGTGCATTTATTCACCTATAAGCATTTTTATAGTGACTGTAATTGTAACACCTGGGCAATATATGTGCGCTATAAAAATGTTGAAAACTGTCCATTAGGACAATTAATTCTCTGTCCAGCTTCTGGTTTAATTGAGACATTGTGCCTTTGGCTATGTTATTGTTTTTAATTTAAGGCATGCAGCAGGGCAAAGCTAACTCTCACAGCTGTGAAAATACGTGGGTAGGTACTTGGATGCTGGAGGCTGAGAAGGCAGGAGAGGGACAGAGTGTGTCACAGAAGCAGATCCAGCACAGTTTTAAAGATCATATTGTTTTCTTTGTCGTAACGGCACCAGGCAAATCTTTTTTCATGACTGGCAATTAGGATACAAAATTGAGCTTAAAGGGGCCTGAAACTAATCAAGGTTGAATTTGACTAATAGTTCTGGTCAGAATAAAAGCAGGGAGAAATTTAAAAAATGTCAAAACATATCATTTTGACCTTTCTGAAATGAAATGTTTCATTTTGGAAATGCCAAACCATTTCATTTTGACATTTGTAAAATGAAACTTTGACTTTTTGATTCAAAATGTCACTTTTTTTTTCCCTTGAAACTGACCTACATGGTAGGTCACATGATAGAAAACTAATGTAAAATTAAGGTAAAATAAATCCAGACAACTTGGAGCTGAATAAAAATTTAAATTTTTCAAAAAGAGGTAGAGGAATTCCACTTTTCTTGCAGTTGTTTTCCTTAGTTGTTTTATCTGTTCCTCTTGATATTATGGTTGTATTACTATTACTGTGTTCTCATATTCAAATTTCCCTTTTTTCCTCAGTTTTACGCTAACTTGGAAAATCTATGCTTGTTTTATTGTACTTTGATTTGAGATTTTTCTTGGGAAGTATTTCTCTCTGCATTTCTTTGTGGCTGTTTGTTTGTTTGTTTTTCCTTTAATTTATTGGAAATCTTTGATTACATATTCAAAAACCAGTGCAAGAATGATGCTCTAACTTAAGGACAGTGCTGTCACAAAATATTAGGTACGTGGTCTAGTCAAGTTATACACATCACCACATGCACATTGCAGCAAAGAAACTACTGAAAAGTGTCTTTGAGCTGCTGAATCTTGAATTCTCCAATGTGCTTGTTAAGTTTGATATAGATTCTTGGGAATTTCCCAATTAACTAAAAGACCAAAACAGCCGCACATTGAAGCAGAATGTTTAATACTTCTGTTGGTAACAGGCGTTTGCCAACAGCCATCTTCACTGCAGTCTAGGAAATGGCTCTTTTCAAGAATCAGATGTATTTTTATGATTTTAAAGTAGACACAAATACAGAAATGCTTGATGGACTGCCAGGCAGTGAATGAACCTAGATCAAAACTGGTTCCTAAACTAAAACTGCACAGTCACATAGTTTAGCTCAGTAAATTCACTGGGAATGAAGAGCAGTACTGAGTTTGGTACCCAGTCTTCTGCTTTTTCAAGAACTCACTTTGAGGATAATATTTTTCTAATGGTCCAGTTACATTTGGTCCTGTAGGGTACAAGTCTTAGGGTCAGTAAAACACTACCCTTGGAAGAAAAAGTTTATTGCTTAAGCAGGCAGAAAAATGAATGTACAGGTATGACCAAAGATGTCTAAATAATTTAATAGGATAGTAGTGTATTGGGATATCAAAATGTAAAAATGGACTCATAATCCTAAAAGCAAATCAAACTAAGCCTGTTAGACCAGACAAAATATTTTATGAGGTGACTTATGGAAGAACACTGGAACTTGAAAGTCATGGACTGTTTGGTGCTCTAAGTGTCCAGAACAAGAAGAGAATCCCTGTTCAAGGCACTTGTCTCATAAACAGAGTGACAAATGGAATTTGTCCGTACTGTACTGTGGTTTTCTGGATGGTAATGTAAATTCCAGGCATTCCTGCTCCAACTCCTCTTCCACTGAGGAAAGTTGTGAGAGAAAAGTACGAAAACAGTTTCTGCATTGCCTTAAAACTTGTTGGAAAAACCCCCAAAATGTATTTGTTCTAATCTACAGTAACATAATTCCTGTATTCTGCTAAGAACATCTCACAGGCTTTTAGTTTAATATGTGACAGGAATGTTGTTGAAACTAAGGTTTTTCACAAGAGCCTTTGATTTATGGAAGATCAAAAGTATCTTAAGATGTTTTCAGCTAAATGAATTCGACTTGGACATAGCTAATTTTAAAGCAGTAATCCAAACACTGATGCAACTGAATGAGACAAAAAAGCTTTGTTCCTTGGAGAGCAGAATTAATGAAGTTTAATTTTCTATCCATTGTGTCTCTAGTGGGAGCCTTTAGGTCTAATCTTTTCACATACTTTAGGTATTTATAATGTTGCTATCCTATAGACGTACTGAAGTGTCTCATAATGGTTGAGTTATGCTGCATCCTTTTTCAAAGTGATGAAGCTAATTCAGTGTTTGCCCATTTCCCAAGAACCTTCTAAATATTTAATGGCTTTAATACTCCTAATTTTCTTTCAAATGCTGCTGCAATTTTTAAACAGTTACTCAAAATTTAATAAAGAAGAGAAATAATATGATGCAGGTTAGCAATATTGAGTGCTACTAATTTTTCACATATAGACAGACCAGATAGATCGTCCAGGACCAATGGTTAAACAAGACCAGGTGCCAGGTCCTACTCTTGGCCACAACAATCTCATGCAGTGCTGCAGTCTGGGAAAAGAGTGTCTGGAAAGTGACCCAGCAGAAAAGGATCTGGGGTTGTTTGTAGGAATTGTTAAAAGTAAGGGGCTTTTGGAAAGTGGGAAAAGAAGGCCTCAGAAATGAAATAAAACAGACAATTTAGAGTTGAGCTACACCTGTAAGGTTTGAAAGTAGAAGAGTTACATTAGATATAGCAAGCAAGGACATGAAACAATAGCTCATGTGTTAGGCTTGGCTAAGATGAACCTTAGGACAGCAGAAAAATATATCTAGCAAGATAGTAGAAGGTTTTAAGCTTAATAGTGAGGTATTGTAACTAGAAAGTATACAAGCAAGCATTGTGTGAAAATAAGCCAGCATTGTTCGAAGTGGATGTGTGTGTGCTTTTAGTGACTGGCTAAAACAGCTGTCTGCAAGCTTTGGCTTTATGCTATTGGCTAAAAAGTTTTTAAAATTATCTGTAACAAAGAAATCTCTGTCTGCTGCTGGAGAGATGTGAGCTTTTTTTAATCTTTCTGTTGTCTTCAGCATGTAATGAGACTGATGCTTTAATAAAAGAGCTCGAGATGCATCTCCCACTGGCCCCATCCCATTCATGTGTGTATATAGAAATAATTCCAACACAGTTTCTGGTCAACCTTGGCTTAACATGAGCCAGCAGTGCCCAGCTGGGCAAGGAGGCCAAGGACATCCTGGCCTGTATCAGCAATGACGTGGCCTGGGGTCCAGGGCAGTGATTGGCCCCTGTGCTGGGCACTGCTGAGGCCACAGCTCAAATCCTGCATCCAGTTTTGGGCTCCTTGGTTCTGGAGAACATTGAGGTGCTGCAGCAGATCTGGAGAAGGACAGTGGAGCTCAGGAAGGGTCTGGAGCACAAGTCTGATGAGGGGCAGCTGAGGGAGCTGGGGTTGTTTAGCCTGGAGAAAAGGAGGCTCGGGGACAACCTTATCGCTTTCTATAACTCCCTGAAAGGAGGGTGTAGGGAAAATGATGATAAGACATCTAGAATTATATGACTATAATACATGAACACTCAGAAAGCAGGAAGGTAGACAACAGCCTATTTTCCTCTGTAAGACTGCCTAGAACGTAATAAAAATAATATATTTAACCGGTATCGCTAATTGGACTAGAGAGCATTGTGTTTTGTGGGTTATAAAATTCATTTAAGTGTATGGCTATAAATATTTTCACATTTTTAAGGTTTGTAGTAATTTCATAGTTAAATTCATGGAGTTTTTTTTGTTTATTAATTTTTCATGTCAACCTTGCTCAGCCCTGTAGAGTTAAAACAACAAACAGCAAGAATTTGCCTACAAACTATCACAAAAAACAAAAAAAATCATTAGGAAATTTAATATAGAAGATATGACAGACAGAGGCAGAGGGAATGAGAGGATCACCAGTCAATTAATGCTAAAATGGATAAATCACCACAATGTCTGATGAATGGCATAATAAAGATACAGCCAGCCAAACTCTCTGAGCTTTCTAATATAAATACTACGACTACTGAAAAATACAGCCTTTTCACATTTACAATAGCTGTAGCTGTCACAGTGCTCAGTTACTTGCTTTTATATTCTTATTTTTCAAGTATTGAAGCAGCATTTAAAGCCCACAAACCTTCTCATATGTTTTGCAATTAAAAGTGAGCAATAGTCCCTCTTTACAATTATTGGCATATGTTTCTTCTCAACATCCCCTGAGACTCCACTTGGGAAAGTAGTTAACACATTTATCTGTTTTGCTTGTAGGTTAGCCTGAAATAGATGAGAAGTTCACCCTCTCCTCTTAGTTGCTGAATCTCTTCCTTATGGCTCACTATTTGTGTGTGTATATATGGACACATTATTTTTTTCTTTTTAAGTTGGTTGTATTTTTTTGGACTTTTTATGAATTCATACATTTGTTTGTGTGTTGGTGTGTCCTTCTAGTCTAGAACATACATAGTCTGGTCATGTGTAGGTGACTGCTTGTTTCAGCATTGATCCTGTCAAGTACATCAAAAATTTTGAATGATACCCAAGGCTGCCCTAGAGCAAATGAAAAACAAAAGAATATCCAGAATCTTTTACATAAATATTTTAACCTCTGAGAGCACCAAGGTCCAAAACTGATTTTCCCTCTGAGGGACATCACCCAAGCCTATCTCAGAATGGGACATCCAAATATTAGTGAAAAGAGAAATCTCTAGTCTAAGCTGAGAACTACTGGGCAAAACCACTCACGTAACATTTTGGATGTGCTGGGATAACTTCTTTCCTTCTACTTCTGAATGATGATTTTCTCCAGTCTTCTGTACACAAGTCCCAAGGAAACCTGTTTGGGATAAAATGGGTTTCTATATACAATATTATACATCCATGCCCAAACAAGTGTCTTGCATTTATTAGATGTGCTTTAGAGTAAAAAATTTCCATCCATCACTGCTGGTCTACTGCTGCTGATTTCCCAGTTCTTTTAAGACCCAGATTTAGGGAGTTGCTGAAATAGTTCTGTATGACTACGGAGGAGTCACTAATGTCATGTTTTCATACTTATGAATTGTTTTTTATTTGGTAGCTACTGTGGAATGGGGAAAAAGAAATCATTATATGTGCATTACTCATATTTGCAGGATATTCTAATTCACTTTTATTTTCACCATTTTTTTTTTTTTTTTATTTTATACCCTGCCAGCTTGAGTTCCTAAAATGTAAATATCTGTGTATGGATCAGTAGCATAATAGTTGAAGCTCAATCCTCAGATATTATACGTTTTTTGGATTGAGTTACATTGGGGTTTCATGTCTTCTACTCTGTGCTGTGTAAGCAGATGCATCTTGTTCTCTATTATATGAAGTAGTTTTCTCTCAGTTTCAATTTAGAGTACATTTTCGCAAGTATTCTTGCTATGAATCTGTGATGCCAGCACAATTGCCACAAACTGACACCTGTTGCCTTTTAGGCTACAATATCTTTTATATGCCCTAATGTTTTATCACTTCAGTAGTGACACAAAAACTGATGATCTCCAGTTTTAATTTCTTTTTAAAAATTATTTTAATTTTTTTTTTTTTTTTAATTTTCATAACACTGGTCAAAATTAATTTTCAATTTTGGTTTCCTACTGGGGCAACAAATTTTTCTTTTCAGACTGTTTTTGGATTAATTTTTAGGTTAGTTGACTGTATAGATTCTCTTGCTGGCAGATGATGCTGTAAATACTCAGTAGTTCTGCGAATCAGGTACTCAGGAATAAATAAAAATTAGTTCGGTAAGTTACTTTTGTTACATCACAGTTTCACTTGCAAGCTTCTCACTATTAGCCGAAATAAATATATATTTAGATCTATTCTCTTTAACAGAGGGATGACAAGGCAGTTCAGGATTATTCCTCCTTTGGTGTCCCGCTGGGACATAAAAAATGGAGTCTAAAATAAAATGGGAAGAGAGAGGAAAGCAGGAGCTGACAGTAGGGCTCCCAACAGGAGCAGGACTAACTTCCCTCCAGTTTCCTCTTCTCCTCTTTCATTTACTGCCCAGATCCTCATCTTGCTGTTGGTAGGTGGCAAGCAGAGACTGAGCCCAAGGACACTGGAGTATCTCTTGAAATTAGAGACAGGGAGTAAGAATATGCTGTGAAGAGATAAAATGAAGTTTTAATTTAGGAGACAGGCTGTATTTCTGACAAGTGGACCATCCTTCTGAACCATATAGCCTCCAGCCCCATCCTGCCAGAGAGGAACACGTCAGCCTGAAAGATTAAAGTTCAGCAAAATTATAGGCCACCAAAATCAGGGCTTTATAATGGGAACTGTCATCTGACTTGAATAATAGTCCCATTCATAATACTTATACTGGATCTTAATCTCACTTAAAGTGAAATTACTCCAGGAACTTAAAATAGGAGTATTTGTAATTTAAATGTCTTCTGAGATTCTTTACACCTTGGATATAGGGTACAAAGATGAGCTATGCTTGCTCTCTACAAACATGTCTGCATGTGTGTACGACTATCTTTATATAAATATATTTTTCTTTTTTTAATAAATAGATATTATCATACAGATAATTATGTGACCAAGAGGTATGATTTTCTTATTTAATTATTCCTAACAATTTTTAAAAATATCTGACAAAACATTATTTTTCTATTCCCCTTTTCACTGGTAAATATACGAGTAAAATAGAGCAGAGAGTTCAGAAGGAAGAGAGAAATGAAGAGCAAAATAAAAAATGCGAGTAATAAAAAGATATTGTTATGATCAACTGTAGAGGAAAAAAAACAACAGGGGTAAGAGTCAATATTTCTCTCTAGAAAAGTATTCTATGAAAGGATTATAAGGCATCCATACAGCCATCTTTATTTTATGCCCAGAGCTACCAAATACTTTCTGTGCTCAGGACTGAGCACTAGAAACACTGAATTCAATTTGCTCAGGGCTAAAAAATTTCAATATTTTTAGCATACATTTCTACCATTACCCATAAACTTGCTATTAGAGACATGCTCACAGTGAATTCTCAGTGGGATACAGAATTTCATGCTACTTATGCAGTGCTGCCCAGAGCTTCTCCTCTTCAGCAAAAGCTCATCAGTTTCTGCAAATTATCATTACTCTTGCAGGTAGAACTTTATTATAGATGATGCACATATGCCAGACTCATCTAGTATTATAACACTTTCTATCACCTTCATCCAAACAACATCTGGCAGCGGTCCCCAAAGCGACATTTCAGACATGGAAGCAGAACTAATATGAAGAAAAATATGGTGGCAGTGACAACACAACCAGAGAACAACTTCCTCCCCAATTAAGTCAACGTGCAGCAGCACGTTCAGTGTATCCTTCAGTGTCTCAGGAGGGCCTCCTCTTTCCCAGCAGTCTCTTTTCTCTTATGTAGTTTGCAACAGCCCGGTTTTCCATAGGGTTCTAGGTCAACTCCTCTCCACGAGAGAGGATGACAAAGGTTGAATTTAGCTTTTCGAACCTGGCATCCAAGACTCAGGTAAAGACGTTCACTGTCAGTTTTGTAAGATCCTGTACACAAACATGTTCTTTTTCTGTGTTTAACATGCTGTGAACTGAATTCAGTGCAACATCACTTCAAAGTCCCCTAAAGCAGAAAACTTACTTTCACCCACTACAATGTCAGATTGTATTGTTGCATGTCACTGCTCAGGCGTTTTTTTTTTTTTTTTTGAAAGAGTTAGCTCAAATTGACCAAACCCATAAAAAGTAAGAAAAGAAAAATCATTGTTTTATTAGAGGCTGGAACATAGTTTTATGGTATTAAAATATTGTTAATAATTAACAAACCTTAATTTTGAATATAAAAGCAAATTAAAAGAAATTCTGCCAAAGGTACAGTTTACAATTTCCAGAGGAGGGAAGTTTAAAGAATTTTAAATTTCAAATATCTTTTGCTGAGAAATTCAAACCTACATATTGTGCAGTTGTATTTTGCCATGGTTTATTAGTTTCACTAAAAGCACATCAAATTTCAAAGTCAAACAGATAGTAGATTTTACCTTTTCACTGTTTACCTAAAAAACAGAAGAGGACACTTTATTAAGGAGCTTCAGAATACTGCACAGACAGACTTCCCCAGAGTAAGACATCACTATTTGGATTATAGATCTGTAGCTCACTCAGCAGCAGCACACACCCAATCTTTTCATTGGGTCACCTGCTCTTCATGGCTTTTGTAATTCTTACTTCTGCTTCGAAAATAGGGTTATTTGCCCTAATCTGGAGGATTTAGGAATGGAACTCAGACAATGAGAGAACATGGAGAAATGGTTATTTGCCAGATCTGCCATTTCTTATGGGGATTTTTTTTTTGTTTACAGTGTAGGTTTTTTGAGCTTTGATATAGCAAATTTATCTCAGAATTCATTTTAACCCCTCTTTTTTCCCTTGTCTCTTGCTCCGCTGTGGGTTTCTGAAGTTATTTATTGCTCTTTCTATGCTTCTTCCTTAATCACTACAGCTTCTCTTTTCCTTGCAGGCCACTTGCATGTATCTTCTAAAACTTCTTATATAAAACTAGAGACAAAACAAAACCAGAAACATTCTAACATATTGGAAAGAACGATAAATATTTTAAAAGCCAGAGATCATACTCGGCAGTGCCACAAAACAAAGTAATATGAATATTTAAAAGTTTCTGTCGTTATTGCTGATTTCAGTTAAATGTAAGGAGGAAATTCTTTAGGTTGCCCAGAGAAATGTTGCCCCATCCCTGGCAGTGTTCAAGGCCAGGTTTGATGGGGCTCTGAGCAATCTTGGAGAGTGGAAAGTGTCCCTGCCCATGGCAGAGGGTTGGAATGAGATGTTGTTTAAGAACCCTTCCAACTCAAATCTTTCCATGATTCCACGGTTATCAGAGGCAACCTTGAGAAACTCCCCTTATACACTGAACAGTTTTTAATTACTTCCCTGATACAAATTCACCCAGTCTCCTCTATGTTTGCAATTCCATCTCCAAGGGACCAAGGAAAGGAGAATGTAAAATCAATTTCCATCCTTACAGCTTTCTGAACAAGCACTCATATCCATTTGGAGGAAAAAGAATTGTAGCATACTTAGTACTAGGGGGAATCCGGATTAGGTTGCTATCTTGTGTGTATTTAAGAGTCAAAGAAGTCATAAATGGCAGAAAACTATCAGAGTTTATCATCTGGCCATAACCTTTGTAAATGAAGCAAATTCTTCTCCAAGAGAGGCTGTAGATAAAAGGCAATGACAACTGAAGCTTCATCATTACTGTCCCTGGAATTAAATGCAGAGGTTGAATAACTTTGCAGCGCTGTGCAGTGGCACCCTGCAATTGTCAGCCTTCATCACTTTATTTGCATGCCATCATCTTCTGATGTATCCATGGGACACCCTTCCTGCAGGTGACAGTGCCCTGTGCTTCAGCCAGGTTTGCTCCCTCCACCTCTGGCTCTTACCCATGTGGGAAATGTCTTGCAACATGATGAACCCAGGGGAAAAGCAGAGTGTTGTGACAGATCTGAAAGCTTTCAGTCAGGTTTCTGATGAGAAAAAGGAAGACAGATCTTCCCAATGTTCCCAAATACTAGCATAGGAAATGCAAAGGATTTGCCTGCAGATTTGTTGTCAGTTGCTGAGCCTGGTTCTTGTCACTGGACTTGCTCTTTGGCTCAGGTACCATGGGACAATCCCTTTTGGAGATGCCTCAGTGTAGAAACTAATGTGAGTTATCAGGCAAGTTATTGCTCTGCTGAACATACAATCCAGCCAGGATTTGACAGGTGCCTTCAGATATATGTTTTTTGTGACTGAGGAAAAAAAGATCAAGTTATGAATTACAGTAGCTGAAATAACTTCTTTTATTTATGAAAGCGCACAAAAATAATTCAAAATTTGTTTTTTGCTTACTTAAGTAAAAAATTCTAAGGTAGGTTGCTTAGAGGCAATTGAGGTAAGACAGTGGTCAGTAAAGAAGGCAAGAAACA
>JAWWMU010000001.1:7298530-7343754 GCA_035048155.1 Cinnycerthia olivascens
TCTTTTTTTTTTTTTTTTTTTTTTTTTTAATAGCACTGGCAGTCTTCCTCAGGCTTTTCTCTTCCACTCAATGAAACATTGTCAGATCATTTGGATGTAAGAAGTACCTAGTTCACCTTGGACTAGAATGGTCCAGAATTTTTAAGAATTTTAAAAGCTTACAGTTTTCATTCTTAAGGCAAGAAAATTAACAAAAATTAAGATCTTCTTCAGATGAGTGATATTTGGCTCCGAAAGCTAAAAATGTCGATAAAATAACCTTCAAGACTAAACTTTCCAAAATTTCAGAAAGTTAGATATGCTTTAGGCATAAACTTTTGCCACAGAGCCTATGCTTTGGCATTAGCCAAGAAAGCTTGATGAGCTGACTGCTGAGCAAATTGTTTTGTATAGGTTTTTTACTTTCACATCACCTTATTCAGCTGAAGGTGCTAACCTGTTCACAGTTTCAGTCCTGCAAATAGGAGACTGAATCGATCCATAGAGCTTATTGAAACATTTTGATTGATATAGACCCTGGAAAGTAAGGATGAGTTTGTCCTTATGAATGTCTTTGTTGTGAAAATCAGTCTGGTAAGCAAAGAGTGCAGGGTCAGCAAATTCCAGCAGTTTAGATTTGGCATCAACTGAACTGGCTAGAAGTGACAATCAAGTGATCTTATCAAGGTTTTTACTTTGGGTTTGATGCTCCTGTAATTGAGCATCTTTCTCTTCTGTCACCTAACTTCTAAATATATATATTGTTTTTCATTTCTGATTCAAGTCAGAGCCATAGGAAGCATAACTCAGCTGTGGGAAAGAAAACCAAAACCTACCCCTCAGTGAACCAAATGTAAATCGAAGGATTGAGAGAATAATAATCTAATAGTATCCTAATTAATTTTAAGTTTTGGAAAGTTGCTGCTTTGCTGCTTTGATTTTTTTTCTTGTAATTAAAAATGTCTTGAGGTTATATATATTTTTGTGAAGCTGTATTTGGTTTGGTTTGCTTTTTTTTGGGAGTTTTATCAAAAGAAAATCGGGTCAAATAATCTGGACTGTGTATGACTGCAATGCTTTGGGTCTTTTCTTTTGGGTTTTTTTTTCTTTTTTTTTTTTTTTTTTTTCTTTTTGCTAGTGATTGAAACAAGGATTTCCTCTGGACTAGGGACAGAATATAGATAAATGTCAGCATACTTTTTCTTTTTTTCAGTTTAGAAGTGAAGAATATTAATATCTGGGATGTTAGCAATCCTTGGGAACTGGAAAAGGTATCACAAAACTTTGATTTTTCCATTAGAAAAATCCAGTTGCTTAATCTGAAGGCTGTTATGAAATTTGTTTGCTCCCCGCATATCACAATCTCCTCTGCTGTTACAGACTTTAAGGAAGTTTTTTTCAAGAGGGAATGAAGACTGAAAAGCTGCAGCACTAATTCTTGCTCCTTAGAGATAGTAAAAGGCCTTATCAAACATAGACAATGCAGAGGCTTAGGGTTTCTCTGGTCTCCTGGCACAGTGGTTTTGGGTTTTTTGGATCTCCACAAGTGAATTCAGGAGAAGGAAAGGGAGAACCCACATGAGTACTTAACTGAAATCACAGAAGTATTACATAAGCTGCTGAATTTTTTTAAAAAAATTTAATAAGGTGAGACTGGAATCTCTTCACCCCATTAACTAGGAGGCAAATAATTAGTGAAAAGAAGTAAATCCACCAGAACAGCTCCACAAATCCTGAAAATAAAACTCTATATCAAGAGTCAGGCAGATATGATGGTACTTATTTCACCTCAAAACATGACCAAAGAAAGACAGATTTGAAATAATGTCAGAGAAGCCAATAATAATGCAATCTCCTTTGGGATGGTATTATCTGCAATGGAAAATTTGAAAACCCCTGAAGATTATGAAGTGAGAAGAACAATAGCTACCTGCTGCTATTCAGGAGAAATGAAAAAGCCATAACAATGCACATTATGCTGTCTTTGAATGGGATACATTCCCCATTTGGTGAAATCACTTTAGCCACTGATTCTTAATGCTGTGTGAAAGGAAGCTATTTGCTGCTTCTAAAGAAAGACTAAAACACACTATTCTAATATATCAATTCTTACATTGGCAGACAAAAATATCAACTTTATTTTCTTCTGCCTTTCATTTTCTCCTGCCTGACCTAGCGCAAAACTGGATTTTGTTTGGTTCATTATTATTAGTTCAATTCCATTGTCATTAGTCATATAATCAACCTCTGTGTTCAAAATCTGTGCCCAAAAATGAGTTCTAGTACCAAATCTTATGGTCAGTAGGACTTCAAGTGCTTGAAGCAGTGTTGAAGTCTGCCTCCGCCTTGCTTTATTTTCCTCAGATACAGTATTCAAAGACCATTGCCCCTGCCATGTTAGAGAATTGCTGTTTACCCAATCTATATCCCTCTGAACAGAAAGGCATTTATCAAAGCAGAAATGTCCCCTTTTCTCTGTGTTCAGCTAAGACTTCATTTTCCCTAATGCTTTAAGGCAAGAATGTCGCCCTGAGCTCTGTGGGATCAAGAAGAGCTGAGCCAGGAGCTTTTAAAGCCCACAACCCTCACAGAGGGGCTGTGTCAAAGAGGCCCACGAGGACTCTGAGGTGGCAGCAGGGAGGAAAGATAGAGCAGCTGAAGAGCCCTGCACCATTTTATCAGCATAGCCCACACAGGCCTGGGAGATTCTTGTATCTGAGGTAAGTTCAGTAAAGTTGCTGCTCAAATATATCATTGTTATCTTGGTAAACCAGAGGCTCTGATCTATTACCTTCACAAAGTATGATCTCAGATGAAAGGAGGATAAGGTTAGTGATCCAAAAACTTGGAAGAGTCCAAACCCTGACACTGACCTCACAAAGTGACCAGTAACCTTACCAAAGCCCCTACCGTGATAGCAGTGTAACAACACAAGACTTGCAGCGCCTATAAAGCCACTAACTTGAAACTGAGGCACCTTTGAATTTTGCCTCTAAAATAGATCCAAAAAGAGTGGTTTATGTATTATCCTGTAAATGTGATAAGACCCTTACCTTCCAAGGGTGCTTACCTGGGGCTTTCCAGAGTGTCTGCTTGTTATGGTCTTGATAACTGAGACAAATTTGCTTCTGCTCCTGCTGCTAGAACTACTGAGTGACATCTGGGCTCAAATGTGAAAGTTTTTGGTGTCCTGAAGCATGGGGAACTGGCATTTATAATTCACATTTCCTATTGGTAATTTTGGGGAGACCTACAATATTAGGTCAATAGTTCACCCGCCCTACATGGGCGAATACCATGTAGCAGTGTCAGAACAGCACAAAAGGGTGTTGCATTGGTTCTTTGGTAATGTAGATTTTCACATTTCTTGGATCTGCTGCTACGTCCACACCAGCTACTGTAGATTTTGGACATTTCACAAAAATGAAAGACTGGCCTTCTATGATTAAACATGGGAGTTAGTGCAAGTGATCTTCCAGGTGACAGTATTGTAAATCTGAAGAGGGCCAAAGGAGTGCCCTAGAAATTTTTTCCATGATCTCCATTAAGCAAGTTTATTGTTCTGAGAGTTGGACACTCCCTGGCAGTCAGAGATTGTGGCTTTGCAGCTGATGTCAGTATTAGTAGTTCCCGTGTTCTTTCTCTGGTCATTTTTTATCACCTCATGGTTCAGTTTTTTCCTCCCACCTATCCCCTCAGTTGCACAAAGTCTGTTCTGTGGTGGACTGAGCTGGAAACTGGATCACTTAATTCAACTAACTGAAAGTACATTTTAAAGGAAAAAATAAAAAAAAGACTGTAATGTGCCCAAATCTGTTTTGACAGATGGCATCTGTTATCATTGCCCTTGCTTTGTGTGCCTTTAAGAAGGCTGAGCAAGGTGAAGCTTCCAGAAAAACAGGGAAATTATTCCTTTTGCTGGAGTTCTGTTGCTCAGAAATGGGTGGCTTGTGGAGGCTGCAGAGTGCAGCCAAATGTGCCTACTTGAGACTCCTTGAGACTGCAGTGAGGATTAGAGAAATGTCAAAGGCTGTGCAAAGAGAGTCTGCTCAGAAAGTCATCAACTTATTTAAGTCTAGAAACTAAGCAAGGGGGAAAATTTCATTTCTAGTGCATTAACCTACTTGGTTTGAACTTGCTAAATTCAAAACTATTCCTGTCATTTTTATTCTAGAAGTTCTGGGGCGTTCTAGCTCTTTTTTTAAAAAGCATGCTATGAGAGGAGAGACAAGGCAGGTGCAGGTCCCCACCAGGTCATAGCCAGATCTGTTATATTGAAACTGCATCCTTATTAAGTAGCCTGTATGTTTTATTCATAGCCAAGGTCTATCAGACATTTACTGATGAGTTTTCCTAATCAAATCTTTGCTGAAAACTTTTACCTTTGCATGAAAGTGTTTCTCTTTCCTAGAAGCTATACTTGGTTTTTGGCATTTCTCTTGTTCCTCCTCCTTACTGTTTGATCAGATGATAGCATTCATATTTTAGGTTTCTGTTTCACCTGATGAGAAGACACTTGGTTAAAACAGGCTTCAAAGAAGGGTTGGCTCTGTTAAAATATACACTCTCAAGCCAAGAAAATCCCCAAATAGTATTTCTAAGATAGATAGAAGAATTTCTGCATTATATTAATGACTGATTTTTTTAGCAAAGTCATAGCATGGCTGGTTTTACTTAAACACTCTTCTGAAGAGGGTAAGGTAGAAGGCGAAGAGAGGCAGAGTTTGATCTTGCCTGGAATCCTGGAACTTTTAGAGCTTCCAGAGCTGAAGGAACTTCTGTGATTTGGTGAAATGTAAGTATTGCTGTATACAGGTCTGAAGACAGCTTAAAGGTATACCTCTTAAACAGTATAAACTTCAGGTATATATATATACATAGAGGCTCTGATGCTGGAGATAATGAGGCCTGTTCTTAAGGGGTTATCAATGAACAAACTTCTACTGGAAGATATTCTATATAACACATACTCTACTGTATTTAGATTAGGTATCTTTAGCCCTATACATGCCTTAAATTTATAGACTCATATCTTGACATGGATTAAATATTGCATCGGAGGACAAAATAACTATTGGTTTGGGGTTTTTTGTTGGGTTGTTTGTTTGTTTGTTTTTACCCTAATGAGAAACATTGAAATAAACTGAAAATTTTTGACAATTAAAAGACTGATACTTTGTGGTTACCTACATTGCAGGAGAAATGATGAAAACATGAATAACAAAGTCTGGCAGTCATTTGCCAGAGCAGAACAGTCTGCTGGTAAAGTAGGGATGGGATAAAAATGCATTGTTTTCCATCTGTAGTTTGCAGGTGACGCGTGGTGTTCTGTGTCATTTCTTTCCTTCCCCATTCTCTTTTTGCAAGAAGAGGTAGAAGGGATGCTCTGCCACTGTCCAGGGATGCTGCTACTTATGGAGCAAACTGCCCAATTAAGGGTCTTCAGGTTGGTTAAAAACATCTTCTAAATTCATTCCTGTGAATTCCACTTCAGAGGAATCTGTGTTTCCTACTTCTCCAGCCACAGGCTGATTCCTGGCAAGCCTTGCTGACACTGACCTGGTTTCATGCAGTAAAAGAGAGCTGTTTGATGGAACTCAGGGTCCATCAACAGTTTTCACAAGGAATAGCCTGGAATACAATATCCCAGTTACTTCATGTAATCTTATCTCCTTACATATTTTGTTCAATAAGAGCTTTAGGACTTGTACTGGTTTTACTCTATATTTCCTCATAATACAGTGTGGCAGGACTTATCAGAAGGCCCAAGCAGCACCCTGCTAGAAATAATTTATAATAGTACTTCACACTAGGGAGTTCTTGCTTGCAGATTCCAAAACTTTTTACAAAAGAAGTGCTAATACCCACATATTACTGGGAGAAAAGTGAAGAAAAAGAGGTTTATTATGCAGTCGCAGGCAAAATGTGTCAAGGCAAAAGCAAGGGGCAGAATCAACACCACCTGACTGACTCTTTCCTGACCACTCTTGGTTAAAATTCTGGTGGCATTTGCAGAACCCCTCCTCTCCTCCTGTACTATGGTCAGGGCTCTGTGAATTTCCAAATGTTGCATGGGGAGGGGGAAGGCTTGGGAATTCCTGCTTGCACCTTGTACTTCCATTTCTTCTCCTAATAACCCACAAGCTACAGCATAGGTGAGGTAGAATATGTGGCTACTGACTGCTGCAACAGCCTGACAAAGAGATTGGTAGAATATCACTCACTAGGATGTAATTTCCAATAATCATGTATCTTCTGTTTACCTCCCTCTCAGTGATTTACTGCCAACAGCTCCCCACCATATATCTGTAGGGAGCTCCTCTGCTCACCTTGGTTTCTGCCTTTCAGGACACTGCCCTGCATGATGATAAGCTTCAGAGAGAAACGACTTCTGTCAATAAACCCAGCCATCCATGCTCTACATTGCATTACCTGGGTCCCAGGGGAGAGCCTACATGCAGGTGGATGCTGATGGCAGAATCCACTTAGAGAAATGGCTGCAGTTGGTCTGTTTATTTGCATGCAGAAGGGTCTGTAAAGCATCCCATTATTCCATTCCCTTATACTTTTCTCAACAATCCTTCTCTGAGAACAGAGCTATAAAACCAAGTGTTAAAAAAGCAGTGAGGAAACCGTCAGGATTTTGTTCATTCTTAAAAAATTAAAGTTTCATTTTTTAATGTGTAAATAACAATAAGTGAGGAGGTGAGAGAGACTAGAATTGAAATCAGAAAAAGTGATTATTTAATTTTTCAGAGAATTTCAATATTCTGTTTTTGGCAATCTTTATTTGGTATAAAATATATCATTTAAATTCCCTGTGAAAGAAAAGAGAAATGTAGACTCTGGGAGCACTCTGTCACTAGCAGACAAGGAGTCCACCTGATGTTTTTCCCCAGAGCCCTGATTTAATGAAGCCTCAGGAACAGCTACTCTGTCTTCTCAATAGCCACTTGGTGAAATTCTCAGGGAACTGTTTGCTGTCCAGCAAACTCCCTTAGCACCATGGCAAAGTTGAAATTGCATCTTATTTAAAGTTCAGGAAAACAGTAAATTCTGGTTAAAAAAAAAAAAAGTTCAAACTTGCTACAAAAAAAAAAAAAAAAGGCTGTGTATATAAGTTAAGTTTTACAACCAAAGTAGTGCTGCCTTGCACCAGACTGTATAAATTGGTATTAGTGGGCCACAAACTGCTCCCAGAGAAACAAGCCTTACAGTGTATGACTACTGTGGTTAAAAAAAAAAAATGTCTTGTGTAGGACCTCTATGCCATTCACACCAGTTCAAAGGATGTGTCAGGGTGAGAGTGGGTAATAGGAGTTAGGCCTGGGGAATGCAGTTATTTCTTCTTCCTAGAGTCTGACCTCCTGCAGGAAAATGGACAAATACTACAAAGGTGCTTTTGTTCCTCACTGCTTGGAGCACGGGAAAAGGCTTGAGAAGTGTGGACTTCATTTGTAACAAATGTATAATTATTTTTTGGGAGACGAGAGAAGAAGCTTTCAAGTCCTTCAGGGTATTCAGGAAGAATACCCAGCTGATTCCAAGCCTGCTTACCTATAAGCCTCTAATTTCTAATGTGGGTAGAAAGCAGAAAGATTATCGTTTCAATAAAAGCTGCAGGCCTTTTTCTTCCCATTATCTCACCTATTTTAGATATTTCTCAGTGGTATGTGATTCAATTTATGTCATTCAATGAGACAAGTTAACCCCTCCTTGCCAGGTTGAGTTATGAACTTTATTTCCAGGTTGTTGTTTTGAGGGCTTTAAGACACACTATGAGAATTCTGCACAGGTGCTGCTGATGTCCATTATCTGCAATAGGTGCTAGAGAAATAAACTTCTTTTCCTGATAGTCCATGTTCTTTCTAGTTGTTCCTCTTATTCACCGCTATTAAGCAGACAGATACCTTGTATTTCTAACAGAACTTAGCATTTTAGTATAAAAGCCTTAGTTTGTTGATTTTTTTTTTAAATTTCCTTTGATGTTATCACTGTCACTCTGGGGAGACTGTTTGCTACATGCCCCACATGCACCAGAAAAGTATACACAACAACCACAACCACAACAACAACAACTATATTTACCTTTACTGTGTAAATAGGGCTCTTTATTCTTTACTAAATGGAATATGAACAAAGCTTTGGACTACAGAGCAATTTACTCTGCATACTAACCACTGCTGAGGTAAGTCAAAGCAGGCATGAAATAGAATGTGAATATAAGTTTCAACCCTTTTTACTGAGCTCAGGCTGTGAATATAAGGTATTTTGCAAGGCACTGAAGGAATGTGGTCATTTCATGACAAAGTAGAGCAGCTCATCACAACTGGCAGGCATAGATACTCCAGTCTGGAGAGGTCTTGGCTCTCTTGAAGGTCATTTGGTTCTCTCCTGGCAGGGAAATAATAACAAAACAAACTTCTGGAGCTGTATATGTGAGGGAGAAAAGCTGCAGAAGCTGCAGTTTCCAGATCAAGAGTCCTACAAGCACCAGGAGATCTCCTTGAGCCTAAAAATTTGGAATTTTCAATCTGTTTTTTTGTCTTAGTGGAGAGTTGCTGAGACATTTATACGGCAAAACTGCAGCAAACATTAGCAAAGGCTCGCAGTATGCAATTATATTCCAGGTTAAAAAGTAAAAATAGAAATAACAGTAACTATGAATATCAGTGTGTGATATGATAGCAAAATTATAGGATTTACTGCTTTGTCACTTTGGCAGCATTCCTGACTTCCACAAGTTCCTGTGCCCTTCTTAGCCAGGAGTGGTTAACTCACAGAATTACCTGTTAGCAGCACCTGCTATCAGTATCCAATATTGCCTGTGCTAACCTTGTAACAGAATCACACCTGGTAAGGAAGAGATGAGGTGACCTGCAGGATTTGCTGGGGATTGAATCAGTGTTTACTTAATTTTATTTTCATATTTATTCAACCAGCTGTGTGGCCATTTACTTAATTAGTGAGATGGTTTTTAACCTGTGGTCGCTAACTATATATTGTAGCCCAGCATTTACCAGGCTAGTGGTTGCTTGCTCTTCTCACTGTACTTATAATTAATATTGGCCTAAAGTATGATATGAGTCAAGCAGAATTTCAATATAAAGATGAGAAACTGTATTCTGAAAGCTAGTCAGGTTTGAGAGTGAGAACATGCAGTTGGGTTCCTCACTCAGCATCTAAGCGTGTAATGATTTTGTCCTGTGGCAGCAGTGTGAAGAATCACATTTATAGGGGTTGCAAGCATATTACTTGTGAGATAATATTTTTTTTTTTCCTCCTGAGGAAGAAATGTATGTGCAGGGATTATGCTGCAATCTGCAGGAGATGCAAAACTTTACCAGCCAGGAGGATCTGTAGGTCCAGAAACTTGATCTGAAGGAGGATAATTTTCAGCCAGCAGCAGGAGTGTTTGGGAAGATACTTCCAGCTGGGTGCTAATTAGATGCTGCTGAGCCTGCAAGGGCCTGAAGGTGGCAAATGCCACACATCTCATGTCACCAGCACACTCCAGCAGTCCTATCACATGCTCTTGCTCCTCAAAGGACTCTCTCACATCTGCTTGAGCTGCGGGAATGCTGAAGGCATTTTCCTTCAGCTGTGCTTTACAGTCTCAAGTATCAGGTGTGGGCCCTGTTACACTCACTGCTGCTGCCTCCTATTTTATTGCTTCCCCTGCTGGGTTATGATGGCTTGGAAAGAGCTGCTCAGTGGGACAATAGAGCATTGCTGCAGGGATTTTGTATATGGGGCATGGGAGCTCACCAAGTGATGCTCGTGGGAGGAGCAATACCTGATATATCCAGCTGTGCCTGTGCTGCTATATCCTGAGGCACCAGCAAGCTCAAACATGATTTATGCTGGGTGTTCACTGCCAGTTCTAAGATGTCAGTGATCTGTGGCTTGCGATGTCAAGTCATCCTGGAAAGAGCCTGGGCTGAGGTCTCTGCTGGACACTGGGAAGCCCAAAATTGCTGGGTGGCAGTGAGAGGCCCACAGGCACAGTAATGACTTGATTGCTAATCACGTCTTGATGTCTGGTGGGGAGTGCTTGAGGTAGCACTGCCCCAGCCCTTCCTCTTGCTCTCCATGAAAGCTCAGCTGAAGCCAGAAACTGAGTCTTGTCCATGCCTGAGCAGCCCAGAAGAAAAGGCAGTTTGGGCATAATTTCAAAATGCATTTTGGGAGATTATTACAAATATTATTGCTTTGAAAGAGGAGGGTTAAGAAGACGCAGCTAAATAGAAGCTAAAAATATAAAATATTGTGACACACATTAACAGAACTGCATGTCTGAGTTTAGAAATTAATATGGGACAGACAAAGTGAGAATCCCAGCTAAGCTGCACTCAGGCTGCTGATGCCACTTGCTTAGTCTCAACTTGGAGTTGCAGTAGGCACCAGTGGAGATATAAGTTTAGTCTGGAAGCCTAACTGCATATTTAGAAATCTGACCTAACTTCTAAAATGCAATTCCCTATAACCATTTTGTATTTTGCATACTAATTTCACCTGCAAATGTTTCAATGAATGGGTTTGAAGTAGCTTTCTTCTTTACTTGAACAGCTCTGAAGATAGCCAAATGGTATTCATTATACAAATTATTCAAGATTCTCCTTTTCAAATATCTTGCAATGGTCTTCATGTGATTCTTTAATTCTTGATTGGCCAGCTCTAGCTGGTTTGGTGGCCCAGCTTTTCTGGACTATTGAGAGAGAGCAGCTCTGTGCAAACACCCGTGGCCATCATAACCATTCAGTTTACAGCCAGGCAGCGCCTGTGAAAGCTGCAGATTAAAGACAATCTGTTCTTGCATAGCTGGAGTAGCAGGGATGGACTCCAGAGGTGGTTGAGCAGCTCTGAGCAATACTAAACTATAAGGAATTTGTTTTGCTGAAAAGAGACGAAGGCTCAGAGCTGCATCTACACAGGACATCCATGGAGCAGAAACTTGTGGGAATAGCACGAATTACCCAGAGACAGAGTGGGATTAGTGTGTGTTTGCACTGCCCCTTTATCACATAAAACCAGTTATTTTTTGAGCTGGTTTGGGAATACACTGTATGCATTTTCCATAAGTATTTTCTGTGAATTGGCTTTTGTGAAGTCCAGACACTTTTTTTACTAAGCTCTTTTGAATATTAAATGCTTTACAAGTGTCCTTCTTTTTCTTGCCTTGCACAACCACTAGTTTTAAATTTTGGGCTTTTTGTGGAAGGGTTGCTACATCTTACAAGATCATTTCTGCAAGATTATTTTCTCCATTAGCTGTATGAGAGGAAACAATATTGTAGTTTTTAAATGAGATACATTTGAACTTTCTGTGTACTTCATGTTCAACTTAATGTTTTCTTTAAAGATATGAAATGTAAATAGCTAAAATATATATATATTTTTTAATTTTAGGGGTTTTGTTCCTGTTTTGGAGGGTAGGGTTTAGTTGTTTAAGTAAGCATATTTTGAGCTCTATGAACTGAGCTGAAAAAGAAAAAAAATCATCTCCCTTTGGAAAAAGAGGTAGCTGATTATTCCTCCAGCAAAGACTGGGACAACAGGAGAGAAAAAACTGAGCCCTTGTGGTTTAGAGTCATTGTGGCCTCACTTGCAGGAGAAGCTCTATTCTCACCATTTGTAGACACCAGTGGGAAAAGAGCCTCCCAAAACCTAGTTTCCCCAACATTTCAGGTAAAAAAGAGCAAATATTCCCCCTAAAAGGAGCTCTTTAGTTAAAAAAAAAAAAAATTGGATGTATTTTGAGAACCTTGTAATAGTAAAAATTAACAGGATAAGGGTTTATCGTGTTATATGATTTCTAGCAGCTTTATAACAAGCCTCTTAGAAGCTGTACATGAAAAAGACCCAGACAGTCTACAAGTTAATTAAACTTTGCTCTAGACTCTAACTTAGAGAAATAAGCCGCTAGATTTTTTCCTAATTAAACATCATTTTCACATTTTACTTATGCAAATCACATTATCATATGTAAGCAGCTGAGACTCTTTCCTTAACTAAAAATATTAAAATTTGAAGTATCAAAAATTTTTAACTTAGTAATACTAAATCCCAATCCAGTCATAGGTTTATGTTAATACTTAAGAAATTCCAGGAGTTTAACATTATTAGGAGTTGGATACAGCAAAAGCTTTAGTGTTTTAAGAATGTTTAGAAGACAAGAGACTATGTTATTCTTCCATAAATATTTTAACATTACAGCATGGGCTTTTTTCCTAATATTATAATTGTCTACATAACAGAAAATAATTTCTGAGGATTTATAATGGGCATGATGCTAGTTGTATCAGTCTTATTCTACTTATTTAACAGTTGTGCTGTTACATAGCTGTAGCCATAAGAAAGTTTTACTAGCATATTTTTTATGCTGGAATTTGTTCCACTTAATTATTTTGCACTTCAGTGCAGAGAAAAATAAAGGTGTCTCCTTAAAGCAGACATTACAAAAAGATTATGGAGCTGTAATGCAAAACCTCTTTATAGCCAGATTTCATTCACCACTAATCAAAAAGAGATTGTGTGGAAAGAGTGTTTTTAATGTCCTATATCCAGTGAACTTCATTTCATTCTAATTTTGATGTAAATGGTAAGTTATTGGCTTTTTTCCCATTGGAAAAAACAAGTGCAAATGAACAGAGAGAAATCAGCTGCCAGTAAAACTGTTAATTCAAAGAAGAGGAAAACCCAGTATGTTTAGTAGAACATCGTGAGAATTCAGAGCTCTCCATTAGGCAGCTTCCACTCATCATCACCATTTTTAAAACTCTGAGCAGAAGTTCAGCAGAAAGCAGATATTAGTGCCTTTACTGGGCAGCTTTGTCATTGCACTCCTCTTCTCAGGCTAAGGATGTAATCAGAGGAAGAACAGAAAAGCTGTGAGAAACTTTGGCTCACGACGAATGCCTCGAAGTTTTTCTCTTAGAAGTGTGGCCTCAGCACATCTTTGAATATCCCGCACTTTAGCAGAGTAATCCCACTCAGCTCCCATCCTTAACAGCTCCAGAGCCCGTGGCTTGAGCCCTGTTGTGAGTGGATAGAACCTGCAGGGAGCTGAGCACGAGGGCTGTGTGTTCACCACCTGCCTTGCTAAGCAGATGGGTTTCTGTGTTTCCCACCAGTTGGCACAAAGTGTTCTTGCAGCTCTGAGTAAGGCAGAATTCACTTTCAAGCTTGGCAATGGCTGCAATAAGCCCCAGTTCCAGAGGAGGAAAGCAGGATCCACAATCAATAATACCTGAGATGGGTGAATATGGCAAGCAACCCTTATCTTGCTAAAACGAGCGCTGAAATAAACTGCTTGGTGGATGAGTTGCAGCTGGAGATATAGTGAGCTGTAGTAATTTGGGTAGGTGGTGAACTGTGGGGTTTTTCAGTTCATCTCCACACATGGTTGGTAATTACTTCATTCCCAATCTTTTTTCAGATAGCCTCTGAGGGAATCGATAGTGAGCCTAGCCCCCAGGTGAAGTGTGTTCACCTTTAAAACATATTTTAAGTGTAGCGGCTGCAAAGTGCTCCAGTGCACAATAACATTTTCCCTGGGTGTCAAAATCAAGTGACTGAAAAGCAGGATAGACATTGCCAAGGACAAAGGTAATGTTATATTACTTACATTTCTGGCATGTTGCCATTATTTCATTTGCAGCATTAAGGGGAGCAGAGATATAGCTCTGCATATTTAAATGCAGAACATGTTAAAATGCAGGCTAAAGAAAACTACTCTATGCTTATTAACTGGGTTTTTGAATCATATTTTCTGTGAAATGTGGGAGAACATTATTAAAAAGTACCCATTTGTATGTCATGGGTAATTAACAATAATTATCTTCTTAGTGGTCAGTGGAAATATAGCTGATATAAAGGAGAAATTTCACACACATTTAAATTAAAAATTAATTAAAACACATTTTGAAAATGACCCAATTTGGCATACAGTCATATCTGTCAACAAATGCCAAGGTTTGCCTAAGTTATCTAGGCTTCAGGAGATACTGTTCAATAATGCTTGGTTTAATAACAATAACTAAAAAAACCTGAACCCTATAGTGCCATACAGAAAACAGTTCTGCTGATGAAAAAAAAGCAGCTGGGAGACCTTCACGATATAATCTAATTTTATTCTACTTGAGAAAGAGCCTCAGCAGTTTAAAAAAAAAAAGTCATAGAAAAACCTTACTGCATGACTCAGGAATCTTCATGAGAGCTTAATTCTCACTGTTTTACATAAATGCTGGCTCCTCTTGTGCCTGGGTAACAGTGCTTGATGTCAACAGTGGAGTGATGCAGTTTTTTTCCCCTGGTAGATCTTGCAGGTCCATGTTTTCAGTGTTCAAGAAAATTGCTTGATTTGGGTAACATCAGGATTTTTGACTCTTCGTCCTCTAAGATCTTGGGATCTGACAGGTGGCTGAGATCTCCTTTCAGGTGTCTGATCCAAGTCTGATGGTTTCTCCAGAATCCATAAAGACAAGGAAACAGGAATTGCCTCAGAGACTGCTTTGACCTTTACCAGGGGATATGGATAGAGTGGCTGTTGTGACTCTGATGGGATACCAGTTGATACCACTCAAAGTCTATGGAATCTGAATTGGAGTCAGAATCTGTCTTTTAGTGAGTGAAATTTTAAGTAGAATGTAAAAAATAAATTTAAGTACAAATTATTTTATATTTTAGCAACTTCTAACTCAGGGTAGTTCAGTAATGATATGTAGAAATGCTCAATTCTAAAAGATCTAAAACCAAAATTGATTTACTGAACTATCCATTTTCCCAGCTCTGATTAAGGGAACACATCCAATTACATAAGTATATTATTAATGTTCATCTGTAGTGTAGTAGAATTAAAATTGCAATGTCTCCCAATCACGGTCTAAACCAGGCAGTAATCAAGCATGAATTTAGCAAGTTCATTTTTCCATTATGCTGTTTTCAACACAAAGTTACCATATTAGCATATGGTACCATAACATTGCAGTTGAAACTAAAAGAAAGGAATTCTTTACTGTGAGGGTGGTGAAACACTGACACAGAGAGGCTGTGGATGCCCCATCCCTGGAAATATCCAAAGGCAGGCTGGACTTTGAACAACCTGATCTTGTTGAAGATGTCCCTGCTCATTGCAGGAGGCTGAAACCATGGAGCTCACCTTTGAGATGCCGTGATTCCTGCTTGGGACTGCAGTTACCTTTAATCAGTTTTAAAATGGAAGGTAACAGAATGTGACTGAAAGCCCCTAAACAGTAGCATTTCCTGAAATGAAGAGTAGAAACAGCATATTTTAAAAAGTTTGCGGTTTAAAACTTTTAATGTTTCTAATTCTCTCTCCCTCTTGACTCTTGCCCCAATGGACCATATCAAAACAGGACTAACCTTATGCCCCTGTGCTGGAGCTCCAATCTACAGCACAGTGTCCAGGAGTCTAGCTCTGCTGAATTCATTGTAAATATGTGCTGCTGAATTTAAACACCAAATTAGACAGGAGAAAGAAAAGTGAGTTTGCTTGGTTGGTGGGTTTTTTCCTCTGTTTTTCTCTGTTTCTGTGCGTCAAAGAAAATTTATTTATCAAATTATGCACTGAAAATAGCAAAATGTTTAAAAAGTATATCTTTGGATAAAACAAGCAGTGTTCTTCACTGTGCCAAGGTTTAAAAGCAATTATTTCTCGTCGTATGACTTCCTTTCTTCCCCTTTCGTTATTAACTTAATCAACTTTCTTCTTTATCACTTCAGTCATATGCTTAAAAATAGGCAAATAATCCATCCTCTGTCTGTCATTTGTGCTTTTATGATATACATTGCTTTGGTAATTTTACCTACTGTAAAATTTTTGAGTTTAACTAAGATTAACTACGCTTAAAAATGCTTTCAGTGTTAATAATACACACTGTCCTTATATAAGCAATCTTCTTGATTTGTGAGGGTTTTATTTTTTTACATTTTGGTGATAACATAGGTCTGGTTTTCTCTGACTCACTCATCTGCACTTGCATAATGTCACCACTGAGGAGTATTTTCCTGAGCAACAACCATGCACAAAGGAGAGGTATGGTCACAATTCAGAAGATATGAGGCAAGAAACATTACCCTCAAATAGAATCTTTGGCTAAGATCCAGAGCACAGTTAAGCCTGCAATGCTTTATTTAAAAAAAAAAAAAAGACAAAAAATAACTAAACATTAAAAGAATTATGTTTTTTATTTGATGGACTAAATTGACTCTACTGAAAAAAAAAAAATAAAATAAAATCTCTGTTTTTACTTCTACATTGTGCTACTAGACCATGACTGTTCCCTTGGAGTTTATTCTCTATGTCACTTGTTAATGTTGGTTTAAAAAACCCAAACACAGGCAGGTGCTAAACCATCAAATACTAAGTGAAGACATGCCAGATTGCATAACTAATAGCAATGTAAATTGAAAATAATAAGTTAGGGAATGTAATTTTATATTTTAAGCCTTTGCAAAAGCAGACTTTGACTTACTAAACACTAATGAGTACTTATGGACTCATATATGGTTCAGTATTTTTACAACCATGAATATGCATCATGAACTACATAGAAGATCTTATGGGTATTTTATTGGAAAAGAGTAGCTAGATGATAAAACTTCTGTATATAAAAATTTGGTTGGTTTTGCTTTTTCCTTACCATTCCCTTATCATAAACCCACAATAATGTCCCATATCCTCATAGAATGAGGTGAAACAATTCAAGCAACACATTAACTGTAAGTTTTTCATACTGTCTTATGAAATTAACTTTTTAAGGTGTTCAGTTGTTGTTTGGGTTGGCTTGTCTGTTGTCAGAGGAGGCAGGCAGGGCTGCCCTGCTGCTCCTGAGAGGTAATGGCAATTGTTCCCCGCTCTGACTGCGGGCTCAAACAATTTTTCCTGTGGCAGTGGTATCTCCTCCCGTTCCAGGGTCACTGCAGCTGCCTGAACCCCCTCTTGGACTGGTAACTCTGAACATATCATGCCTTATCTGACTTTTTTCTTACTAATCCTTCCATGTCAGGTGACTGTAGCAGTCAGACTGTGCTTGGAGATATTCTGTCAAGGGATGGAGATGCTACTGAATCATGAACTGGGAGTCCAAGCTCCTGCAGGAAGGCCATGAGCCCAAAATAGCCAAAGTGTGACCTTTTTATTCGACCCCAGCTGCTACTAAAAATTAAATTGTTGAGGAAAAAAGATGAGGGAATCAGTATACATGGGTGCTCCTCATTTGCTCCATCAGTAACCAAGAATTCTTGCATTTATTGCAAAAGCAAGTGGAATTTAGCAGTTGGAAATAAGCAGCCGTATGAGCGGCAGTGAAAAGTAGGACATGGTTGTCATTGATTCTTGTGAGGTAATGGTGATATAGAAGGTGCCTAAGTGGGATCTTGGGTTTAGTTTTTATTTCTTTAGAGGAAATTTTGACAAATAGGAAAAGTCCAGAAAGCCTAAGAGCTTAGGGATTTTTTACATCTTCTAAGAAGATCCCAGAACATTTCGTTGGGTTCTGTCATTTCTTCGAAAATATTTGTTTGCTTGAAGTTTCTTTTACACAACTGATGCAAATTAAAGAGAATAATTTTCAATAACTTTCGATGAAGTCAATGCAACACTGAGAATCTTGTGGCTCAGCTTCTTCAGTAGGTCTGAAAAACACTTCTCTGACTTACAGGTAATAGGATTCAGTAAAATTTATATCAGTGGAAACAGGTGGATTTATGCCACTCAAAAACCCCTGTGATCCTAGAGATATAGAGATCAAATAGATGTATGATATATAACTGACAACTGGAGTAATGTAAATTTTCAGTACAAGATTGTGACAATGGATGGCTTTAGCTTTCTTAGTAAACTGTTGTGGGTTTGTTTTTTTTTTAAGATACTATTAACACTTTTAATAGTTTCTGAAGAAATAAATGAACATAGGTAAATGTTTGGGGTTTGACCTCCTATGTCAGAGGCTATCAAGAAAGGTTTATTGTCTAAATTCAGCCATAATTAATGAATAAAAAATTATAAAGGAGGTAATAGGATCAGGCACAGCAAAGACAGTAGTTAAGGTATTGTCTCAAAGTCATAGATCTGAATACCTGAAGAAGAATTTATAAATTCAGGCAAGACAGCCTATGAATTTCTCTTTAATTTATTTTGGTACATGATTTTGCATGTGTTCTCAAAGTTTCCTAGCATTATCTGGACATATTGTGGAAAGTTTTCAAACTCTGTTTAACAATGAACTGATGATTTTTATTAATCATTCCAGAAAACAAGAACTCAAATTTCCGAGTGCAAGAATTAGCTGAGGAATGAGAATTATTAAATTCTTTGCTCCTACTTTTGTGTTTTTCATTGCAGAATTTTTATTTGTGTGATCTACATAAAGAAAATTATATAAAAATTGCATAGATTCTCATAAATGTTCCTGTGAACACTGATGTGTGGGCTTTGTTATAGGGATACAAAAATCTTAATTCACACATTTCTTCAGTCTTGATGGGTGCAGACAAAACCTGACTCATCAGACTGAAATACTAGCACTGTAGGAAAACACAATTTATTCACTTGAGTGTATACTGGGTAGTTTTGCTGCTGTAAATCCCTCTGTCCCATGGGATTATCCTAATATAAATGGAATAATCTTTTCTCCTTGAATATGAAAACTGTAAAACCTGTCACAAGAATAGTCTGATAATATGATTTCCTGAAGAATTCATTGCAGAATAGGTGGAGAAGTATAGAAATATATATATATATATCCATATGCTCCAACTACCAGGAAGGAACCTATTTTTCAGAAAGATAAACCATGGGTTCTCCTGTGATGTGGTATCTGTATAGAAACCACATGTTGGTTTAAATTTGATAAAGCCTGGCCAGGGAGGAAGTTAGATTGTTTAGTGCCTTTAAATGCCCTTTAGATGTTAATTGCTGTGCTGAATACAAGCTGGTTCAAGTTATTGTTACTTATAATTTGACCCTTTTTTACTGCTTTTTGCTCTACCTCCTTGTCTCCACACCCCCTCCCCCCCCCAAAAAAAATGTTGTTTTTTCACTACCTCGAAGAGATTTGACAGGAGATTAAAAGTCTGCAGGATAATTCAATTTTCATACACTTAAAAAAAAAAAAGTAACAATTAGGGAAGAAAGTGAGTTTTAAATATTTGCTTTGGTTTTTGTCAGTTGATTTTTTTTAAGCATAGTTGCAAATTGCTGCTAAAATGCTGCATGGGGGAAGCTTATATACATGTAAAGGTCATAGAAAGCCTCAGGATAGTTCAGACAAGTAGTCAAACAGCTAGGAGACAGGCCTGTAGGAATCAGGAACTCAGGTGCTCAAAAAGCTGTTTATTATCCACTTTTCATTGTTTAAGCCCGAGAATGGGCTTCTCAAGCAGATGCTGCATTGCTTCAGGGTCTCACCGGGTCTGTGACAATGTCAAGCACATTTTAATGTTCTGCTGGGTTAAATGTTCTGCTCATGCAGCCCTCCTCCCTTCAGATGTGCTTCTAAAATTGTGGTATGTTTTTAGCTGTGAAGAATACCCACATGTCTCAGGGGAGGTTACTGCGGGTTTTCTAACATTGTATTTCCTCTCTTTATGGGCAAGCTTCATTCCAGCAATAATTCCAATTTGTTTTTTTTTTTTAAAAATACTGGATTTCACTTTCTTTTTAAATTTTCTGCAAGTATCAGGGACATGTATGTATTAAAAATGAGGATCAGATTTTATTTTATTTTTCCCATAAGGGAAGATATTTAGGAATTCCATTTGAGCCACTCTAGGATAAAAACAGGTTAGTAGCTCAGACTTTTCCCTTTTCACTCTTCTTGCAAAGGCATCTGCAAGAATCTTAATGATAATCTCACCAGTATCTATATCTGGCCTGTTCTTCCATGGGTGATAATTACAGAAGTAATGGAAAAGAAATAGTAGAAACAGATGAACAGGCATCAACTTGGATGGCACTACTGGCAAAGTAGCAATGTAATTTTCAGTATATGAAAAGTGCACCTACTTAATGAGGGCCAGAACTATACAGAGCCAATTAAGGGAAGATGAGCACCAAAGAAGAAGGTAATAGTGAATGTACAGAGGTTCCCTGCATGTTTTGGGGCTTGCTCCTTACAATTTTTTTTTTTTTTTTTTTTGCTGAGCGTAGCCCTTGGCAAGTCTAAGCATGAATTTTCTGTGTAATGTATAAGATTGCTGAGTGACCATAGTGTGCTGGGGGCTGTGCAGTCAGCCCAGTAAATATGGGATCTTTTTGCAGGCTTGTAAAGCAGAACGCTGGGCATGGGAGACTCTAACCTGCTTTTAAAGTTCTTCAGGCTTTGTGTGCATTTCCTGCCAAATGACTCTGAGATTTCTGTTCCAGTAGCCTGCACAACCAGGGACAGTCAACATATTCTGTGCAGAATAACTTGGAGAGTTTCAGCTGCTGGTTTGTGACCTACTTATACTTAAAATGGTACTTGGAGATGAATGTGCTTTCCCCACATATACCTATGCTGCAAAGAGATACTCTTAAATTTAACTTTGCTAAATGTTATGCAAATTCAGTGCATTTTAACTTTCATAGTCTGGAATAGAAGTGTTATGCTTTACTTTAAACACGCATTTTGCATAACAATATTAAGTTCCATATATTATCTTAAAATGCAAAATGCATAAATCTACATAGCTGCAAGAGCATAAGCAGAACATTTTACTCTGTGAAAATGGAAACGTAGGCCCAGCAGCATGCAGCATCTGTATATTAATCAAGCTCACTGATAGCTTTGTTTCAGGAAAAAGAAGTTAACTTTAACTTCTTTTTTGCTTTAATTTATGAAGTACGAGGATATATTAAGAAATAATGCACTCCAAGAAAGAGCATTTAATACATGAAGAGATTCATGTTTTTATCCTACCAGGCTAAAAGAAAAGCCATAAAGTTTTCAAATTTATAATGCTGCAGCAGAGATAAACTCCAGAAATCATAATTTAGCTGTTTCTCTGTCATTCAAAAAAAGCAGTTACAGTTAAGTAATCAGATACTAGTTATTAATTTTTCCTGCTTAAAAAATTAAAACCTCAAAGTATTCTTTACTGAGCAGACAAATTTCCACCAGTGTAAAGAAAGTCTCCAAGGACAGAGAGACATATTGAGTGTGCATCATCTCCTTCTTATGACTCTATTCAGAGTGGGATTGGGAAGTGGCAGGTCCAGATGAGGCTCCTAAGTGGTGCTGAGAAAAGCAGCAAAATAGTTATTTAATTAAAGGAAGAAGTATTCTTTACTTCACCTTCATCCCCCTCCTCGCTGCTGCCTCCAAAGGCAGAAGGATTTGCCAAAGAACACAGGAGCTGCTGTCATAAATATGGGAGTGAAGAGACTTGGGTTAGCTCAGCCTGGAAAAACTGGCCTCCCTGTACTTAAAGGATCTGACAAAAATGCTGGAGAGGAATTTTCAGGAGGGCATGTAGTGATAGAACAAGGTGAATGGCTTTAAACAGAAAGAGGGTAGATTTAGATTAGACGCTAGGAGGAAATTCTTTGCTGTGATTGTGGTGAGAGACTGGCACAGGTTGCCCAGAGAGGTTGTGGACACTCCATCCTGGAAGTGCGCAAGGCCAGGATGGATGGGACTCTGAGCAATCAGATCTAATTAAAGATGTTCCTATTCATGGCAGGGTGCCTGGAACTAAGTGATTTTCAGTCCAATCCAACCTATTTGATGAATATCATTAATGATTACTATTTTGCCATGTTCATAGTTCAAGATTTTTCGAAGGTATTTAAACCTTTTATTCACAGCATGATTCTCAGTAGTGTTTCCTGCATCACCTGTTGAAATCCATGGGACTTACTTTGGCACTGTTCCATTAAACGTAGACACTTCACCTCTCCTTAACTGCATGTTTGGGTGCCAAACACTTCTGAGAATATAATCTTAAATTACTTGTCTGCAATAGCAGAAGAGTTTATGACGGACTGCCGTCATTTACCTGCACTCACAAACATAATCTGTTCCCTACCCACCAGAACATCTTTTAGAATGTACTGAATAAATCACCTCTGCCTAAATAATTACACGTTCAGGTTGTAAACCATTAAGGTTCATTGATTTATTACAAACCTTTAGAATTTCATGCTCTGGTTTGGTAAACATTCCCAGGCATATCAAGAAGCCATACTCCTGGCAGAGAAACATAGCAGAGAAATGGTATTTCTGTGGTTTTATCTTTTTCCCCAGGTTCTGCAAAGTGCATGTCCACATGAATAACCATGTCTTATTCCTCACAAAATGTTTAAGCGTGTTGTTTTCTCTAATTGAAGAAAGCATAAAAAGAAAAAATTCTTTCTGCTGTTACTTTGATAATAGTATTCAGAAAAGTTGAAGTGATTGCACTGTGCTCTCTAAGGTAGAGTCACATGGTGATATAAATACTTAAATGTTTCTCAAACCAAATGGCGAAAAACTTGTGTTAAAAGCTCGTGAATTTTCCAGTTCACTGTACAGATTCTCCTCACAAAAAATGATTTAGTTTCTACTGGATTTTTAAAGCTGTCATAAATGTTTTGACTATATTTAAAGTTAATTTATGTCTTTCATGTGGAATACTATCTTTTAAGAACAAAGAAAAGAGGGTAAATAAAAGCATGACTTTTTTTTTTAATACCATATTAATTAACATTAACTTTTGGACTTTATAATACATCGGTAATATGACATAATTTATTGTTAGTGTGTCCTGTCACCAACTGACTAGTTCTGGGGGAAAATTTTTGGCATGCATTTGTAGGAAATTAGCTCTTTTTATTTGTTGGTTGCAATGTGCATGCAACTTTGTTTTTTGACATGGTGTCTTAATTGTTCTTTATGTGATGGAGTACTTGTTGCTACACATCAGACTGAACAGCCTGGTTATTGCTTTCATGTGATAATAACAATGTCATAAACCTTACAAAAAGGGAAAGGAGAACTCCTGTGTTCTCTGTGATCACTCAGAAAAGTAATTTCTAGCAAGATTGATTGAAAGGACTGTTTGATAACACTTTTTTGGGTGTTCCTCCCACACTACATCTGTTCTGGGTATCACTGCATGTATCAGTATCCAGACCAACACTTTGGATAGCTCTGTTTTTAGTCTTATGGCTGATACTCCAAACTAATGTGGGCTAATAAACTTGGACTGGTAAACTCTGACCTAAATGTCTGGATAATCAAATTTATATATTTATATACTCCCTGAGGGTAACACAATAAGTTAGAATCTGAACTAAAGCTCTTTTGACTTTATTGGACCAACTTAGAAAAAATTATAGATATATAGTTCCAATGAATTTTATGTAATTTACTCAGGACTTTGTGCAAATTACAAGGTACACCTACAACTTACTACTCTCTGGTATCCAATTATTTTAAAAAAAAACATTTCCTAAAATCTCAATTAAAGGTTTCTCCAAAGGCTTAGGAAAAGTTAGAGTTTGAAGAGGTGATCTTAGATGTAATTTTCACACGTGATGGTTAATTTTTAAGCCCCTGAGCCCCTGTACTTACAGAGAATGAGCATGGGAAAGCAATCTAAAAACCTGCAGTGTGGAGCAGTACAACAGAAATACATGGGGGATTTGTTTCTGTTTTGTTGTCACTGGATATGAAGAAAGAAGGGAGAATATAGGACAGATATAGAATAATTTTTTTCCTACTCTTCAGACAGAGTTTATGTGTTTAACAGGTATTAGTTTAGGCAACTTAATAAGGAGCCAGAACTTTTCCCCTGGACTGTCTGGCAGAGGAATGTGTTTAACTTACGTTGTCAAGGTAACACCAGCAGCATTTGCAGGCCCCTTGAGTGCTTTCTTTTCTATTCTTTAATATTTGCTGGATATGGTGAGCAGAATTGCACACCCCTCAAAGTGTTTCCAATGACCAGCAGGTCATTGCTGCAATCTACCCATGAGACCCCTCCACTTTTGTGAGGTGATCTTGTAGCTGTTGGAGAAAACATGGGTTTTGATTTTTTTTTTTTCCCCAAGGATGACAAGTTTCAAAAGCCCTGTCTTAAATAATTTTTTAAAAATTTCCTTGACATTAGCACTGGGGGAGAAAGAAGAGAATTTTTGTGGCTTTAAATCTCACTTTCTACGAGCAAAATTGTGCTAGACACAGAATACAGAATTAGGGTCAGGTTTTGAAATATTTGTAATGCAAGGGGCTCTGCATGGACCAAAGCTTTGCTGACAGAACTGTAGAAATAATTTCACAATTAATTTGTTTATTTAGTATAGTGCACTAATTCCCTCTCTGACTCTGCATGCTTAAACAATATGTGTCCATAAATTAGTTGCAAAAACATACTGGCACAATTATTATCTCCCTGGCCCAGTCTCTCTGCATTTTTTCATCAGAAGGATTGCAGGCCCTACATTGGATTTCACAGTATGGTGACTGTAGCTGCAGGAGCTCTGCGGGGCTCTATTTGTGAGAAGCCTCATGAATTGAATCCCATGGTTCTGTCTGCAGGGGGTGACTAGCAATGAACCAGCCCCTGTATATTAAAATATACTGAAGAACGTTTTCAAGGGCAAATGCCAAATGGTTTTCCTTTATAACAATTAGCAGCTAACTTCTCCTGCTCCCTTCAAAGGCCTCTTATTTAACTGCATCACTTCACTTTGATTATTCCAACAGATTCAGTGCTATCAGTGTGCTCCCTTCTCAGCTGTCTTTCCTCCAGGATCTTTAAGAGGTTTCTTGCCATCCATACCCATTCTCTATATCTGCCAACATGCAGAGCTTAGAATGCAAACCATCACATTTTGTGAGTAGGATCCATAGGAGTAGCTAATATACTTCCTTAAATACACATAATTCTTAAATACAGAATGTGTTTTTACAGGCATTTTAGCTCAGATCAGAAATGTGCCATAGCAGTGAGTGTCTCAAAGGTAATTTCCAATGCTATAATCCTAGTTTCTGGCTGGGGTTAAAGCAAAACATGCAGATAGACTGGATTTCTGTTGGGTGAAAATAGACTGGAAGATGCATTCCCAGAATGTTCATAATCCTCTCTGAACTCTTACAGTCACTCAGTCAGCAGGGCAAAAATAGACCTAATCTGAGGTGGAAAAAAAAAGAAGATACGGGCAAGATATCAAGTGCTCAGAAGCAGCAACAGTTTTTCTCAATAAATCTATGTAAGATGTGAGCCAACACTAAGTCTCATTGAAATCAATGGCACTTGTATAACTTCCCCAAATGTTGGGAGAAATTACTTCATCATTTCCTGAAATAGCCAATAATTCGCATCTCAGAGAGGACAAATAGTAAATTAAAACTTTGTTTGAATAGGTCTGCTTTTCACTATAAATTTCTAATAAACTCAGTGTAATTTCTCACTGTATGAAAATCACCCCAAAATCACAATCCCTTGCAAAATTCAAATATTTCTGGATTGAATAAACAAAAAGCAACAACAACAACAAACTCTCTTGATAATTTGATGCACTTACCTGTAATTTTAGGGAGAAAACAAGACTCAAAAGGCAGTTCTATAAGGCTCTATAATTTCATACAAACTGGTTTGGCTCAGGCAGAATTATAGATGGGATTATGACTGGAATTATTATGGGATTACAAATGCTATTAATTGATTTTTTTGTGTGTTGTTGTCTTCCAAAGCAAAATTCTGACTAAGAGATACCCTGGATGAAGAGTAATGTGCTCCAAATTGCAAGGAAAGTACATTACTCAGCTGACAGCTGACCTGCCATTTATAATTAATATCAGAGCAGCAGTAAACCAAAATGACTACTTTTCCAACTGATATAACTTGTCTTCTGTCTTGTCCTTTTTAAACCTTTTTCAACACACTATATCTATTGGCATATCCTTCTAAAATCCCTTTCAGTGCTGTGTTTTGATCTCTTTAGCCAGTTGATCCCATTTCCTCACAGTGTACTTTTGTTTAATCGAACAATGTTCTCTTAATGAAGAAATAATTAAAGTGGAATTTCACTGAAAATATCTAGGTTTTACCTTATTTCCTGTTTTACCTAGGAAGACAATCTGATGGAGCAGCTGTGTGAACAATAAAACACACCTTGTATTAAGAGGCTAATCTGTTTTAACCATAATAAAAGTTATCTTAGTGCTGCAGATACCCAGAAGGATCTTTTCACTCTCTTCCTTATCTCTCTCAAATCTCTCAGAGAAATGAGAAATCTCTTCTTATATTCTGCTGGATTTAATTTACATACTGTCAGCACTCTTGACTGGTCTCAGAATTGACACATGCAAGAGAATTGAATGAGGAATAATAAGTTGAACTATTAAAGTAAGTGAGAAGGGAAAGAAATGAATATTTGTGGAGAACATGCACAGAGAATATAGTAAAATAAAAAATGTGGCAATTAAGAATGATGCATGCATTTCTTCTTTTAATGTAAGTGCATAATTATGGCTACCATGTCTGAAATCCTATTAGTTATTTTGGAGGAATATTCTCTCAAAAACTTCCTATCATATTATCTTTATTCAAAATTTAACATCAGTGAAGAGAAAATAGTTTAACATAGAGTCTGAGTGCCCATGGTTATCAAATATATATATATACATAAAATATATTAAATACATACATATACACATTTTTATATATATTATATATATATCTAAGAGTCTTTGGTACACTGAGTCAAATTGTATTAGTAACAACCATGGACTGGTGTTAATTTAAACTTTCATTAGCTTCCTGCTAGTATCTTTTCAACTTCATCATTCCCTGACAAGCCAAAAGGGAAATGATGTGCCACTTTTCGTTTCCAAAATATGACACATTTAATAATGAAAGTAATGTTTTTAAATTCTGCAGATTGAATGGAAGCTTAGTAAAATAGAACATTTTTAATAAGGATTCATCTTGTGGCAGAGCTGACCTTTCTGGAGCTGGGGTGAAGAACATCAAAGGTGTGAGAATTAAGGATTGTTTCAGAGAAAAATAAGCAGGACGTAGGGATCTATATGCATATAAATTCTTGTTGTATTTCCTCTGTGTACTCTTGAAAAGTAGTAAGTGTTCAAAAATAATTTCTTGGTTTTGGAACAAAAAAAAAAATCCCAAGTTTTAAATTGTATATTTGAACTATCTCTGGCAATTTCTACTTCTCCTGGTAATTATTGAAGACTGAAAACTCTTGTTACGTGCATATGTGATAGGCTCCCCAGAGACAGCATGGCAAATATTAAACCTGCTGCATGTGCTTGATCTGAACCATAAAAGCAAGTGTATAATCAAATAAAACCAGCCTATAAAGTGCACTCACACTTCAAAGCTTGCTATTAAAGCGTCTTTGTTGGATTCAGTGTTTATTGGGCTTCAGTGACTTCTAGGGAAAATGTGCTAATTTTACTCAAGGCTTGATATGTCCCTTTCAGGAGCCAGGAGGACCTTTCTGTCATGGATGTGAGGGATGGACAGGGAAATATTAGAAGGCTACAAGTGCACATCCATGTTATTGTGGTGTATGCGAGTGTGAGAGTTTACACAGCATTAACCAAGTGGCGGTAGTTGTTTGATTGACCCCTCTTTTTCAGTTTCATCATTTACAAATTTGTTCTGGTTTTGGTTGGGATGGAGTTACTTTCCCCCACAGTGGCTGGAGTGGGGCTGTGTTTTGGATGTGTGCTGAAAACAGAGTCGATAACATGGGAATATTTTAATTCTTGCTGAGCAGTGCCCCCACAATGCCGAGGCTTTTCTTGCCTCCCACGCTGCCCCACCAGTGAAGATCTGTGGGGGTCATCAGAAGTTTGGATGGGACAGAGAAGGGACAGCTGACCCTCACTGACCCCTGGGATATTCCAGACCATATTGCCCATTGCTCAAAGATTGGTTGGGCATCACCACAACCACCAATTGTGGTCAGGAATTTATTTGTGATTTTTGTCGCTTGTTTTCCATGGGTTTGTTATATTTGATAGTTTTTTTTCCCTCTCTTTTTTTTTTTTTAATTATTAAGCTGTCTTTATCTCAACCCACTTTTTTTTTTTTTTTTTTTGCGTTTTTACCCTAGTGTTTCTGTCTTCCATCTCACTCAGAGGGGCATTAAAACATGATGCTATTGTATGCATATGAGTGAGCATGTAAATGGTTTCTGTGAAGTGGCTGAGGTGCTATAAATCCATATATCCTCTTGCTTTGATGTGACTTGTGTTCCTCTCCTCTGGATACCCACACACAGTAAACAGTTCCTTGTGATGCCAAGGATGCTGGAAAGTAAATTCCATTGACATAATTTCAATATATCACAAAGAAAAGATATCAATATATTCTTCACTTATATTGCTACATTTCCCTATAGGGTTTTCAGCAGCCAGTCTGCATGTGTTCCTTTTGATATGGAGACCATATCCCCATATAGGAACCCAAAGAATGAATTTAATATTTGGAATTACCTGGATTTTAAAATCAAACAAATATTTAGTCCCATGAGCCACAAAGAACAGCAGCAAAAAATAAAAAAGTTACGGAAAAGAGCTGATTAAGGGCTGGGTGTGATGCCAGATTTCTGAATGGCATGGGAGTATTTCACAGCACTGGGATTCTTGTCACATGGCAAGAGGAATATTTATGTAGCATGTAATATCTATAAAACAGGCTGTTAAAAATTTAATGTTACAAAAGTTAGATGAAAAGAATAAACACAGATTTTGCAATAACCTTGGGTGTAGGCTGTATTGTTCCATCAGTATCTTTCATTGGTTTTGACAGTAATTTACTCTTGTAAAATATCAATGGAATAAAATACTAATGTATTCGATATAGGTATGGCATTAGTAAGAGCAACACTCACATTTTCAATGTACAAGTACCATCTCAAATTGGCGTATTTTTATTGAATTTTGACTGGTTTTGTTAACAGGTCTGCAAAGCACTTACTTATTTAACCAATATGAAATGTATATAATGTCACTTCTTTTATTTTCTGGTATAAACTTTTGGAAATGGAAAAAAGTACTTTTGATTCTGCAGCTCTTCCTTTAGCATAATTATTTCAGCCTCCCAAAATCAAGTGTTAAGTACTGCTGCCTAAACATCCTGTTATAGGAATTTCTCTGCCCACTTTGTGTAGCTCTAAATGATTACCTAAATTATTATACAGAGAAAATTATCTCATAAGGAAAATAGGTTAAAGGTTAAAAAAAAAAAGCGGCACATTCTTCCAAAAGTAGAGCAAATGGTGGTCCTGTCCTAATCTCCTTTCTTCTGTTTATCCTCAACTACTGTTTAATTCTTAATCCTTAAAGGCTAAAAAAAAAAAAAATAAAATCCACATTTACTTAATTGGAGTGAGAGTAGCTCCTTTTTTGTGAGACATATTAATTTCAAGTAGTTCTGGGTCAAAATTAAGATTATTTGCTATGTCGGTGTGTTTATTACTTAAAACCAGTTCTGCTTCTATTATGTCCTGTTTCATTCTTGTCTTCAATACTTCCTTGAAGTGCTGATAGATTTAAGTGAAAGAAAATGGGTTTGAAGAGTAGATTATAATATCATCTGTATTAAAACAAACAAACTCAATGTGAAAAATGTATGGTTACAGAAATAATTTTTTTCTCCTCCGGTTTCACAAAAGTCATTAAACTGCATTATACATTCCACTTAATAATTTTGCTTAATGCTACAAAATGTATTTAATTTAGAACTAAAGGATAAATGGTCAATGACTCACATATATTAATTCAGGTACATCTGCCTGCTTACAGATAAGAGTCGGGGAGGAAGGCAACTGTGTGGAAGCTCTTTCTTGAGAAACAATGTTTTCCCATATTGTGGAAAAAAAAAAATGCAGCAGCAGTAGTTGATTAGTGGATTGCCATTATTTCTCAGACGTCATTATCTGGAGAAATGCTCAGGTGCTTTAAATCCTTGCTGTGTCAGTCCTCAGTCTTGAAGTATTTTGGAATTGTTGATTTTTTGGATTGCTGACAGTCTAAACTGAAGAAATGTATGAAATTCTCTCATGGTGAAATTAAAATGACCTTCATATTGTGTTTGACTTTTGTTTTGGTCTGTCTTGGGTTTTGGGGTGGTTTTTTATTTTTGTTTAGGACTGTACAAAGCAAATTTATTCATTCTGAGTTCTTCCTATGTAAGGAAGAAAAAAAAAAACCACAAAAAAAACCAAAGAGAAACAAAGACAAACGTGTGCAATCCCAGAAAGGAATGTTGCATATTGTGAGCTTAAGGAAAAAAAAAAGTTGTTGTTTGGCTCAGTTTTTTTTGTTTAAACATAAACTACAACCCATTTTTAGCCTCTTTTAAGGGATTGTTAAACACTGGTGTGGTGGGAGGGAATGTAATTATTGTACACTGAGGCTAAGTCGGTTTCACCCAAAGTGATTTACTTTGCACAAATGTAATGCATAATGAATGTATGGTGAATGTATAATGCTTTTCCTTGCAGTACTTGTTATCAGACATAGCCAATGCCAAAATTTTATTTTCACATACAATGTATTTTATTCTAATTAGAGTAAATTAATTTGACCAGAAAAAGAGAGATAACAGTGCGAGGAGAATGTGAATGATAGTCTGCAAACATGCAGAATGACAAAATGGAATTAGTTTAGAATTTTTTTAATGATTGTCCTTTTTAATAGCTGGGTGGGGTGGTGAGTAAGACTGTATTTTCAATTACTCTTCAGGTCATTAATGTTGATTACACTCTTCTTCTAACCATAACTCTTTATTTAATGAAAATGTATGCTACCCACTAAGCAGGCATGTAGTTAGGGAACAATACAGCAGGATTTGATTGCCCTATTAACAATAATCATCGTGAGACTTTGGGAGTAATAATTTAATGACTTCTTGCACTCTTGTTCTACTTTTTGGTAGTGTTCATTCAGCATGCACCACTGTGATACCTCTAATGAAATTTAAACTTGCCAGAAAGCATTATCAGCTAGAGATAGGCAGGTACAAAAATACCAGACCTAACAGGGCTCCAGCAACTGCCATTAAAATACCTGTGGACCAGGTAGCTTAATTTGAATAAAACAAGGTGGTATCTGAGAAAGAGATAATTAAATAATTTAGTATAACTGACAGTGTTCATGTGGAAGAGATTGGGGACTAGAGAAGGGAAAGAAATGTTTTGTTTGTTTGTCTTTCTCCTCCTCACAATTCACAATCATTGCCACCTTTGTGGACAAAGTGCAGGGCTGGTGGCACAGAGCTGGAACAGAGCCAACCAGAGAAAATGAAGGGACTGCTAAAACGTTCCCTTTTATGGGGCTCAGCCTTGCTTACAAACAGGTCAGCTGCCAAGCTCTCACTTGATGGATGCAGCTCCTTTCCCTAAAAAATTCGCTCTTCTGCATTCTGAATTGACCAGTGGAAATTGTTTTGCTGACACAAAAAAAAAATTGTCAAGGAAGACATTTTACTCTGTCTCCTATGAAGAATGAGAGATAGGGAAAGTAGCTGCTGTTCCTTGTGCCTTCAACACTTCTTTGAGCCAGAATAGAGCACTCTGTGTTTCAATTATCTGGTTGCATGCTTGCACACATTTTCTCCTCACTCAGCTAATTCTTTGAGCTTTGTTATACACATTCAAGCTAAAGAGTGCACTTAGCAATGTTATACTGAGAAGAAGCCTACTACTGAATGGTGCCAGCCACAGAAACATGGTGTGCTCTGAGCATCCATTATGGCCACTCACTCTCTGAGCCATGGTGTCTGAGGTCAGCTGCATGCTTGCCCACAAAACCCAAAATAATTCTTTTCCAAAACACACTTCAGTAAGCTGTTGCTTGATGTCATAAATATTTGATTATGTGAGTCCAACAACTGAGACTCAGTCAGTGAGTGGGTGAGAGTTCCTGCTCCATGCCAGTGTGAAGTTAAACCTGACTGCGCTTTGCTGAAATTAATCTCTCTGACACCAGGCTGAGGCTCTCAGGGGCCTCTCATGAGGCCAATAGCCACACTGTGGCTTGGAGGCAGTCACTAAGACATGGAAATCTGTGAAGAGACAGCTTCCTAGGACTTCACTGCTGATCAGTAAACCTGGTGCATCTCAGCTGAGATCAAAGTATAAGTCATTGGCAGCAGCGGCTGAAGGCAAATATTCCCACTTAGAGTTGAAGGATGGTTTAACAAGCTGCTCTTTTTTATATTCCACTAGTCTCTAACTATCTCAGGGCCTGAAGTTTGTACTTGGTTTGTTGTCATCATCAGCTCATATTGCAGAAAGGAGGAAACGTAGCCTTGTGATCTAAAGTAAATTAATTTTCATCTCATGCATAATCATGTTTTCATTATACTTGAAGCACACATTCAACATATTTTTCTATTTTTATATAAATAAATATATTAAGAGAATACAAGAGAAATGTAAGAATATAATATTATGAGGGCATAAAAGATATCATGCTTTTTGCATCATTTCTTTAAACTGCTGTAGATAGGAATAATTCCAGAGTTAGAACAGAGGGAAGACTGTAAAAAGTGAAAAGGTAGTCATTACGTCCTAGAAGGTAGTAAAAATGTATATATATATTCTTGTTATCTTTACAATATATGCCAACTGTCAAAGTAAAATTCCCTACACACATGGAGAGTATCCAATATAATTCTCTATTTAATATAAATATAGAAGCAAAAGTAGATATTCATATGATTAAGAAGGTTATATCCAGTTCTGCACTGAGGCTTGCTGTAAAATTTCTTCAGCAGGCAGAAATGGCCAAATCCCTTATCCCTGACCTCTGGTGCTGTGCAGCACTTGCAGGCCAAACCATCCAGTAACCATCAGGCTAATTGAATACATCCTGTACCATTATCTCTCTGGCTTTGAATTGTTTAAATATTTCTGGACTACAGAAATGTTCATTTCAGTAGCTGACACCTTATCTCCTTATTATTCTTGAGATCTTTTAAGAGAGAATAAGGCTGACTTTAGTAGTTGTTAACTGATTGCTGTTTGGGCAAGTAGCAGGAAAAATGTTTTATTGTTTGTGGTCATTTTATGTCATGTCAGAAAATTTGAGGAGAAAATCTAGTTCTAAGCAGATACAGGCTTGTAACACTGTATAAACCATATCAGCATTGGAAGGCAGCATAACAAGAAATGTTAGGAATATCAGTCACAGAAAGTGTTTCTTTATATCCTATAAATTCACGCAGCACAGTCTGACTGACATACAATGTCAAAGTCAATGTTAATAGACACAGTATTTCACTCTTGATGCTCAAACCAAACCTGACATTTTCTTCTGTTTGCAAAGCACCATAATTTCAGGTCAGAGAAGAAAGGGTTTTACTTTACAACATTTATCATGTCCAGGAAATGCATTGACAACTCCTCTGGAGTGGCTGTGGTCACACAGGAGCAGCTACAATGCTGAAGTTCTGTCAGTAAGCCAGGCTTTGGTTACTTCAGTAAAATTCTGGTGTATTGGTTAGAGTGGCAGAGAGCATGACCCTTACTATGTAAAAAAACCCAAATAAATAGTAAGTTTTATATGATAATTTTGTCTTTTTTCTTTTTCTTTTTTTTTTTTTTTTGTAAGTATGATCTCCAAGACTTTTTCCTACACATTCTTTACATACACTCAGAACCACGAAAACTGCCTTGTATTTTTTACATGTATTTTTTCATTATTTGTATCTGGTGAATAGTTGACAAGAACTATTTAATCTGCTCAAGTGTAGTATGGGATATTTATTATACAAAATTTATCCATTACATTTCAAGAGTCTTTGTCTTACTTATTCATATGTTTGGTTTTTATTTTTTCCTACTTCAGGGAATTCTATATGTAAGTCTAAACTTTTATAGGAAAAAAAAGTGTGTTCAGGCATTTTTCACATGAACATGCTGCACAGAACACACAGCATTTGAAAAGGTACATTTTCAATTTGACTTTAGCAACATTTCCTATGTCTTCACTTTAGTGGTTCTACATCTTCCATCTGTCCTCTTAGGCACAGACACCTTTGTCAAGCACAGGGAACTGACCTGTATGATTTCTTTTAGTTACCTGCCTTGATTACCCTATCTATTAGCAACCTATATAAACTACAGAGAGTTTTCTGAATATCTGAGGCAGATATCAAATAGCTGTATCTAAGTATTTTTTCCACAGAAGGACTCTGACATTAGAAAAATTAAAATCTGTTTTAGTCATACAATATTAAAACTCTTGTTTGATATTTAAATGGTTGTTTGGTACAGATCTACTGGATTTAAGTTGGGTTGCTTTTGGAATAGGATTTGAAAGGGAAATAAAATCTTCAAGAGAGTTTTAGAAGTTCCCTCAGAAAATTAAAAACAAAAATATTGTTTGTCTGATAATTATTCACTATAAAGGCTTTGATTTAATTCTTGATAGCTCCCAGAACTTCTAAAGCAAAAAAAGAGAATTAAAAGATCTTGGCAACTTGGGGGTTTAGGGTTATAATTACATTGATGGTAATACGATTAAAAATCGGGAGGCTTGGTAGAATCAGTGATTCCATGTTGCAATTTGAGGCGATTGAGAAAGCGTGATAGCTCTTGTTCTTCAATTTTGTGGAGTAAACATGTTAATTCAATTTATTTATCTGACTTAAAAACTCTCCAGAGTGGGGTGGGAGGGAAAGAGGCAAGCATCATTTCTGCAAATAAAATATAAAAAGTGTGGCAAAGGGGACAAAGAGTTTTTATATGATTAAGAAGAGTAAGAAGAAGATTTTAGGGTGTTGTCCTTTTATGTTTTGCAATCCTACAGTTTACATTATTTCTCATTATTTCTTTGACACAGTGTGGTGATTATTGCTGTCTTACAGAAGTATGAAAATTCTCTATATTCTTAAGCCTGGGAGTTTCTCTAATTTATGTTCTATTTTGGTTTGTATTTCTATTATCTCCAGAGACTTAACCACCTTGCATTCCTGTTTATCACTTGCATTCCTGTTTATGTATCACTTATTTGGCATATAACCATGGCAATACTTTTCTGTGGACACTTTTTCCCTCAGATTTCTTTCACTCGTTCTGCTGTTGAAAGAAGAGATTTGAAGTTGTCCAGGCTAACTCGGAGTGGTTCATTTCCCCTGGAAATTGTGAGTCGCAAGGATACTGAGTTTTGTGAGGCTGTAATAGCCAAGAAATGGACATCTGCCTATAAAAGGATCAGCTGAGCCATAGGAAAACACTCTGGACATGTAAGGGGAAGTTATTTAGCCACAAGAAGAAATGTGCTCCAGTTTAGGATGCTCGCTTGCAGTAGAGTGAAGCACATTGGTAGTGGCACATAACCTTACAAAAGCAGCAAGCAGCTTGAGAAATACTTGTTTGGTTGGGATTTTTTTAATCTTTGGTGGAATATCTGAGGAAATAGGCAAGGACTGTCTTAATCATCAGTTGCTAGAATGTTTTTTTACGCCACATGTATCACTGTAATATTATCCCCACTGATGTCAGACCAATGGTGGCAGAGAATAACTCTATATTTCATAATGCACAAACTCTATATTTCATAATGCACATCCAGCTAATTGTTCTTCCTGAATAACTTCAGTCTCCCCATATTTTTATGGTGTCAAGCAGCTTCCTACAACACTCATACAGATGTGTGATAGTAAAAATCATTAAAAAAAAAAACAAACAAACCCCAAATTAGAACCTCCAGTAGGAGATGAAGGTTTTGGGAAATTGTTTCAACAAATGTCAGTTCCTACCAAAGCAGTGCGACTGAAAACTGGTTATTTTCAATTTCTCGATTTCCATGTTTTATTTAAAAAAACCCTTTAATTTCCATATCACTGTAGACTTTTTGGTTTTTTTTGTAAAATCCAATTTTGTTTTCATTATTAACATTTTAAAGACTAATAATGATAATAATAATAAATCATAATATTGCTTAGATTCCTTTTAGAATTTTTAATATTGAGATATTTGAGAATTAAAAATCATGACAAAAGTTTCATAAAACAGATTATTTTTCCTAACAAAATCTCCATATAAGTATTTTATTGATAGAAAGGAAGAATTCTGCCATGGAACCAAGTACTGGTGAATCAGAATCAATTTCTTACACCCTTGTTCCCTCTGGGCCCAATCCTTATGTTATTCATTAGTGATAACATGTTTCTTACAATTTATGCAGTTGTCTTTTTCTGGGGGCATATTTGTTCATGTACAGCTGTTTATATTTTCAAATGTCTTTATTTACACCTGAAAAATATGTTTGTGGAAAGCATTCCATTTTCTAAGCACTAGACTGGTGTTTTTTTCTGTTGAATTTATGCTTATGTAGTCCACTGGGTATAGGTTATCCACTTGAGATACACAGTAAATGGATAAATTCCTGAGGAACCAAAGAGCACTGGGCTTGTTTCCTTAAATAAAATATAAGTCTTCACCAAGATGGCTTGAAATGTTTTTACTTTCTTACAGATCTACAAAGATTTTGAGATGCTTTGCTAAGAGCACTAGGAAAACATTTTATACACATGCGTCTCCACAGACATCAGAGTCTTTGCTTTTTGAAATTATCACTGCTGCCTTGAACAGCATTAAGATTAGATGGAGCTAAATCAAGACTTCCAGGATTGTGAGAACACCTGGATCTACTGCATATCTTAGTCACGTCCTGATATACCTCCAGGTGTTATTCTGTTATATCTTAATCTTCCCCCAGGCCCATGTTTCTGGTGGAAATGCAGTCGGAATTGTCAGGTTTGTCACCCTGTTGCTTAGTCCAAAGAAAATGGGACAGCAGGGCTGTGAGTTATATCTATTCTGAAGTTTGGACACACACAGTGCCATTTTACAATAGTTCACCATTGAGATGATTCTGAAATATGCTGTTGTACCCACTAGAAATCTTTATTCTCCTCTTGAGTGTAGGTCTTGTATTGTATTAAATATCTTTAAAAGAAATCCATCTGAAGGCATATGGTCAGTGAGATTAATGCCTTCAAAAAATTAAAAAGAGGCTTTTGAATGCCAAAAACTGTGATTTGATCAAAAATTATCTATATGTAAGCACAAAACCTGGCATTAAAAAGAAATACATCTGTTAAGGGTGGACTTTCCAAAGAGAGAACCAAAGATGAAATGGAACAGAAATAAATAGGTTTGCAAATAAATTTTTCCTCTACCCAGTGTGTCCTCGTAGCAGATATTTTTCTTAAGGTTTCTCCTCAGCCTGGGAACAAGGTATTCATGAGAATAGCAGGAAAGCCCATTCACCACTTTCCAAATCCTCAGGAAATACTGTCTTTCTATTTTCCAACCTTGTTGAATGTTTTTGACCACATGGTTCTTCCTGCATTTTCTTTCCTTTTCCAGGTCGCAGTGTGCTAGCTAAATTCACATGGCAATGTTTTTTGGGTTTTTTTGTTTGGTTGGTTTTGTTTGTTTGTTTGCTTGTTTGGTGGGGTTTTTGTTTGTTTGGGCTTTCTATTTGATGTTTTGGCCTTATTGCAAATGGAGTTTGCATTCAGTTTAAAACTCATTCTTTCCTAATTACTGCTAGCTTTGGTGATAGATGTTGTGCAACTTAAGGCTGGTTGGAATTTCAGATCATAAAAAGCAGTACTTTTCTGGAGTCATAAAAAGATACAGCCTAGGAATTTTTGTTTTGTTTGGGTATTTTTGGGGAATGGTGAAGGATTTAATGACAGTTTTGTCCCTAGCCAAGAAATTTCAGAATCAGTAAGTCATCCCATTTTCCATTTTCTTAACAGAGCTTACAAGCTGACTTTATTGTTTCTTCTAAAGTCTTCAAGCTGTTTAACACTGTGCTATCCTGTAGTTCAGAGGTGATAGTGATTACATGTCTAAAAATGGAGCTTTGTTAAAGACTTTTGGCTTTTAACAGTGGGCTAGCAAAATATGGTTTCCCTGAGGGTTAATGCATATGAAAAAAGGAATTATGTGAAACATTATAATAATACTATTGTGATGGTATCATGCAAGATGAGGGAGACTGAAGAGTAATGTGCTACAGAGGATATTTAAGAGTTGGAGTTTAATATCTTTACTCATTTTGGCTTCAGAGCAACTTGACCATGAAGTCAAGTGCTGCTCTGTGAGTAATTCAATTGCCACTTAAGAAAGGAAAAGTAGATTTGTAGTTAGGATTGACAAGGAGTTTGGGCTCCATTCCTACCTTAGCCACATTTTTCCTGTCAAACCTTGGAAAAATCATTTGACCAGCTCCACAGGTAGAAAAGTTATTGCTATGTTAATGTTATGGTGTCTCAAACTTTTTATTGTGTTTATGCTAAAACCTTGGCACAGGTGAATCCCTGTTAGATATGATCTATGTTTATGCCTTTTCCAATAAAATCCCAAGTTTTTCTCATGCTCTGGGTCTTGGACTGCACTTTTCTATGGGTCCTTCGATATGCCCCAGATGCAAAAACCACATCTTAAGGTGACTTACCTGTTGCAACCTATTATGTTACTAACAGACACCAGTCTGTGCTTTTAACACTCTGGACTGTAAAAAGTCACCAATTTGTATGCAAAAGCAGTGTTTTGGAGGCCACTCTGCAGCTCCTTAACTTCAGTTTCTCCACAGGCAAGATACAGAGGCTGATTTATAAATACTGGCAGAGGTTGATGCCTGGTGGGACCACAGTAATCCAGCACTGCTTGGATAAAACTTGTTATTAACTCGAAGGTCCTGTAATACTTCTCTGTGGAAGTATAAATAAAGTATAAATAAAGTATAAAATAGTACCTCCTCAGATTAATGACTTTACTGCAAATCAGGGCAACAGCCACCCACAGCAGGAGTAGCTCTATGAAATAAACATAATGATGATCAAATCTAATGTATGCTGGAAAAGGTGACCTATGCATAAGTCTTTGATTCTAATTCTCTTTCTTCGGTTTATGGTAGTTATTTGTTGCCAGTGATGCTAGGGGTGCAGTGAAACGAAATGAAATCTGCTTCTAATACATCTTCGGATTCCCATTAGGGTAAGTTTCAAATCACAAAACAAAGAAAAGAAAAAGAAAGATGTATAAAATGGTATACTTTGTTTTCCCCCCTGTGGAGGGGTTTACAGTAAGAAAGCAAATGTTAGCTTGTTATAAGAAGTAGCCAGCCATCCACTGGATATCACCTTTTAAACTAAAGGGGAAATAGCATTATTTTTCATTAAAACTACCTCTTTTATTTGTGTTAAACTTATACACCCACTCAATAGATTCTCTGCAGCAGATCATAAATTAAATATTAAATAATGTTTTAAAATCCATACACAATGCACACAGAATATAAAAACTTTGTGCAATTGCTTCTGAGCTTTTGTATTCGCTGTAATATCTACTCTAACAAAACCAAAAATCCTCACTATGTTTTTTCTTCACAAGTAAGTAAGATGAGATTTTGGGAGTTTGATCATGGTTGTTTGTGGAGTTTTTTCCCTCACTTTTCCGTTCCTCAGTCCAGGAAGTTGCTTGCTTTTTTTCTAAAATGCAGTTTACTCTTGCACCTTTACCAGTAAGGTAATTAAAAGCTTAAAAGCTTTAAATTAAAAGCCTAAAGCAGGAGGATTTATCCAATTTTTTGGACATGGAATCAGAGGTTCAGGTGACTTTTTTGTCTGTTTTGTAAAGCTTTCTACTGGCTCTTCTCTGGTTTTGGTGTATGACCTCATTAACACTGGAGGTGACAGTCTTCTGGAGATCTTACTCACCACATGGCAAAAAAAAAAGATGGTGCTAAGTCCTAGTCCTCAAATGCAACAAATCCATAGAAAGGTGTTGATTTTAAATGAGTCTGCAAAATTGTGAGCTTATTTTAGCTTAGGAAATGGCAAAGCCTCCGTATAATCCAACATCAGGATGTGTTTTTCTACAGTTTTAGAGCTGCTTTAAACATTTATTGACAAAGCAGAGCATTCAGTGCCATGTAAATTCCTCTTGTTCTCTGCTCTGCAGCTGCAGGCTTCTGGATTCACCAATACCTATTGTTACAGAAGCTGGCATGTCCCAGCTTTCATTTCATGAACATTTAGGGTGAAGGTCATTCATGGAAATAGGTGTTGCAAATAAAATATAGGTGTCAGCAAAAAAAAAAAAAATCTTAATTAACACATTATCTGGTCTCAACCCTTCCAAATAATGAATATAAGTGGTTCACACATGAATATTTTAAAATTGTAACTTTCATCAAATTTCACAAATATTTGGGAAGGAGTGACTGAATTTTGTCATTATTTTAGTGGTAGTCATTAAAGTCTGTCTCTCCTCTTTTCTGGGGAGAAACTATTTTTTCTACAGCCATTGTGCAATAACTAATGAATTAGAAACAGTCACTGTTGAGTAATATTTTTTCAAAGTAATTCGTTCCTTCCCTGGGCCATGCCAAGTTATTTTCAGTGTCAGTAAAACTATTTACAGTGATTTTATAGATTTAGAAGATCTGATGTTATTTATGAAAAATCTGCTACTGTCTTTTCTTAAATCTGTCTTTTAATTGATTCACACTTGTCATGAACTAGTGCAAAATGAAAATTTTAATGATGGTAATAGGGATGTGGAAGGGAAAAATATTTTAAAACTTTCTGATTTGGGAATATTTTTTTTTCAAGTAGGTGTTGAAAAATATCTTACTTTCTATAGTAAAATAGTCTTGTGTTAAATATTGTATGATTATGTATACCTTATTAACTTCTTCTGCATCTGTTTCAAAAGACAGCAATTGCAGAAAGGGACTTGAACAATAATCTCAGAGATCCAACAGAAATTATTTATTTATAAGGCCAGATACCATACCTTACTATCTGGCATTTAAACACTAAGTGCAGTCAAGACTGAACTGCGTTCAAAGGAATTTTATATAGTGAGATGACTGAAAGACAGGGACAATCTGCAGTACAAGAGCTGAGCACAGACCAGAGGGAACTTTCCTTGTTGAGAGCCATGCTGAATGAAAGGCAAAGTAGGTAGGAAGGTGTTTATGGTTCCTGTCACAGAGGGTTTAGTTTGTTATTTTTTACCACTTTTCTCCTTAGAGTTCCCCCAAGAAAGCTGAGCAAAAAATGCCACATCTAAAGCCTCATGGGAAGTTTGGTTACAGAGCCCAGAGCATGTAATGGAAGGAAGGAACACTTTGATTATTAACATTTCTTCTTGACCAGACTGTACAGATGAAGGAAGAGCTGTGATGCATTTCTCAAAGTGATTTAATATCAATTCCATTTCCACAGGGCCAATTTTCCAGCATATATGCTCCTTGGATCCCTTTAAAAATTAACAGGCCTGATCATTCCCTTCTTAGTTCCTGATATTTTTTCATTTTGTTCACTTGCAGTAAAATAATTTATTTTCCTTCCATTTCTTTATGGACAGGGCATACTGTGATAGGTAGAGGAGTCTTTCTCTATTTAGATCACAGAAAAAATAAAATGGACCAGATCAAATATAAACAAAATATAAAGTGGAAGAAATAAGTAACATCCAAGCAGGCTGTGTACTACTGTGGGTTACACAAAGACAAGGTCTGAATGGAAAAAATTTAATTTCCTTGGAATTTAAGAAGATATCAGAGAAATTCATTCAAGTGTCAAGCAGAGGAATAAATATTTTCAAAGACTAGAAGTCTGAATATGCCAAAGATAGAGTTATATTAGGTTGCTTATCCTTTATTGTTTGCTCCTCCTCTAGAGCAGGGCTCTTTTGTGAAGATATAGCCTTTCAGCTGCAATTCACATTGAAGGAAAACAGTGAGAGGTTGCAGGAGAAAAGTAACCATACAATGAACTGAAAATAAATGTTTAGCTCCTTTTAATCAGATGTTGATCTATCACTGATTGTGACAGTTTACAGTCATAAGGTTTGGCCTTATAATAGGAATTTTTAGCAGAAACTAACATGCTGTCAACTCTTAGTTGAATAGTACATATTGTAAATGCTAAATAATACTAAGAGATTAGTTACTGGAATAAGCCTTTTTAAATTTAGAACAATATTTGCATGTGTTTTTCAGGCCACTATTGTGGTGCTTGAATTATGACAGTCATCATCTGTTAGCAAACTCTGAGTATGAAATTAGGGAAGAAGAGAAACAGACCAGTCACATTATTATGTCATTGCTATGAGGTTCAGCAAGAATATAGCCTGAATCACAGACATAAATAATGTAGAATTTGTTATTTAAAAAGCTGTTCCAGCTCCAAATTATGATTGGTAGCTCCAAGCTAGAGATCTACTGGAGATCAACAGTCTTCTCTTTGCCTTAACTTTTCATATTACAACTGTTGTACACTCAAAGTTTTCTGTGTTGAAACAAGTATTTAAAACTTTAGATGAAGAAATATTTATGCAAAGGCATATATACCTGTACCTCAGCAAAGTTCAGAGACTTCAGCAACAGAATAAATTACTATCATTAGAAATGGGTGAGAGGAAATAATGTACTGTGTTCCTTTTTCTAGGCTAGAACCTAAAAATGGATGAGCAGGTTAAAAAAACAGTAACAATGGCATCTTTAATGGGAATTGATAGTACTGGGCAACCCTAGAAATCAGACTTTGAGTCTAGACCTCAAAAAAAACATTATATCTGCATGTGGCAAATTAATTTATAAAAGTTTGTTTCTAGTAGTGCTGTTAAAGAGATTTCTGCATGTGAGGTAAAAAAATAGAAGGGTTTAAGTCTGAGCTGCCTTTTTAACAGCAGATCATAAGAAGTGCATATGAAAGGGTAAATCAGCGAACCTCAGGAGTGAAACTGTGTTCATAAACATCATCCATTGGCACTTTAATTATCAGATGGTTCTATTTGGAGCACTTTTGTAACAATTGTTATCAGAACCACTTTGGGAATGTCAGTGGATGTGTCTGGAGTTTGGAATGGTTTCCATGTGCACAGACACAGACTAAGGGAGATGCTGTCAGGGACCTGGGGTACCTTTGTTTCAGCAGTGAGTGCTGGATGCCCCACCACTCACTCTGCAAAGGAGACCTTCCCTCCAGGAAGAATCCAGTCAGGGAAGTCTCTGAACCCTGGTCTTGATGATAAAAGCTTTGGTGAAGTGACCTCGTTCAGTGGTTCCAGCCAGAGATACAGCTTTCCTCTTTGGGGTCTGGCTATTCTTAGCTTGTTTCAGATGGCAGCATTCTTTGCAAGGGCTGTGAATGGTTGTCCTGGAGCTGATTTCCAGTGAGTATTCCTCTGTTTCAGGCACTAGCCAATCATCATTTTGGATACTTTGTTCCCTGTCTCTTTTCCTGAGCAGTTATGACAGAATTTCCTCTCATCTCCTTCCTCAGTGGTGTCCTGACTGTCATCCACACTGCCACTGGATGCTGAGCTCCTTAGCAAACATCCCCTGATCTGGTACAGTGTGAGTGGAGCATCTCAACTAGAGTGCTCCTCAGTTAAAGATTCACCGGCCTTGGCATCTGCTAGACTGTGAGCTGGGGCAGAAACGATTTTAATTCCCTCAGGCTGAGCAGCACAACTTCTCTGTCCAAAAAAGATACATCTTTTGTTCTTGAAAACAGAGAGACACCCTCTTAGCTGCAGGGGGACAAGTCTCTGCTCCATGCTCACACCTGAGCTGGGCCTGAGCTCTGTCCAGGAGAGTGCTGGCTGGTTTGGGCCAGAAGGTACCAATAATTGAGCATCTTCTGGACAAGCTGCTGATGCTGGGAATGAGTAATTCTCTCCTTCCTCATACCTTCCTTCCCTGTTTTGGAGCTCAGGATGAGCTCAGTGCAGCGCAGTTGTGGCACGACTCACACACAGCCCTCCTTCCCAAGCCCTCAGTGTCAGGCTGGCTGCTGAAGCAGGCTCCAACTCTTTTGGCTTTACGCTAACAGGCAGCATTGTTTCCCCTGCTGGGTAATTAAATAAAGCCTGGGGCTGGAGAATAACACAGGATCTGGGCTTTTGCATACCCTCAATTCTTCACAGCAAGTGTTTGTGAAATAATGGAAAGTATTATGGAGCAATTTGATTTCATGTGTTGTTCATACTGATGGCAAAGCGTTCCCTAATTGTATAATAAACATCTGTTCTGCTTGATTAAGTACCCTCAGAACAGAACCATTTCTGAGAGTCTTCTTTCACTTGCTTAACCAATACAAACAACTTAGTTTTACTTTTTTAAGTGGTCTCTGAAATGTGTGCTGACCTTCATTTGACAAAACTAAAACAACAACAAGGAAAACAAATTACTGAAATCAAAAGGTGGTTTTTAAACCCTTTAAACTGTCCATTGAGTTGAAGCACAAATTCCTAGTAAGATTTAGAGTCTACTGTGTAGTATTATGGAAAAATCTTATGCTCTTGGAGAACTTAGGTTTGATTTGTATGCTTTGATGAGATCAGTAACCATAGCTAAAATGGTAGCAATTCTCTAGCTCTGAATGCCCCAATAGGAAAAAGGGTCAATACTTTCAGTTTTGAGCTTTTTTCTTTCAAAGACTAGAGCCATGAGAGGCAGAAAGAAACAACCAGAGGAGCTTTTTACAACATTGAAATGCATCACACACTGTTGGATCAATGGACTGCAAGGGGAGGGATCTTTTTAGTGGAAGCCTGCAACAACCCTGCTAGGACAAGTTACTGATGGAGCAGGTTTGGAGTATTCACTTTTTTATGTGCTTCACCAGTAAAGGCCTAAATGTCCTGAAAGCAAAGGGCAATCAATAACTCATCAGACACAGCGTAAAATGAAATTAATGTGCAATTAATTAGGTACCATAACCATTCCATGAAAGTATCAATTGGAAATGAAAGTAGTTTAAGTAATTAAGCAACCTTTCAAAGGCACCTGAGGACGGGAACTGTTCTGTTTTCACAAGTGGCATATTCTAACAAGAATCTCTTGTCGATAGCTGCCAGAGCTGCATGGCTTCAGATACTAAACTGGGTTATTTTCACAAATAGTACCTCTAGCATATTGAGTTTACTGAGATACCACAGTGAAAATTTTGTCATCTTAATTTAAATACATTTGTGCTGTTCCTGAAGGTGCTTTTACACGTGCCTCCATGTATGAGAAACACAATGAAGGTAGAAGATATAGTAAGATTTATTTCATAGGGCAACAAATTTTTGGTTTATGCCTTAGGTTCAATTTGTTATCTGCCTCACCTGTGCAATACCTATGAGAATCAATTAAAGATTTCGTGGCACAGCTGAAGGATGTATTGGTCCTATTTATTTTTTTTTTTTAATGTTGCAGCTGAGTAATTTTAGTTAAGAAGTTCAACTAATTTCC
>JAWWMU010000001.1:7343854-7355752 GCA_035048155.1 Cinnycerthia olivascens
TAGTTAAGAAGTTCAACTAATTTCCTTTGGTTTTCTTTCCCCTTTTCCTTTTAAGGAAAAATCTCACAGAACCTCTGTAGAACAGAAGCTAGAATTTGACTACATTGCTTATTCTGTCTCTTGGACTATTTGTGGCAAAATGTTGTTTTCATTTACTATGACATAAGTGTGTGTTAACATGAAATTTTTTATTACTTCTGTGTATTAGGAAAAAAATCTTTTATCAAAAGAATAGGACCTGTGGATGAAATGCGTCATTTACTGCAAGGTTATTACAGCTAGTAGAAAATATTCTGTCCAAATGTGCTACAGAAAAATGAGTATTTTCAAAGGCAGGGGCATTTACTTTATTTTGTTGGTTTTTTTTTAATATTAACTCTCCATGGATGTCTTTGATTTTTTTTTTTAATCAAAAAAGCACAATAATAAATCTGTATATTTTTCTTTTTCATAAAAATTGTTTCATATGATTGAGCTTCCATAAAGACACAGGACAGCTGTGATATGGTTACCTTGTCTCCCTCATGTCTTATGACATAAATTACTTACTGAGCTTCAAATATGAGGCAAAAAATTCCTTCCTGCCTTAGGAATATCAGTTACTGTCATCTGATACATGGGTGGGAATTTAGTAGGACTAGTGTAGTGAGCAGATTATGTGAATTCCAAGTACCCTGAGGTAGGAGACTTTGTTGTTTAAAATGGATAATCATGTGATGAAATGCTGCTCATTTGGCATTGTTGCAAACAGCAAGAATTTGAATGCAACTCCTTAGGCCAGGCAAGTCTACCACGAAAGGAAGGTTGCTGTATATTAAGAATGGAAATTACAAGATAATAATACAGTTCATATTTTACTAGAGCTGTACTAACATTATGTTTCTGTGTACGGGAGTTATCTTAAATATCTTTTCTACCAAAGAGACCTTATTTTAGTATATAGTATATAGTACATACAATATACAATATACAATATACTATATACTATATACTGTATACTATGTACGATATACAATATACGATATGCTATATGCTATATGCTTTATACTATATACTATATAAAAGACTAAAGGGACATATTTCTACTGGAGAGAATTATTTGAATTCTGCAATGTGATTGAGTTATTCCAGACAGTATCTTTCTTACAGAAAGGAAGAATGAGAACTAAAATCCAGTTAAGCATTTCATGAGCACCTCAAATATTTGGAAACTGGGAGAACTGAGTCCTCAGAGAGGAAATGGGAGAGCAGTAAAAATAATTTTGGGGTTTTGTCCTTCTGACTGAACACCTAGCTTGTCTGTACGGAAGCACGCCCAGGGCATATTGGGATGGTCCTGCATTTTTGAACTACCAGCTGCTTAGAGAACATTGCTGAGAGGTTAAAGATAGAAGTCAGAGTCCTGAGAGCATCAGACAGTGATTTTCAGCCTGTGAGTTGAATATTTGAAGATAAACTTTTGTCTCCCTTTCTGAGGTGTCTGCATAAAAATCCTGTGTCCTATAATATTACAATGCTTGGATAGCTTCCTGAAAGATCTCCTGTTTCTCAGCCAGAAAAGAATATTTTTTTTTGTGTTTTTTTGCAGTAAAGAAGATTGAATAACTGCAATGAACTTCAAAGGTACTGAAAATCTTGTATTGAAGAGGGCGGAGGGTTTTACAGAGAAAACTATCAAAATAAAAGCTTCCTTAGATGTATTTATTACTGCAGAGAAAATGAAGTGTCAAATAGCCAGGGAGTTCTGATAGCTGTGTTTTATTTTTGGGAAGCATCAGAACTGTTATTGCTACCTTTTTTTTTTTTTTATCATTTTCTCCAAGGCTTAAAGAAAATTTGTTGCCCAGTGAACCTTCCCTTCCCAAACTATCTTTTCTGAAGCACTGCATATCCCAGAATGTAGATTTGGATTATATTTATGCAAAAGGGGAAAGATGTGCTGTGTGGGCATATGGCTACTCTTCCATATATAGAATATTCCCCTCAGCAGTGTTAACATTCCAGCTGCAGAGATCACTCATGCATATGCATAGTCTTCCAGGAGCAGAAAAGGTAGGATTATTGCATGTGTCTGAAAGTCTTAATTAACAGATTTCACCAGGGTGAATGGTAGGTAAAACTTATTACAAGCATCACTGTAGTAGTGTGTCTGTGAAAAGGCAGGTTATGCAGGAGGTGGGCTGAATAATTACTGTGGTTTAAAAACTTATGAAAAATGTTATCTAGTATTTATTGGGTAGAGATATATGACATGTATTTTTTTTGAGCAAGATGAATACCAAGCTGCACTGGACTTCAGCCTGTCTGGAAGCAGAATTTGGACTTTCTTTTCTTATTCTGATCCACTTGAATGAATGGAGTCAACAGCAGAGAATACGAGCTTTTTTAACAGATGAAGTGCAGGAAGGCATTTAATTAAATTAAAGCTTGGAAAATGTTAAACCTGTGAAAAGAGACACTTTTTCTAGGCTCCATGTAATTTCTTTTTGTTGCTCCTTGAATGCTTTTCAGACAAGGTATATGACCAAAGTAACCAAGAGACAGATTTGTCATCTGGTTTGCAGTAACTGCAGTAACTGCCCAAGTGCTTGCAAACTCCTCTCTGGAAGATTACCTTGCCAGACTTGTCAGATTCCCACAGATTTTTATCACAGAAATGGGTCTTGGGTGAGTGCATTCCAGGTCTTACTGTGGAAGCCTGTGACACCACTCTGCCCCATTCCTTTTGGTCACAAGTCATTATGGGCACCCTCCACCCCTACTGGTTTAAGAGCAGGGTCTGTGTCACCAGTTGGGATTTGTTGCCGGACAGGGTAAACCAAGCTGCCAGATGGGCTGTTGGGAGGGCAAACAGAATTCTCCTGTCAGCTACCAAGGGCTGTCAGTCAAAAAGCCACTTGTTGGGTCCCAAAGGCTGCTGTGTCTCTGCTGTCAAGACCAGTGCTGTAATCTCATCCATTTGACAAGCTTTTGGGCAAATCATGTGTCCACGGTTAGGAAGACCAGAGCTGTGTGGATGTGCTGGATGTTTCTTTGCCTTTTTCTTCCTATGGAACATTTAAATTTGAGTTCCTAATTCTCCTCTTTGACTTTTTGGTTGGCTACTGATTTTTCTTTACCTCCGTCCTTTACTTATCAATCAAAAATGTGGCTTTGTAAGGAATTTCTGGCAAAGAACCTTTCCAAAAATTTGGTTCTGAAGGCAGAAAAATTTCCACAGTACAATTGACCCCTATATCAGTGCTATACACAGAAAATCAAGGACATAGGAATTTGACATGAGGGGAAGAATAGTGCATGTGGGACAGTCCATGCCCAAAGATCACTGGAGGGTATACATTTATTAATTCACAGTGGTCCCAAGTGCATGAGTGCTCTGTTATATGCCGGAAGATTTTCCCACCAATGGAAGGTTTTCCACTTTAACCTTGCACTTGAAGTTTTTTCTGCCTGCAATCCAGCTATAATTTCTATGATCCATCTATAATCTATCTATTATTTCTGCCTATAATCCATCTTCCTTTAGACAGTACAGATTTCCATGGAATCATCCTGAAAAGCACTGGTGGGGACAACAAAATAAAATATGCTTCTGCATGTACAACTGACTGCATAATGAAATTCAGCTTTTTAGAGAAGGAGCCTGAAAAGTTTCTCATCATTTGAACATTTTTCCTGTTCTTTCTCTAGTACATTATTAGAAAACTGTACTTAGCAAAGTGCTGTTTGTTGTCTTATTTAAATGAAATTATGTTCTTCATATGGTACTTCAGAGTGGTTTGCTACATTTTTCTGGGCTTCAGTATTTGAGTAGCCTATGGATGCACTCAGGACTTCCAAGTATCATGTATGTATGAAAGCACTAGGTCAAGAAAAATTGTTTTGAAATGCTGTACAAATAATGATCCCGAAAGCTATATTTCACTGGGTTTATCTGTGTATGTGACAACAGTGCTAAAATAATCTGAGAGTGCTCCTCCGAGTGAAGTTACTGCTCTCAACAGCCCTGACAAACAAAACAATTTCTTTCTTTAGTGGCATATACTCCTGTTTTATTGAGTCTCGTTCCTGGAAGCAGGAATGGGTTTTGAGGGCACGACACCTCAATGAGATCCTGTGGCGCATATGACATGGTGACAAATGGCTACTTTGCAGAATAGAAAATGATAGAGACTGTAGCAGAGTTCCATGGCAAATTTTGCTAAAACAAAACAAAAAAAAAAACCCAAAACAAACAAAAACCCCTTTCACTGAAAACAAAACAGTAGTATAGTGCTCAGGAAAAAACCTAGAAAGCTTCGGGGGGATCTCTCCATGCTTGAAAGTCATACAAAGCCCTTTTCATGCCACCCTACTTCTTCCCACCCTGAGAGAAAATCTCTCTGTGTAAGACATGCTCCTCTCTGCTGGTGTGCTTGATTTTAGGTTGCACATTGTAAATGTAATGAAGAGGAGCATTACTGATGAAGTTAGAAAACAAGAGTCTATGCTGACATTTGTAGAGCATCATTGCCAATAGGCATATGTAAAGATTTACTGTTTATAGCAGTGGTAAGCTATGATGCTGTGCCTCTGACTCATGGGAGCTATATATTTTGTTCTTTAATGCTCATTAGTATTGTAGGAAGCTGAGATTTTAAAAGGGGTTGCTTAGGTGGGTTGTCAGTTGGTGATGAACATAACTGGTGCAGTGAATCTTTCTGACAGCTTACAATCATAATTATTTTCAGAATATCAACAGAAGAGCTGTAATGCATGGTTTATAGCTTTTAGCTGGTGGTTTGTGCATTGGTGAGCTTTGTTTTGCAGATATATCTACCACACCAAAGCAATTTTCTATTCTCTCACCTTCTGTGACATTTTCCCTTGAAAATCTGTTCCTATTGCACACTGCCAAAGCTATGGGGTCCATTAAGAATGCATGGATGTAGCTGAAATCTGCAATTTGGTGGCAACATTTTTAGTTATGAATTTCATAGCTATAGCATCTCTCTATAGAAACCAAAAGTTTAATTACAGGAAACCAATGCTAATTAGGGAGGGAAATACTGTGGCATTAAAGTAAATAAATATAACAGGGAAAAGTTATTCACTGTGCTGGCTGCCACTGAGTGCTCATGAAGGTTTCCATTTTCCCTTGGCTGTCTGTGGTGGGATCTGGGGTTCTGCTCTCAGAGCCACTGATCTGCATTAGCTTGTGCCCAGGAGCCAGAGCCCCACTCTGCACTCAGGGCTCTTGCCCCTTGTGTTTTTTTCCCTGGGGAATGAGGCTGTTGAGTGATGCCACCTGTGAGCCCCACTGATCACTTTCAATATCTAGAGATGAGCAGTCTTACAGACCAACCTCACAGCTCCTGGAACCGTGCAGCACTTGGGTGTGGGCAGAAAGGCCTCCTGAAAGCCCAAAAAAGGCATCTATAAAGAAAAAACTTTGTTTTGTTGTATTCAGAAGGGTTTTTTTCCCCCTCCAATTTTATTGCCGAAGCCGATAATATCTTTAGATTGTACCTTCTGTCCCCAAAGTGTACTTGAAAATACCGTCACAATAATTTAATTAATTCTTGTCTGGTGGATTTTGCATTGATTCACAGGCCTAGCACATGACTTTTAAGACTCAATACAGAATTATATTGGAGCGATAACAGTGCACACTGCTGACTTGAGAGGTATTTTAGTGGGGATAGCAGATACCTGAGAGCACATCCTGAAGTGATATAATTTCTTGTGACTCTAATGCATTCTAGCTCTGCTGATTTACATCTGCTGAGAGTCTTATCTGTGGGAATTCCTTGATGCTCAGTGCTATTATTCTGACACCTGCCAAAGTGTCGATGGAGAATGGACCATAAAAATATCACTCCTTGATAGAAATGAATGTAACTTTAAGATCAGTCATTTGTGCGAGCCAGATTTTGTACTCATCTTAATAGAACTTTTAAATATCTATTTCATTGCCAGGATAAATGGCCAAGCTTTAACTACTGCAAATGAATGCAGAACTATAAAACTTCAGCATAATCATATAATTTATTTCTTAATTTTCTGTTAGTACAGAACCAATCTTCTATTGAAGAACATTGTGGTGTCAATTGGGTGCCATATATTTGACATGCAGAAGTGAAATCTGTATTCCTGAGAATGCAGACTTACTATGATTTTTATCATAATTTTAAAAATACCTCATAAAGAGAAGTAATCCATTATTATCTTTTTTATATAGCTCAAGAATAGGGTGTTTAGAAAGGTGAAGTGACTTTTTCAGGAAGTTCAGTGATGGGAAATAAAATATTTTTCACATGACAATGGTATTTTATTATAAATGTCATTTTATAATAAATGGTATTTTATAAAATGACGAAATTCCATTACCTTCGAGGAGGCAAAAATTTCCTTTGGAGTCTCAGTTATAACCCATATGTCTGGTTCATAACCTTATTTGCAAGGAAAGGTATTCTCAATCTTTTGCCTAGCATGGAGCACACCTTTTAATAATAATCTCATAACTTCCCTGGGACTGCAACCAAAGATTTCACTAAAAAGCAGGGTTTGAGTTTGAGTTCATCTTTTTAGCTGTAAGAATAGAAGACATAGGGGCCTCATAACCTCAGGGCTCCATAATCATCCACTGGCTCATGTACAGCTGTTTGATAGAGACCATGCTGAAATTTACTACTTGCAGCAGCATAATAAGCTGTGGTTTAGGTATTCTTAAAGATTCCTAAGCAGTTTTTGACCTTTATTCACATTTTCTTCTTTTCCCCCTGGTGAAGTGGTCGTTGACTCTGCCACGGGAAACATTTCTATGTGCAGTCCAACCTGTGAACATCTACAGTCACATAAGAAGGAAGAATTTTTTCACTGAAAGGGTTGTCAGTGGAATGGGCTGCCCAGGGAGGTGGCGGAGTCACAAGTACTCAAGAAATGACTGGAGATGGCACTCAGTGCTGTGCTGTAGTCAACAAGGTGGTGATCAAAGGTTGGACTCAATGACTTTGGAGATTTTTTCCAACTTTAATGATTTTGTGATAAGGATGTGCAAACTTGTGGGCCTAAACTCTAGCAACTGTACAAGATGAGACCTGGAAATAGTGGGAAAGTGTAGTCAGCATGATAGGTAATGGGTGTTCTATGCCCACACCTGCAATATCTTCAGAGAACAAGGAAGGATTTAATGGAAAACAATGGGAAAACTTTGAAGGGTTTCTCCAAGGCACTGCAAACAGTTACAGAACACAAATGTAAGTACTGTTTTTCAATCCAGTACTTGTATAACATTCTTAGCCTACTTACTGTACATTGATTATCTCTTACAATATGATTTTACTATTCTGAGAAACATCTGACTCTTTGAACAACTCTAATGCCTTCTATAAGATTGTCTGTTCAGGAAAATTTCATTCTGAGTATCTGAGCCTAGAGTTTTGCTGTTTTAGGGTTTTTTCCTCAGTAGAATTGTCAATGAGAAAGTCTCCTTTTAATTTTATTTTTTTTTCTAAATAAGCTTCATTTCTGAAACTGACTCTCTAACAAAAATAGTGATGAAACATACAAGGAAAATGTGCCATAATCAGCCACTTTATTAACAAACAGCACAGCATTAATTTTACAGGAGAATGACTAAGGGAGGCCATAATCTGTTGTTGCGTATTGGTTGTGAAGTGGTGCTCACTGTTCAATGCCATGGAATGATATGGGGTTTTTGAGGAAGGTAGAAATGTATTTTTCAGGGTCCTTTTGGACCTACCTTCCCACACTTTCTTTCCCTTCTGCTACCTTATTCCTTTTCATTGAGGCTTCTGCTGCTTTTATTCCTTCCATTGTGGGTTTGCCTGCCAGGTTTAACACTATGCACCGAAAATGAAAAAAACTCAGCAGAAACCATCTGAATAAATCTGAATAACTCTCTGTTTCATCTGTGCTTGGCTTGTCCATTTCAGAAGTTCTAGAACCATTAGTCTGCTTTGCACCAGACTTGGATGTGAGCATGGGGAAGGAGGAAGAAAAAAGAAAACATAGAAGAATTGGAGTAAATATTTCTGCAAATTACAAGTGGAAATCTATGTGAGGTACGGGGATTACATCCAAAGACAAATAAACCCGTACAGCTCTGTTGCTGATCCACACAGAATTTTACTCAGTATTGGTTACAAACTCATTTATTGTTTGTGCCTTCTGTGTTCTTTTTTGGAGTTGCAGATAACATTAGAGTATTTTACGTTCTTATGTCACTGCACAAGGTCAGCTTTCGTAAGTAAGGTGTTCCTCAGTGGGAATAAAGAAGACACACATGGAAAATTTCATTATAAATAAACTTTATGTGTCTGTTTATGCTCGGGTTCTTTAGAAAGTTACAATTGTGTTTCTTTCTATTACTTGAGAAAAACTGCTACCAGATTAGTTAGACATGCTTATTTAATTACCTGCTTTTCATATTTGTTATAGTTTACAGGCTACTTGCATCCTCCATAGTTTTTCTTTTTTTTCTCTTTAAAAATGTGCTTTTAAGTTGCAGACTTCGTTATGTAAAAGGAAATGCAAAAATCTCTTCCTAAGCACGGTTGATTTTGGTGTGTTCCAAACATCTTACTGATTTTGCTACACTATTAAATGTATTTTCTAGGAAGTTAGTTCTGTTCTAGAGTTCTACAGATGGAAGCAATATTAAGCCTTTAGTGACTTGATAGTATCTTTATTATGTTTTAATAATATTGGGGTTTACAGTTAATTTCCTTGCCTTCAAATTTGATTTTTTTTTTTTTAATTCATCTCCTCAGTATCTTTTTCTTACTAGTGGCTGGAAATATTCTCATAAATAAATATGTTTCCAGAGATTTTGGCTTTTTTGGAGGAGCTGGGTTGGTTTACTTAATGTTCTATGGATGACTGGATAAATTCTCTCAGCGGCTGTGATGTAAATTAAAAATAACTGCACTGAGGTCTGTGGCTATTACATGGACAGACAGGATGGATTTTACCATGCCACTCCACAGCTAAGAAAGCACAATTCTGTTCTTACGGGAAGATGTGTATCTCTTATGAGAAGGAGGCCCTTAAAACTGATTTCATTTGATGACTGTTTCCTGAGGACTAGTTTGAGGATATAGATAGGTAGATATATTATTTTGGTTTCCTCTCTTTTAGCTATATAAGCCATGCCATGTGGTATCTATTTTTTTAATCATTTAGAAAACTACAATATTCAGGTCAGAATTAAAAACTCAAATCACAAATATTCAGAAAAAACTTCAGAAACAATCTGATTACAGCATAGTTCCAGCCTTTTCCCAGGGGAGTCCTCATCAGCAATATTCAGAGAATGTGTAAACACTTCACCTCAGAGCAGGGAGGAAGAAATAATCCCTGGTCAATTGGCCCACAACCATCAGTGCACCATAAACAGCTGGTGGTGAATAACTCTCATCCTTACTGAGAATTGCAGCAGGCACGGAACACAGCTCCTGCCAACTGCTGTGTACATCCCTTTGTTAAAATATAAAATAAACATTTTTCAGTAATCGTGATGTGTCTGTGTGTTTGTAAGCAGTTTCTCAAATGAAAATGGACGGAAAAAGTGAAAAACTGGAATGGATCAAAGGTCAGTAAATATTCTGGCAATTCTGATCTTAAAGGGAGACGTGAAATAATTTTTTAAAAACACATGAGGGAATGGAGAACCAGAAATAAGAGCGTGGTATTTATGGAAGTGGGAAAATGGGAAAGAATTTAAATAGCCTGTTGTGCCTTACAGTTGTAAAGAAGGGAGGAGAGGGAGATATAATACTTCCTAGGACAGATAATAAAGAAAATAAAATATTTTTATAAAAATTTTGATTGTTATTATGACCAAATTATCTAATATTTTGCTAAATATAAGGAGCCAAATCTGCTCCATTTGGTCTTTGCTTGAACATTTCCATTATTAGAGAATTAAATTCATTATTTTGTGTTTATAACTTTTTGCAGATGTCACACTTTCTATTTCAATATTTAATCTCTCATAGTTTTATCAATGTGGGTTTTTAGTTGGTTCAGAGAAGAACATGGTTTTATTTTACTGGAAAAGTGGAAATCATTTAAGCAGAAGTAAAATGTTGTTATGGATATAATTTGCTCCTAATATCTATTAACATTTTTAAAAACATTAGTGGTCTGACTTTTAGTTTTGTTGTTCTTTTTTTTAACTTGTTGGGTGGGGTTTTTTTTGTTTTTTACTGTGTTTTTTTGTTTGTTTTTTTTTTTTTAATTCTGCAGTCTACATGTTCATAAGTATCAAAGCATTCGTACAAGTCTGTTTAACTTTCAGGCTGCTGCAGAAAAAGTGTCATGAAGGTTTATTAGTGTTTCACCTTTAATTTATATGTGTCATGGACAATGAATGTGATACGCAGATCTTTGACAAAAGTCCTAACTTTACTTCATTTGCTGAAACAGTTTCTGTAAAGTGAGTAACTCAAGATGGGAAGACGTTAAGGTGATTGTCAGGATGATAAGGTTCCCACCATAGTTACAGTTTTTATCCTTGATATATTTAGTCTATTTTAGGGCATTTATATCTTTCTTCTAGTGACAAAGAGGCATTTTTCAGGCAAGGATGTGCAATTATATGTGGATTGTTATTTCTTTTTGTGAGCTGATAAAATATCTTGGGAAGAAATCAGTATTTCCCTCTTTCTACAATTACAATAAATTTAATTGGTTATTTTCTTAGTTATATGTAGTCCTGATGACAGTCAAGTGAAATATTTTTTTTTATTTCTTTCCAGTAAAATAATCTCCAAATATGCCTTTCTAGCTAAATTTCATTCTCCAAAGAAGGGTCCAGAAAAAACAATATTGTTTCATATTACTAATGTTGCTTGTTTCATCTTTAGTTCTCCTGATTTTGTCAGTCTCAAACATAAATCTAACCCCTTTGAAGAGCTGTTTATTGGCAAGGATTTCTCAGCTTTTCCAGGCAGCTAATTATGGTCAAATGTGTGAAAGACTCTTTCTAGCAGTCTATATTCTCTTGGAACAAAAGCTCATTACTCTGACAAAGCCTTCCCAAATCTGGAGGAAAAACTCTTCAGGGTCTCAAAAAAAAACATTTTACTGACTGGAATAGTGCTATCATTAATCACAACTTCCTTCCTGGCCCATTCTTGCATTCCTTAAACACAGTAATAGTAGAAGGGCAGAAGAGTAGAAACATCTATCTTTTAACCTTTTTTAACGTAGCATCTTTTAAATTTCATGTTTCTGTTTTCTTTCTCGATGGTCCCCTTAATTTACCCACGTTTTGAAAGCATGATCCCCAAAAGACAGACAAGCAGAAGGGCCATGGGAAATAAACAGAGCAGAAATACAAGCTTGTGTCTCTGACACCAGGTAAACACTTAATAGGTCACAGAATGAGGTTTGCTCACTTGTTTTCAAAACTTCCTGCTGCACAAATGGCATAATCTGAACATTTGAAATGTGTGCTATCTATGTGAAGCTAAGAATTACCAGAAATTGTTTATGAGGACTGAACCTGGGTTCAGATCCAGATCTTGGATCTCTGGGGAACCCTGTGTGATGTCAGACTGAGAAGACTCACCAGAGGATTGCCTGTGCATATTTTATTTAGTTTTGGTCCTTTTTTTCCCCTTTATAGAGCATACAATAATTTCATCATCACCATGTTTCCCCAACTTCATTAAGAATGTCATGTAGTTTATGACTTCTTCCCCTGATCCACTTAGACTGTCAAAAAGGGAAATTCCATTGACTTTGCCTCTTGTCATGTTGTTATTCTTTCAAGGCTTTGTTTCATTTTCTCCAGTATCTTTCTGGATACTGAAGTGAGGCTGAGAGGTCTACGGTTTTCTTGTACTCTTTTGTTTGGTTGTTGTTTTTTTTTTTTCCCCTCTCTTACAT
>JAWWMU010000001.1:7355852-7371394 GCA_035048155.1 Cinnycerthia olivascens
CTTTTTTGTTTGTTTTTTTTTTTTTTTTTTTTCCCCTCTCTTAAATTTTAAAGGCCAGGTTTTATCTTCTGCTGACCTGTGATGCATCAGCTACACTCCAAGTCATGAGAAATAATCACTAATGACTTGGAGACTTCTTTTACTACTCCTTCAAATTCTTGAGGAAGCCCTAGTTACTTAGATACTTCCATCATTCAAATATTACTTAATCTCTCCATAAATAGATGAATACTGGCTATAAATAACCATTTAAATTCTATTTTCAGTACTATGAATGACAGGGATATATTATTGAGGAAGCAGAGACTGAGTATTAAAAGTCTGTAGGGAGGAAATAATTTAGACTTTTAGGAATTACTGGCTCAATTAAATCCAAAGTCATAAAAGAGTTATAAGCTAAGGTCATATGCAAGAAGTTCTCTTTACTTAAAAAATGAATCAGGGTCATTGGTCTGAGCCTCTTTAAAAAGTTTTGCATTGGCCTTTTAATTCTTTCATATTTCTTTTAAGTTCAGTGATAGATTTAGTTTTAGTTAACTTTTCTCTATACCTATTGAATCAAGAGCTGGTCTTTTACTGAAGAGTTTAAGCTGCAGATTTTTTAGGATCACTCTGCACAATTCAGTCTGGGAAAAAAATAGAGAATATTGTACCTAATTAACTGAGAATTAAATAACATCTTGCAATTTGTGTATAATTTCTCCATTGAATTAATTTCTGTAGGCTTTTCCTACCTTCATAATGATTTTAAATCTAAAAGGATAAAACGCTTAATTTGAAATTCCATCTAATTAAAGGAATTCTGTATTTTATTGATTCCTTGCCAGAAGAGAACAATTTAAAAGCAAGCAATATTACACTAGGGGAAGCAATAGCCTTTAGAATGTTTGATGGTGTATTTCAGCATTTCAGTTTAAGAGAATTTTATATGATTTTACCTGATGCATTTTATTCCCATGGTTTTATCTCAGGTTTAAATACTATGTAAATTTTAATGTGAAAGAAAGAAAACTTAGGTTGCAAATACAAGGAGAAATCTTGTACAAAGTTGAAAACCAGCCTAAATGAATTGGACATCCTACACAGTGTAATATATATTTTAAACACGTACCCATGATGATATTCTTAAAGGTCACAGATGATCTCAAACTGCAAGTTACCTTTTAGATAAAAATGTTGATTATAATGAAAGTGATTGTAAGTGTGGTTTAAATTGTTCTTTGAGGAGTGTCTCTTGCTCTCTCCTCTTTCCTGTTAATTACTGTGTTCTAGCAGAAGAGAAGCTGCAGGTGACAAATAGCAAAACACTGTATGGACCATGGTAGTGAAAACACTTTCATCTTATGAATTCATACTCTTGGAAAAAAATATGTTTCACTTTTCCAAAAGCGGGCTTGGCTCCCTGTTCTTACAGTGGAGCTGTTAGGAATATCTTTGGAAAGGTCTGTGGGCAGGCCACCAGTGCCTGGCCTCTGTCAGGACACTAATTTAGGCACCTGAAGAAATGTAAATACACAAATGTAAAAAGCAGAGATGTATTTATTGCATTTGCTGTAATTGCAGCTATAAAGCCTCTGTCTTACATAATACATCAAAGCTTTGCGGAAGTAAAATAAATATTGAAAGTGGCAGTCATGTATAGTATACCCTGGATCTATTATTATGTGATTTTAATGTTTTTTGTGCTTTTCATATCAGAGATCAATTATGAGACCCACCTTTCATCCTAAAGGGAAAGTTATTAATTATTACAAATGAAGCTTCTCAAAGTTACTTAAGGTAGGGCTGAGACTGGAATGAAAGATTTAGAATTTAACAGAGTCTCATTGTAGTTTTTTCCAGCATAGACAGACTAAGAAATATTCATATCTGGATATTGATTATTCTTTTTTAACAACTTTAAAAAAAAAAATAAATAAAAGCAGGTTGCAGTTGGAAATAAATTTTCCAGTCTTCACCTGAAATGTAATGTTCTAATTTAAAGCCTAGCTGTTTTGGACCAGAAAATTACTATAATGTTGGACTATTTCCTATTTTGAGATGGGTATTTTATGTGGTATTTGAATTTGTTCCAGGGACATAATTTTTAGAAACAAAAAAAATCCTTTGGTTGCCAGATAGCATTCTCTAGTATTTCATTTATCTGTATCATCAAAGTACTCTCACTACAATAAAATATGAATAAAAATAAGCATTCTATGCAAACTGGCCATACTTATGTGTTTTTTCATATGACCTTCTGTACAAAGCTTCCAAGTTTTCCTGTACCTATGCTAAACATTGGGAATTTCAACTCATTTGTGCTGATGCACTTGTATTATGTAATTATTAAGGGATGATGTAGAGTGCTTCTCACAGAACAGATGTACCAGAGGCATCCCCATTTTGGAAATAAATGAAAGAAGCAATAGTTGCTTCTCTGCCTTAACAGGTGGGATAATTTTTGGAAGGAAAATCTGAAGTATAGAGCAGTACTTTTGCTTGTTACACCAAATCAAAGGCACAGTATGGGAAGAGGAAGGAGGCTCTCCACAGACAGAATTTATTCATCCTGCCATAAAAAAATGCACCCAGGGTGTACCCAATACTGCATAAAAGGGGAGCTCCCAGCATGGATACTTGCTATCTATGTTCTTTTTATTCTACCTTGTTAAAACTGCTATTTTATCATGCCATTTATCATGCCTTTCTCTTTGAGATCCAGGAAGAATACTCCACACCATCTCTCTGTTTCTTCCCTTTCTTCCACCGTCCTGGTGCAAAACTGTGGTCCCCAGCTGGAATGGTGCCAAGGTGCAATAAGGTCCTAGTTGGATATCAGGTCTGTAAGACATTCCCTGGAGCATTCCTGGGTGGCACTCTCTGCTAACCTGTTGGTATGGGTGTTACGAACCGGTTTAAACACCGGAGGGGCATAAAATATGAATAAAAGGGAAAGAACTTTGAAGGTTCAAAATATTCCCCAAAAAATCTAGACAAAAACCAAACGAGATTAAATGTTGATGCCAAAAATTGATATATTTTTATTTAATAGTAAGCGAGGCAAAGAGAAAGAAAGAGAAAAGTTGGAAACAGCTGAGGTTACTTTAAAAAGCATCAGGTGAGTCACTGTCACACTGTGCTACCTTTGTTGTTGCTGAGTCACTGTCTTGCCCCTCCCTGCAAGTTATTGCCAAATCTCCCTCCTGCAGGAACTCTGAGGCATAATGAATTTGTTATGGACTCTTAACCTAATGACATTTTTGCTATGAATAAACAATGTAGGAGCTGATGGTCTGTGTGAGGCAAATGTGTGCAAATGACTGAGGAGGGTCTTAGGAGCATTTTCAACTTCTGTTTTTATACTTGCACGGAATGGTGGAGAACTGAATTAACTTAAATATATATATACATATCTATGTATATATATATATATAGCCACCAAGCTGCTTGAAACTAAAAGGGCTATCTCATCTCACTTAAAAACCCAGATCCTGTTTCTCCTAAAATAAATAGCAAAGTAGTTGTAAAACATTTAGGTTTCTGGTTTTGTTTCATTCCTTTGGAGAGACGAAGAGGAAAATCAGACAGCTAGAACTAATTTAAGATGCCAAGTTTTTGCTCCTGTTCTACATTATTTTGCATTGTATTTTTTTAAATTAAGAAATCGATGAAGGATACAGCCAATATGGCGTTTCTGTAAAAACAAAAATCTCATCTGTACAATAATTAGAATATAGATAGATGTTCCAGATGGCACATGCAAAAGAAGGCTAGCTGCAAAGCAGATGGTATTATGACCATACATAAAGTGACTGGATAATCATTGTAATATTGTGACGCGTCATATTATAAGAATAAAAACTATGTTTTCCTGAGAAAAAAAGGCAAAATCTTCAATAAATTAAACCACACAAGGCAGATGTGGCACTTATCCAGGAGTTACAGTTCTAATAGGAACTTCAAGGGCTTTACTTCTTTAATTCATTCTCCTTATGAAAAAGAGGCAATTCTAATTCAAGTAAAATGTCCTTTGCACTATTAATTTTAGCATAAGCAACTTTAAATTATTTCGATTATTCTGTATTTCCAAAATGTTGCCAATTCTTTTACTCCCACAGGAATACTCAACTATTACAATCAGTTTTATTCGTAAGATATTTTTCTTTAAATGCAATAGACATTTATTAAAAAAATGTGCAATGAAACAGTGACATATCTACTAAAAGAGATGAAAAAAATCTTGTAAAGCTGGAGAATTCCAACGATAAGATACAAGATCAATATGACAGGAAATTTCTGGATGTTGTTTATATAAAAAACATTTTCAGCAACCTAGATATATTACAAAATATGAAAGTGGCTAGCTAGACTATAACTAGGAAAAAAATATTTATATATTGATACTTTAAAGAATTTCTAGAGTTGGTGGAATTTATCCTTTAAAATTTTTTTAACAGCACGCAAGTTGTTTCACAAGCATCAGTACAGAAATATGTGTATATATGTCCATCTAACATTGTGATCTACAGTAGATCATTTTATCTATAGCTTCCCTATGCATACATTTATAGTTTTTTCAAGATGGAAAATGAAATAGTTTCCAAAGGGAGTAAAACCAAGCAACACAAAGGCCTTTCTTTCTAAACATATTAAAGGCAGAGAAGCTTCTTCCAGCATGTCTCTATGCTCTTGTACAGGAAATACACATATTTCTGAGAAAGTAGCCCTTTATAGTGGGCATGTTACAGTTCCAGGTCTTTATGCAGAGTCCTTATTGATGAAGTAGGGTATTAAAGGGTTGATCTCTAGGAGCAGTCCCTGGGATACTACACAGGTTTGTCATTCCCTGCTAAACAGGAAAAGGCATCCTGTTTCTGAATGCCTTCTGTATCCTGAAGACAATTCCTGTGGACATTCCCAAACTCTTCCTAATGGCCTTCTTTTGCCTAAGAATCCTTACATGTCCCAGGAAATCTGAAAGACAATGTTGCCTGCTGATAGTGCAGTACCTTAAAAGATCAGACAGGTGTTTGTCCTCATCGTGTTTGAACTGAGCTGCCTCTGAGCTCTGTTATAGCCAAAGATTTGTGACCAACATTTTGGGTATGGTTTTGATTTTGTTACACAGTCTGATCAAGTCTGACCTACTTGATTTTGTCCAAGCAAATTACTCAACACTTTTTTGTCATGAAACAATGAGCCCTTTTTTCTGCACTGTGAAAAAGGTTCAGCTCAGGATGATGGTGCAGCTTGTGGAAGCTGTCATTGACAAGAGAGCACAAATGGAGTGGACAAACTGTGCAAAGATTTGTGCAATTTCCTGTGCAAGAGATGGGATGGTTTGACTCGGAGAAGTGCAGTGATATCTCTCAGATATGAGAGATATACTGGACCATGTTACTGGTGTGGAATGGAGACATCATTTCAGCTGTAAAATGTTTCCATTGTAGGATTCAGCTCTAACTGAGCAGGTTCTTCTGGATGAAAAGCCAAATTACTCGCTTCTTACTTAAATTAGGTAATTCTGTTGTTCTGGGATTTTTGGTTAAAAATGAACTGCTATATTATTAGTCCAGAAGAATCAAGTTGTAAAAGAAAAAAAAAAATAATGCATTAAATGTGGTTTTGGTTGTGATAGAAAGACATGACAGCAATTCTAGGAAAACGTGTTTATTTGACATACCATGGTATCTAATTGATTAATAACTCTGCAAGGTTGTAAGCTGTATTTGGCAGCTATCAAAAAAGCCCCCAGCAAAACAAAACACACAAAACACACACAGACAAAAACTCCCACAAACAAACAAAAACCCTCCAAAATTTAAATCAACTAAACATAAAAGCCCCAAACCACCCAACTTCTATGCCCTGTACAAATCCTCAAAATAGATAGTGTCAGATCTTCAGGCATACAGATACATCATCCAGTCTGATGTCTATATACCACTCATAACATTGACTGGAACACTTCCCTTGATGAAAGGAATTTGGCTGAGCAAAGCCTGTGCTCCAAAAGAATGTGCAGTTGTGAACTCTAAACCTTTGGAACCACGTGAAACAGCAGCTATCTTAACTTATTCTGTTAATATTTATTACAAGTCTAGTTAAAAAAAAAGTAAAATTTCTCAGTTGCCTTACATGTTTTCATGTACTTATTCTTGCTCTACCTTTCCTCCCTTCATTTGCTTTGTGTACTGTCTTCTAAGGATAATTGCATGCAGTACACAAGTCACCTATCTTGTTTTTGAAGCTGAAAAGAAGCTGTGTTACCAGTATTACTCATTGTTAGGAATTATCTCCTCATCTCAAAATCTTATTTCTAGACTCCTGATCTTTGTTTCAGTGGCCTGATTCACACATTGATTCATCTCAATTTGCATGACTTTTCTATCCTCTGTAACCTTTCTCCTAGTTTCTAGCATCTACCAATGTTTCCAGGAGTTATTCTTCATCCTGACTTGATGAGTGATGTGGTCTAATATTGTTCTGTCTGGAAGACTCTTAAAGTGCACACAGCCTTGATACCAGGGAAATGGCTTTTTCTTCATGGTGTTTTTCCCCAGCATCCAGAATTTTTGCCTTTGTGGCAACATCTGCCATGCTTTGTAGAAGTGAGAAGAGATGCAGAGATAGGGTAGCTTCAGTCACAGTTCCCCTATTTTTGTACTGTCAAAGCATGGGCTTAAAGAATGAGACTCACATAAAAAGTGGAAATAATTCAGCATATGTTTTAACCTCCGCTGTTTTTACATTCAAATATGTTGTGTCCAAGGCACCTGGTATGTTCAGAAGAGTTTTTCTAAGTCTGTGTTTGCCAAAGGAAACAACAGAATGTATAAATAGCTCTACTTGTTAATCCTAATGTTTCATTTGCACAAAAAAATAATAATTTTTAAATTTTCACTGCAATACTTATTATTAGTAACTTTCCAGTGTTTGCAAGTTGGAATGATAAATTTCATTTTGATGTCCTAATAATGAATGTATCTGCCTATTATAATCTTTGAGGAACCTGGGCCAGTGACTTGCCTGCAGAAATGTTTACAATACAGTATCTGCTTGTAACCTGCTGATTCTTTATCTTGTAGTTCAGTGTTGATGCAGACTTGACCTACACAGGCATTTAAATTTCTATTGAACACTACTGCTGTTTTGAATCCATAGGAGACAGAAAAATAGGATTTGCTGGCTATGAGAACAAAGCTGAAATGGGAGCCATTTGCTATATGATAGAGGCAGTGGCCATCAATGCAGTGAGCTAATAACCACATTTCTTTTCTTCCCTTATTTCTACCACTGTCAAGTATAAAGATCATTTCCTTTGCACACAGCATAAAATTCTTGAAATCTTCAGAAGGAAAAAGATATATCTATATATGAATTACACCTCTAGGAATTATGCCTCAGCTCTGTTGGGTTCATGATGTAAATACACATAGGCTGTAGCCAAAAAATATAACATTGAAAAAGCATTGCTTTGAAGTGAACAGCTTATTTTAAGTTAGGAAAAGAATAGACAAAACATAATTAGTGAATACTAAGGGAGAATGTATCATGATTTTGAAAAAACAGCAATGAAACACTTGACCAAATACTTCTCAGTTAATATTACACAAATAGATAAACTTGCCCTTCATCTATAGATAATGGCATCTTCATGCTTTGTGTATTCAGAAAAAATGCAATGTTACTGGTGCTTGCTCCTTCTGTACTTTCACTGACATACAACAGAGAAAAAACACTTTGTTTTGCATTAGTTCACTGGCAAAATAAATTATCTGAGCCTCGGCCACCTTGCTGAGAGTTTTTTCCTGTTTCTGCCCACTTCCCTTTCATTACAAGCATTGACAATAACCTACATTTTTTTTTCTTGGCTCCTTTTACTTACTGGGGGCTTAGAAAACAGGAGAAAACTTATCTACAGAAAGAGACATTTCAAGATTCTTTACAAACACATTTAATATTGAATTACCATCTAGAGAATGACTCACTAACTGAAGTCTGGTATTGTTATGTGAAAAAAAAACCCAATCTGACTAGTATCAAGTCAGTTATCTCTCAAGTCATAGATAGTTGCTGTTTATCACAGAAAAAATGGTACTAGAAATTTTGCAGAGGATATTTAAGCTGTAGTGAGAGTCATGCAGTGGAGTTTGTCTTGTGAGGCTTGGTTAGGAATTATTTTGTCTTTTTTTAGTTTCATTTGGTTTGTGTTTTGTTGTGGTGTTTTTTTGCAGAGTGGTTATTTTGGCTTTTTTTTTTTATAAAGATATTATGAAAAATATTCAGTCTGTGTTTTGGTTGCCCTTATGGTCTCCAGCAATGCCACACAGGGTGATTTATCCCACTTTAAATGAAGATATAGCACATTGAAGATGATAACCAGGAGATGTCTCTAAAATACAAAGTAATTAGCACTGCCCCCATCTTCCCACCCTTGGTGAGTGCTGTTTTTCCCTTGTGGGAGCAGAGGATTTGTTAGCTGTGCCCAGGCTGACACAGCTGGGCTTTGCAGGCCCTGCAGGGAGAGGAGCTGATTTCCAAACTGAGCAGCTGCACAGCGTTCTTAGGAATAATTTAGCAGTTTTCTCCTCATTTAAGCCGAGCAGGCTCCGGAGTTTACTGAGACACTCAAACTGAGGGCAGAAGCAATTTCTGTGTGTGTGAACACATATCAGACAATTTAGGGCTCCCTTCATTCCTAACCTGACAGTGAACTGCCAGTGCCAGTTCAAGAACAGCGAGTGCAATGTGCCGCTAGCATGGAATAATCAGGTAAGCACTTACTGTAATAAGTGGAGTCTCCATGAGAAATGTGATGGGAACTGTGTTATAGCACTCTATTGTGGTGGGGACAATGGAGTAAGTGCCAATGGAAATCTTTTATAAACCATTTCTGTGGAAGCTTGATTTCAACACTTTTCTTTCAGTCCGATGTCAGTAAATATTTGTCAAGCAAAACATTTCAGTTCCTAAATAAATCACTTGAAATAATTAGAGCACGCATATTTCATTTAAGCTTGGAGTAGTTACTCTTAAGATCTTGCAATAAGAAAAAAGAATTATTTTTTTATAATGAGCATTTACAAAACTTCTTGCAAATGGTTGTGAATGGAGAGACTTTTCAGGATGACTTTTTTTCCTTCTGAACAGATTATTCCAATAAAATGGTGTTTTCTAATCAAACCAAAGGTTTGAGTTCTTATCATGATTGTGACTCTCAAATAGATTTTCATAAATTACACTTGTTTTCTTTAGCTGTAAACTGATGGCATAAGCATTTAGGAAGATTCCAGTGTCTCTGATCTTTTACAGATTCTGCCACTATTGCACCAGACTTGTTTGGAGTAAAACAGAGGCACATTGCTCTTGCCCAAAGTCTAAAGTTACTTGTCCTCCTTTTATCACTGACTGATGTCTGACAGAGACCAAGTGCAAAGTACATTAGCACAGTCTATCAATCAAGATTTATAGGAATATTTTACCTATCTTGTGAACCTCCCAGTCATGGAAGGCTATTTTAAAAAAGAAAAATTGTGGTAGTCACTAAAAGTTACATGGTATTAAGAAAAAAATATGTTGAGTTTTGTTTTTTGTTGGGTTTTTTTTTGTTGTTGTTAGTTTGGGTTTTTTTAAATTAATATTTACTAGACCTCATTAGTTAGATAAGGAATGGACCCATTTCAATTCTCTTTGTAGACATCAAATGACAAAGATTAACAGGGAGATTACTAAAAACTGCCTAAAACTTAACTTTTTTTAAAACAAGGTATAATTATTTATAAAATGTACTAGTAGAAAGCATTTATTAATTACTTCAGTTTAAACTCGTTGACTTGTAATTATATTATTATAATCATTATAATTTCCCTAATGGGTACCCTCCCCCCTTCACCTTCTCACCAAGAAAGATGCTATCAATATAAAATACATTAAATGTATATTTACCAAAAAATGATCATCAGAAATCCAGATTTTTTTCAAAAATCATCGCTTCCACTTCGAGGTCACTTGGACAACACTCCAGTACCAATGATTTTGACTTCTGAAACATCTCTATTCCTGAAAATTTTTCTAAGCAGGGCATCTTAAAGTATCTTTAACATGGTTGAAAATCTTCCTGCAAAAATCCATCAGAGGAGCAGTTAACCTCTATAAAAGCATCATTTCTGGCTTTATGTGGTTCTGAATGAATTGTAAATTTTGAAATAATCTCCTGTTTCAGCTAAAGATACTGTCTAGGATACAAATAATGAGTTTTCCATAAAAATGTAAGATGAGCATGAATAGTGATATATTCCAAGAAGAAAGTGTTTTTATTCCAGAGGTTGTGCACACACAATTGTCAAATAATATGTGAATAGACTGTCCTTCCTGAAATTAAATCAGGGACAGGTAACACTGACTTTTGTTCACAGTCTAATAAGTTTTGGGCTCTAGAACCTCTATTAGCAAGAAAAGGGATATTAAGGGACACAGTATTTGATTTTTATATTTTTTTCCTTATCCTTCAAAAAGTCAAACGTAAAAGTGGAAAGAAACAGGAAAAGAAGGCATGGGGTCTCGACTATATAATTTCTAGGAGAACCCCAAAATCTTGAGACAATTGAGAGCAAGCTCCTTCTTTCCTTTAGGGATTAGGTCAGGAAGCCTGTCACATTTTTTTGACAATATGTTTCTCTGCATAAAAGTGATTTCTATGCGTTATTGTTTTGGTATGAGTAGCTTAAACTCATCAAGAGCTGTGTATGAATGTACAGCTTAGGGGGGCTGGGAAAAAGGATATAATTGCTTGCTTTAAAGATGTAGGTTAATTATGACAGATTTATTAGTAACTGTTATAGTCATAGTTATAAACACTTGTATGTGTCCCCAGGGAATATTAATTTTCCCTCTTTTGCTGAGGAATGAAAAGCTTCAACAGCAATGGTGGGAGGCAATGAATACATGAGAATTTTAGGCATCCAGTATGTTTGTTGGCAGGCAAAAATACATCCCAAGCATTTAACTTTGAACATGCATTTGTTGGTTATTGCAAACAAACAAAAAAATCTTATTAAATTGCTTCTGGAGGGCCAAGTAAAGAGTAATTTTCAGTTTCTTTAGAAAAAGAATAGATCATTTGTTCTTCCTCTGCAGCTTTAGTTCAACAAGAGTTCAACTGAAATCTTCTGAAGTGGTTCTCAGGTGAGTGAATTGTAAGGATTCTACCTCTTTAAAGCCTCTGGAAGAACTGTGAAAGAGTATTGAAACAGCATGACCTTCAAAAAAGTCCACATGTGTTTGTAGCAGAAACATGTGGAGTGTTATATAGTACAGATATTAATAACATATGGGAGTATTTTGATTTTTGTTTTTGTATTTTATTTGCATGTAAATATTTCCCTGGACATTTGTAACCTCTTATAATGACCTACTAGGGTTTCTGGTATCCCAAGAATTTTGTATTACAGTCTCTTTTGAGCTATTCTCCCTTTATGTGAAGGGAGAGGAAAGGAAAAGAATTTGGAAAACACTGACATAAGGAAAAAAAAGCAAATTTTTCCCTTTTCCAATGGAAAATAAAAAAAGTAAATTACATTTTCAGTGTACTTTATCCCTTTATTTTGGCCACATAACATTGGGCAACTAATTTTTTTTTTCTTTTTCTTTATTGGATGTGCTTTAACACATGGCCCACCCAAGAAAAATGTGCCAAATTCCATTTCATTGCTATTTTTCATTGCCAGTAACTAGTACTTGTTTTTATAAAAGTTTGTTTGACCTAACTGTATTCCAACAGCCAAGTATAATGAACAGGTTTCACTGGGAATTTGTTCTCAGGACACAGAATCCTTTCACAGCTTCACTCTTGGGAGTAACAGAACTGTCACCAATATCTTTGCCTGATACTTTTGACAAAGGAAAAATATGAAGGGTTTTGGAGGGCAATAAAAAGGAATTCTCCAGAAGGTTTGTTGTTTTTCTTGGTTTTTTTTTGTTTTGTTTTTTTTTTGATCAGAGCAGAAAAGGAGGTAGTCTAACTAGAATAGGTCTCCAAAGCAGAGGAGAACAGCAAATAAATCTGCCATGCTCAGTGCCTGTTAGGCTGACAGGTTTTTGGGACACTGAAGTGGCAGGCTAGCTATCAGAATAGGCAAAGGAAGTAAATTTTCTGGGTTTATGCCAAATGAAAAAACATGCTTTACAGTAAGTATATCATGACTGGCTTTTTCCAATTGTGTTGCACTAATAATGCTGTTATATACTGTAGGGCTGGTATGGAAGTGATTCGTTCCACTTAGAGCAAGGTTGCACCAGGACTCTTTCCAATCCCAGCATTTTTGCTGGGAGCAGCATTATCTCAGCTGGCTGTAAGAGAAGCTCTTCTTCCCATCGTTGTTTGATTTCCATGGAAAAGAGGAGCAATATGACTTGTACAAACTCTACGTCTGTCTCTCAAGCAAATTATTTTAATATTCTTTTTGCAGCTCGCCCCTGCATAATAGCAACTAAGTCTTATGATGAAATATTTATAAAGTCTGAAAAGCAGACTGCTACGTGTGTTCCCATTTTCTTGATCATTCTTTTGATGACTGTCTCTTAGTATTCAAAATCTGGTTTTATTTACACTGATGTGTATTCAGAGTGACTTTTCTAAGACATATACTGCTGAAACCCATGGCATGATTTACCTGAAAGGTTGAAATTACAACAAAAAGCTGTAAATATTTGGTTAGTTGGACTGTTGCTGCTGATTCTTTCTCTTCTTTGGAATGCATGTAGTGCATAATGAGGTGCAGAGGGAAGACACGGCAACTATTCTCAAGGGATTTACGTAAATAAGGAGTATTGGCACTTTTCTCAGTAATATTATGTTTCTGAGCAAAATGTTAAATTAAAAAAAAGTCAAGGAAATGGTGCATAAAATGTGTATGAATCAGGTCCTAACTCAGTAATCTAACTCCTGGGGAACAATTAAGGCATAACAGTCTCAAGGCATTTATCTGTCATTTTTACTGGGACATGGGGAATTAAAAAAAAAAGAGAAAACACTAATGGAAATCTTAATTATACATACCTAATTATGAAAACTTCACAGAATAGAAATACAGACAAGGAAAGCTTTCCAACACTAATAATTTTCCTAAAAATACACCATAAACAAGAGAAAGAGCTTGTAAGGATCCCTGATGAAATCCTTCTCTAGTCTTCCATAGGATTCAAAGACATACTTGTAAGAAAAAGGGTAGAAAACCATCACAATTCTACAACCATCATTTTAGTAAAAGGTAAATGTCTTTACCTATAATAGAATCAAACACAATTTAATTTTCTTTAATTGCAGACACTTAGAAGTGTTTGTATATGAAGTATTCATATTTGCAAAGAACAAAGAGGTAAAAAATTACACTATTTCCACACTATCAGTGTAAGATCCTGCCTCAGCTGCAATCATAATCTTAAGAATTAGAAAGCTTTTGGGTTTTTCCTGCCTGTATAACTCAAAATATCTTGGGGTTGAAACTCTGGGATTGTGGGTGGGAATGTACATCTTGGAGTAAAGAAATACTATAGATGAGGGAGAGTACCAAGCATACTGAAAGTTAGATTAAAAAATAGAAATCTGTTAAAATGACATGTGCCTTCTGTTCATGCAGTTAACCCAGTTTCATTATATGCCACATTTCTTACTTCAAGAATGGTCAGAAATCCTGGCAGGAATAATTAGCCTGCACAGGATGTGTGTTTTACCTTTTTAAACTCTTCTGGCTCTTGCTGGTTTTGGGACAGGTATTATGGAAGAAACATTTTATTAGGACTAAGCCTCCATTTACTCAATTATCAGTGCTTAAAGGAGGCTTTTGTATTAAGAACCTCTTTTGCCCCTCTGGAATGGGAGTATGTGCCCTGCAGAGATCCCTCTAGACAATGGGATGTCCCCACCCCACTCAGCTGTGGGCTGAGAGGAAAAGAATACCACTCCTCCCAGCTGGACAGATACAGGCTGGATGTTCTATAAGCTTTTGGGTACAAAAAAATGTTGATTAGTTTGGTCATTTTTTATTGCATGGCCCAGCAGGAGCTCTTTTTAGATCACACATTGAATTTGGAGAAAAAGACTTTTTTTTTTTTTTTTTTTTTTCTTTTTTGGGCTAGGAGGTGTAGGTAGTGTAATAATTTACTACTCCTTTAGGCATGAAGACCATGGGAGCATATGGTTCTGAACATCTTAAAGTTAATTCACTGTGTCACCTAACCACTGCCTCTTCTGCTGGGAAAAGTTCTCGAGCCCTTACCTGGCAGAATTTGAACATGAAACATGTAAAGGACATTTCAGAAAACACATAAAATACTTTTGTATAGGAACTTTAAGGCTCATAATATTTATTTAATAGTGTATGTAACAAAGAACAGAAGGCTTCTGATAAAGAACTGGTTTAAGAAGCAAAATTAATGTTTTTCCTAAAAGAATTGGATAAACAGTTATCCTTACTCAGGAAGGCTGTGGCAAGAAACCTTTATCACATCAAACAATAATGAAGGGTGACATTTAAATCCTCAGCCTTTTTAAACAGTGACTCTGAAAATGAAGCATCACTGATGTCTTTGACAAGAAAAATATATGAAGGGAAAGGGGATGTAGCACAGAGATAAGCTATTTATTTTTACTGACCTCAGTCAATCTTGTCCTTGTTTTTTAAATATTTTACCAGTCAACATGCTACAAAATGTGTCATTCATTAGATCTGTCAGAGGCATCTTGGGTAAATGGTTGTGATGGATTAGCAAAACTCTATGAAAAGCAGAAATAGTGATAATCTTGCAGAAAAATGATATACAAATATCTAGGAATTGCTTTTTTTCAGTGTCAGAGATATAACAAACTCCAATGCGTCTGACAAGCCTTCTAAGAAGTTAAAAAAAAAAGGAAAAGCTAAAAGTAAGGGTAGGAGTTGTAGAGTTTTTTTTAATACTTCACACTTGAAATAAGAAGTTGGTTGAGATTTGTATTTGGGGGTGTTTTCTAAGGTCATATATATGTATGATATATGTATGGTAAAAGTATATACCAGATGAAATTAAATTAATTTTTAACTTTTTTTAGTTAAAATAACATGATTATAAAAAGATAGTGTTAATGAAAATGTGTTAGATGAGAAGGATCTTGTGTCAGTTTGATGTTGCTGGCCATAAAATTACATATGATTCATCTGCCCAATGAATACTTAGGAATTCAAAGTTCTCAGTGCACCTAGCACAGAACAGCGCTCATACTTGTTTACATCATGGTGAGGACACCAATGGTCATCACAGAAATGACAGAATCCTTTTTTAAATGAATTAATAATTTATTATTTTTAATATATTTTAAATTGACTTTAATTTACTACTTAACAAAAGAAATTTCAGTTTATTTTACCCAAAAGACTCTACAACGTCTGTCGGGTTTTCTGCTTTTGTAGAAATTCTCCCGAGCTAATAAGGTCCTTTTTTTCATGTCCGAGATGAAAGAAGAAGCTGAAACTCTTCAGATCTTGCTTCCAAGGTTGTTTATTTTATCTTATCTAAAACATTCT
>JAWWMU010000001.1:7371494-7473334 GCA_035048155.1 Cinnycerthia olivascens
CTACTTTTACACCCTGTGACAAACTTATCATTACTCTATTTAAACTCTTGTGACCTGTAATTCTTCTTTTAAGGTTGACAATCGTTCCCATGGGCTAAAATCCAAACCACAGGTGTTTTGGGCTCTATGCCAAGTCCTCTGAGCCCCCTGCCCGGATTCCTGAGCCTCCAGGGCAGTCAGAGACAAGCCCTGGTTCCCACAGTCTCTTCAGAAACATTCCTTCCTAGAAAAACAAACTTATCCCAGGCCATGGCTCTGTCATTTTATTTGGAGAAATGTGATCTTAGTAATTCATCTGTTGCTTAATTAAGCAACACTTTGAAATATGTGCTTAAGTGACCCTTATTTATTAGGAAGACGAAGCTGTTTTGTGTTTTTGTGAAAGTTAACACACATCTAGTAGTTCTGAGAAATGGGAAGGCTGTCAATGGTTAAGCCCCACGGTGAAATACTTCACGCAGTACCTTAATCTAGATACCTTCAGCTCTCTATGATGCTTTACAACAAGCTGTGTGGAGCCACACAAAGAGCACTGAAGGGGAAAAGGTGCAAGATTTCATCTTGACCTCACCTATTGGCCCCATTATGCCTCATGCTCTACAGGTGAGAGATCCAGGTCCTTTCTTTTGGAATCAAGGCTTCATGGATTGAGTAGGGCTGACATGGTGGGGCCCAGAAATTCTCCATTATACAATATAAATTTTACAGATTTAAATATAGATCATAGATATGGGGTGGCCTGGGTTGGAAGGGACCTTAAAGATCATCTATTTCCATTTTCCCTGCCATGGGCAGGGACACTTTCCACCAGACCACATTACTCAGAGCTCCATCTACCCTGGTTTGAACACTGCCAGAGATGGGGCATCCACAGGTTCTCTGGGTAACCTGTGCCAGAGGTTCACTACCCTCATAATAAAGAATTTCCTCCTAATATCTAATCTAAATTTACCCTCTTTCAGTTTAAAAATGTTTTCTCCCATTTTATCACCAGATATATATGTGGGCATGACAGTTATTTTTGAATTTTTTTTTCATTAATGCTTTCAAATTTGTCTATTTCAAAATATCCTAGCTAAGATATTAAATACCCTTAATTATTTCAGTCCCCTTTTTCTACTGAAAAGCAATTGTTTTATCTTTGTACCAAATATTTAGTTTATAATGGAAATACTTAGGTCCAATTATATGACAAAGAAGGAAATACTCAAACTGTTGTAAAATGAGAAATTATTGCTTACTGTAGATTTACACAGACTTCAGGCATCAATAATAAAAGTACTACTGAATTTCCATGTTTCTCTCGCACAGATAGCTTTAAAACCCACTATGGCATCCAACAACGATAATAAAATTTCAGGGAAAGAAAATACATCTATTAAAGTAAACTTAGAGGCGACCAGTCTGGGAATCAGAACACATTCTTGGTAAAATGAAGACACTGTATTGTGCAAACAATCTAATTGGATTATAAAGGTATTCTGAAATAAACATTGACATGTGAAGATATTTCAAGGTATTCTAAAGCATTTCAGCATTTTTTACGGTCTGTTTTTTCTATTCTGCCTGCTTTTGAAGTTTGAACATTATTTGCTTATGAAATTTATCATGTTTTAGAGGTAACTGAAGAATATGCTAGGTAAATTCTTTATTGTGAAAATATGTGTGCTCTGCTAAGCAAAGCTCAGAAAAATTATTTAAGTACATTTAAATATATAATTCTTCAAATATGACTCCAATTCCTATCTCTTGCTGCTCATGGAAAAAAGGCAATATCAGCATTCTTGTCTCAGTCTAGTTCTTATTTGGGCTAGTCTATGCTAAAAATCATTATTCTCAGCTAGTACAGTCCTAGAAGAGACGACAATCTTTAAGCAGGAAACAATGAAATAAGTGGGAAATATATTAAATAGGTTAAAATATATGGGAAAGTTTATTTAGAATCCTAGCTTGATTTTAAAGAACATCATCTTCATAACCACATGCAGTGCATCCTATTTTTAAAAAAAATAAGAAAATTCCTTTCTTTCATTTCTTTCTTTTTAACTTTGTTCTGATCACAGCTATCTCACCATTCTAAAATACTGAGTGCTCTACGTGAGTGATGGTTTTATTGTGCATGTATTAACTGCCTTTATTTTTTTTTTTTTCTAATCTTGAAAAAAATACTCTTGTCCTTCCCTCAGGCAGCTAATCTGTACTTCTACAGTCAAAGCCACTCTATATAAGTGTTTTTTTCCTGCAAGACTTTATATTAATGTCAAAATACTTGTTGGGGGAAAGGATGTTTCCTCTATGGATCATTTTTTTTAATTAAAAAAGGAATTAATGATCAGTTAAGAAAATAAATTTAGAAAAAAAACAACAAAAAAACAAACTAGAAGAGAGTCCTTCTGAGACATCCCTTATACTGCTGTACTTATGACTCATTCTTTAATTTCTTTTCAATCTATGCACTTTAAATTATCTGTTTTGTTCATTTAAAACAGCTTTATTTGCTTTCAGCAAAAGTATATGAAAGGGGAATTTAAAATTTCACATTATTTTTAACTGGGTACCAGAGGCGAAGTAGAACATAAGTAAAACATTATAACTGTTGAACCTTTGGAACCTTTTGTAAAACAACGCTCAAATTTTAAATCTGTTCCATACTCTTTAGTAGAACAATACACCATATGTGCTCATGTGTAGCACTGTAAAGTATGTAAAAAATGTCATTGCTAAAAGATTTGTGGCTGAATGGAGAATTATGTTTCAGAAATATTTTGTACCTTTGTATTCAGAGACATAAATTACTATAAAAATGCAAGGATGTAGAAAATTAGATACAGTTTTTCCCATCTTATTCTTGTGGTATGTCTCTGCAGTTCACCAGAAATTTTATAAGAGGCAACTACATTAGATAATTGAGGGCTTTTTATTGAATATTTTTGAAGCATTATAATTTCTATGCCCTAGTTCCAGAATTGTTTTCTGCAAAGTGAGGGTGTGAGTGGTGCAGTTACTCTTTCTATTTTTCTCTCTTCATGTAGCTACAGTGAGTTGAGAGCTCAGATCCCTGCCATTCACAAATCAGGAGGGACCTATTGTATTGAAGTCCAACAAAGCACAGTCCACCTGAAAGATTCTGTGTCTTGAGATTTCTGCTTAAGTTAAGGGTATATCCTGTAATGTTATAGGAGGAGCCAACTTAACCTCAGCACAAAATATGTTGAGTTTGAGCAGTAAACATTTTTTTTTTATTTATCTAGACTGAATAAGACATCGAAAGTGGCAAGTAGGTCGTAGTCTTCACTAGAATGTGGGGAAATTGTTGAAATTTTTCTCTTTTAAACTTATGCGTGTATATATATACATATATATATATATAACTGAAAAGAACATGAAGATCTCCCTACCCTCCATCTTATTTCCCCCACCCAAGAAAGATAAGAATCTCCAAAAGATAAAGGGGTATTTACCTAAAAAAGAAAATACCATCAGTTAGATCTTTGTGGCCTGTGCCTCCACACTATGGGGATGTAAGTGAAAGGCTGGGCTTGATATCCAGAATACCTTCCCTCTTTTCCATCCCTACCCCAAGTTACATCCTACATTCTCTTATTTTAGCAAATGGTGGCTGAATGACTTCCCTCTGGCTCAGTTTCCCGTCAGTAAAATGGAAAGGGTGTTAAATTATTGTTAAAGCAATTGAAACATGGCTTACAACAAGAAACAAATATAATATTAATTTACCATCTATTAATCCCCATACCATCTTGCTAGTTTTTTGCTAGAGTAGCCTATTTCAGGAATGTTCAAGAACTTTGGCATTTGTCAGATGTGTTAGGAAAGCAAAAATTTCTTTTCTGAGCTTGCTGAAAACACCTGGATCATTTAAGGACAAAAACTTCATTTTTTTCCAACTATGTATTTTAGTGTTCATTTATAATTAACATTGGACAAACTTAAAGAAACATGCATTTCCTCAATCTTTGAATGGATTGGTGTGGTCCTGGGTGCTGCAGTAAAATCACTGCCATTCTTCTGATTTTGGATTGATCTGTAACAGGTCCTGGATTAATTGAGAATGAGAGAAACTAAATAAAATTATTTGGAAAAGTTTCTATTATCTTGGTTACTTCTAGACTTTTTCTGCCTACATTTCTGATTCATGTCTTGCAGAGAGTAATTTTTGCAACCTGAAGTAATCAGGAGCTTTGTAATTGACTTTGGGATTTGACCCAGCTCTGTTTTTGTTTCTGTTTCTGGTATTTTAATAAAATCATAAATAACTTATGTTCAGCTCTGCTAAAGAATCCTTTAAAGAACAGTTCCTATCTTTCTTGCTATCAATAGGATATTTCTATATTATGGTTTTATAAATAAGCAGTTTATATTCAGGCCCACTTTTTGGAGAATCCATATCAAAGAGTTTACAATGAGATTACTCTTTACTCTGTGGCACATGAAAGCAGTGGCTGTAACTGCACTATTTTTAAATAAATATGTTGCAGTGGGTCTACCTTTCCTGGCCTTCAGCTTCCCACCCTGCAGGCCTCACTGTCCCCTTCCCGACAGCACAGGGGAAGAAAAGATGGGCAAGCTTGAGGGTTGAGATGAGTGCAATTTAATGAAAAAAGCAAAGGCCACACACAGAAGAAAAGCAAGATGAGGAGATTTATTCTCTTATTCCCATTAGTAGGCAATGTCCAGACACTGGGAGTCAGGTCCTCAGTATGAATAGTTGCTTTGGAAGCTAATCAGTTTATTAATGAAATCCTTGCCCCTGGCTGCTTTCCTGTGTCTTTTACTGCTGAGCATGATGTTGTGTGGTACGGACTATCCCTGGCCAGCTGAAGCCAGCTGTCCCAGATTTGCACCCCTCCCATACTTTTGCTCATCCTTTCAGCCTTCTGGCCTGAAAGAAAGAGCTGATGGTGTGCAAGCACTGATCAGCAACAGCAGAAACTTTGGCACTTTATCAACCCCATTTTAGTCACAAATAAAGCACATGACACTGTATGGGCTGCCGTGAGGAAAGTTAACTCCAGCACAGCCAGACCCAGCACGGCCATCATCCAAAACAGTTCTAGTCTCTTTGCCAAGTACAGCAACACAATAAAGATGTTTTATTGTTTGCTTTTATTGTTTTTGTCTTTAAAAGGCCATTAAAAATAACAGTCCAAATGTTTCTGTGGTTTGTGGGATGTATATGTGTCAGTATTAGAGTCATACCATCACAGTCACGATAGGTTATTGGCATTTTACTTCAAAAGAAAAAATATGACTTGATTAAACTATTTTTTTCTTTCTGCTTTAGTAGCATCTCCATCCTAGAAGCCATTATGAATGTTTATACAAGAAAACCTTCACAAAGCAGAATTCCAGCCTTTATTAAGCACTATATTTTATTGTAAAATTGGTTTTCCTGTGAATTCTAGGAAAATGTGTTCAAAGTATTACACTGTGTAAACCTGTTCTTGGTAATTGCATAACACATTGATCTTGGTGAGTCAAATATCAAACCATTTCCTGAAGATACTCACTTGAACCACGTGTATCTGAAACCACACAAGCAATTCCAATATTTAATAATGTCTGTGGGTTTGTTTCACAGTTGACATTTAAGATAATTGTTTTCATGGGCTGCCAGCAGTATATTGGTATGTGGTTACCTCTTTTTCTGGAGTGGAAGGGTGGCTGGTACCTCCTTTAAACCTTCTAATACTTCCAGGATAAATTATGTTATTGCCTGGTTTAGCAGCTGTCCAGCTTGTCAGAATTCCTTTTTTACTTAACAAAGTTCACTAAAGTTTTTGCATCTATACCCCAGAAACTGAAATGCTGACATGGATGGTACAGCCTTGTTACCAACCCTAGCTGAAACCAGGAGAAGGCCTCTGAACTGATTGTCCTTGGGTTTTGTCTGGGCTTGTCTTGATTTACTTACAGATTTCTTTTTTTTTTTTTTTGGTATGTAAATGATAGTAACAACTGAATATTTTTCTGCATAGAAAAAAAGCCAACCTAGAAACATCTTTAATCTTCATATAATGAAGGAATGCAGAGTATGGGCATGGTATAGCAGCAGAGGCATGAAAGTGAAGTATAGAGGAATGTGAGTGTAACATGTTAAGGAAAGTGACACATGGTGACTCTGGAGACCTCAGGAAACAACTCACTTGTGACTCTTCGCTGAAAAGTAAAGAAAAAAAAGGCATGTGAGTTGGACAGTATAGATTTTTAGAATAAGCATTAGTTGTATATAAAATACTCCATGAGTAGTATATTTAACTGCAAAGTGGAATTGCAGAGCAAGGAAGAAAAGCAAAGTGTTAAAAGAGATAAGATAAAAAGATATTAATATACCACTCATTGGACCTCAGAGCGAGGAAGATGAAGTTTTCTTCCTGCCACCAAAGAAGAGAACTCTGCCTTCAACAAATCTATTCTTCTGAAGGACTTGCTGTCAGACTCCTCCTGCCCCCAAAGTTTAGCCAATAACCTCAGGACCAAGAAAAATAGTAGAAGGGTGCACTATGACAGTAGGGAACACCTAGGTACTAGGAATTGTCTGAAAAGCAGTTTTATTTATATTATTATTGAAACCCTTTCTCTAATAGCAAGCTATTTTTAGGGAGAGGTTTTGGGTTTTTTTGTTTGTTTTTTTTTTTTTTTTCCATTCATCTATAATTACTAGATTTAGAATTATTTGATTAGATGTCTAGAATCTCAATTTCACAAGCAATAATTTTGACTTTGCTCATTAGGAGTGTTTTCTTTTGCCCAAACAATTTTCTGAACCTATCAATACCTCCCCAACTTCTATATTATCATTAGAGTTCATCATTATAGAAAATATTCAATATTGGTTGTACTAAGTAAAAAATAGCTCAAATTATTATTTACTTGTAATTACATAGCCAAGAAGAAAGCGAAATAATATTTCTCTGTCTTTTCAATAATGTCAGCAACATTGACTTCCAAACAAAATTTTAACTATATGAATTCCAGATTGAATTGGTTGCTTACAAGTGTCTCATCATGTGAATAAAAAAAAAAAAAAAATTAAAAAGAAACACCACCTCCAATATTCATAACTAAAAACTTGTGTTCAAAGGTTTTCTTTAGAACTTACTGTACCAGAGCTACATCTTGAGGGATGTGGGGATGCAGCCAGCAGTGGCATTTAATGAATTAGTGGCTACAGGAAGTAGAATATAACTGCATTACACTGGGCTGACCAAGATGGACATACCCTTTTCATTCATTTACTGTAACCTGAGGATATCTGTGGTAGACAATAATAAACTGAACTTCATACGTAGCTTCCTTTTACTGTTGGAGGTAAGATATCTCTCAAAATTTGAAACACAATTTAAGAGAGATTACAGTAAAGGAAGGGAAGTAATTGCACTGACTGAAAACTTCACCATTTAAGACTGTGTAGAAAACAGTTGGCACTCCGTGGCACTAAAGCTTTAGTGAGTAGCCTAATTAGAAAGGCAACTCAGCTTTTAATGAAATTCACTGGTTTCTCAGGCCTTATATTGAGTACTGGTGTAGCATGGACCAACCTCCATGGCTGCAGAAAATGAAATCCTGAGCCTCATTCCCCTATATGTCCAGACTGAAACTGGCCTTAAATATTGTTTTGTTAGATCACGCAATGAAAAATGTGCATGATACCACTGGTATTGACGCTGACCCATGTGATATTTTAGAATGACACTAATTTTATATTTTTTGTATTTTATAAATCTATTGACAGATACAATAATGATGACCATTACTAAAACCACTTACCTTACTGTTAGGTCTGTTCGATTTCATCACTAACACCAAGGCACGTATACAATATAGTTTATATACTTGTTCTAGTTTTGTTTCTTTATTTCTCCTGAATGATTACTGAATCAAGCTGTTATCTGTTTCATACCTGGAATGAAAGATGTATTATTAGAATGCAATGCAGTGTTTGCTCTCTACCCAGTTCAGCATACTTGTGGCAGCACCGAGCTGTGTTGTAGCTAAGAAAGGTAGCTAGAAAATCAGGGGCAAAGAAGATTCAAGCAAGTTAATGTCTGTATAGATATTAAGACAATTTAGGGTAGCATGAATTTGATTTGTATGGATATGCCAGTGGGAAAATAGATTCAGATGGTGGGAATATTGTACATTGAAGAAAATATTTTTCAAACAGTATCTTTTTATCCTACTTTGACTATTTTCCCCCACCTCCACAATTTTATAGGTCCTACCAAAAAAAAATCCCTTTTTTTCTTTCCTGAAGAAATGCTACAGAAGAAAAATGTTGTAGACCCAGGTGTGTCTTTGTAGGTCAATTACATCACTTTTTGGTCATGTAAGTCCAGAGCTGCTGAGCGGTTCCTGTGGCCCTGGTGAGGAAGGGAATGTGCGTGATGGTTTAGCAGAGGCTGCCACTGCTGCTGGCTCTTTCAGGAGCCCTGCTCACTAACAGGCCACGTGTGCAGCTGTTGCACACAGGCTGCTGGCCCTCTGCTGTGCAGCTGGCAGGCTCCTGGGAGGTCCAGCAGAACCCACAGCACTATATCCCTGGCAATTATCTTGTGGCGTGCTGCTCCGGGCCCTTCTGATGTACCGCGCGGTAATTTGTGTTAACGAATGTCAGGATTGTAGATGGTCTGCTGCTGAGCGCTTTAGACCACACATAGAGAATACCAACAAATGGCATGTATTTGTCTCCCTTGTCAACAAACAGTGTTATATTCTAACCTATACTTAGTACTTCTTTTCGCTTTTTTTCTGCTCCTGCATAGGTGTGAACCACGAGTCGCATTTAATCAGAAACACAGCTAACAGAGAGCATTAAATTCTAGTCTATGTACCTTCCTAAGTGAGACTTAATTAATTAGCTAAGAATCTAATTTGATAGTTTCTGGGATAAAGTAAGTGTCCTTTGCACCTCTGACAAGGGCAGACTAGGTGAAATTCAAATAATGTCTTGTAATGACAAACCTAATAATTAGTAAATAACAGAAATAATCAATATTGTTCAGACACCTTGTCTACAGGATAATTGCAAATCAGTACCTCTTTCTAACACTTCTCTGGTGTGCCATTGAAGGGTTTGTCAACCTTGCTCTGTATAAAGACATCTATACCTTCTGTATAGATGAATATGTTAGCTATTGAGTATGTAAAGGCGTTTCCCTTACGGGTTTTAGTCAAAATTTAATTCATTCTTCTCTGCAGAGGCTTTCCTTCTGCAATCTTCAAGTGTTCATGGACTGTACAGGAAAAGCAGGTTTTTTTTAAAAAAAGCCTGTGTGGAGGAGACTTTGGTTTGCAACAGAGCATATGTAACTGTCACAGTTTTAATTTACAGACCTAAAAGGAAAAAAAAAAGAAAAACAAACCCAAAAAAACTAACTTACTGAAGAGAAGTGTGATATGAGGTTTCCTAGTGTCCATAAGTCCAAACAATGGAAGAGATAATGAATTATATATTTAATTAAGAATTCTAAATTATGAAGAGTTTCTCAAGAGTTAACAACTTGAGAAATGTAATCTCAGTGTGTCAGTTCAGTACCCAATTCTAAGAGAAATTACTCCTCTATTCCTGTTTATAGTCTAGATAATATTTCCCACTCTTAAACACATAGTCCATGTTCTTGCTTCTTCTTCCAATTTGCTCTACATGGTCTGCCAGCATTGGTATATTGCAAGAGCAAGGTCTAATTCCAGAATGAACGAGAGTTGGAAAATACTATTTCAATTTTACAGAAGGATACTAGACAGAAGGTGATTGAGTGACTTCCCAGAAATTCCTACCACTGAGCAGAACAGCAAACTGAGCTGCAATGGCAAGTTCTTTAAATGCTTACTTTCTAAAACATGCTGTAAGAGTCCACCACCAAGTGCACGCGAAAAGTCTGAGCATTCATGATGATTAATTGCATCAAACTCTGCCTGCTGCGGCCACAATGGACTTCTCTGATTTATGTCACTTTAGGATCTTCTCAGAGTTCTAGGAAGTGTTCAGTAGGAACATCAGTTTATAAACTTCATCACTTTTCTGGAGAAACGTGTTGTGAAAGCCCTTTACATGCCTGTTTATCTGTTTCTGAATAGTAGATTAAGGTAAATTTTTTACCTCATGTTTGCAGGAAAATATCAGAAATTGAAAGTCAGTGGAAAGGAAAATTCTGTGACTTTTGAACTTGTTTCATTATGATTCCTTGAAAAGATAGTGCTAGTTGAATCCAAATATTTCTTTTCAATATATCTGATATTATTATTAATCTTATTTTTAATTTCTATAAAGGATATTCTCTTGTAATAAAACCACATTAAAGCAGAAATCTTAGTGCTCCACTTTTTTTTTTTTTTCTGAATTAAATTTGTCAGAATCAGACATTCTTGTAGAATATTTTTACTTTGGTGGAAATTTGTCTTCTGACAAGAAAATACTCCTTTGGAATGCTTTCGACCACCTAAAATTTGTTCTTAGCGTACTTACTGTGAAGCCGAAACACTAAGGAGTTCTTGCTGATTTCTTTTCACATTTGACATGACCAATATATGAGAGAAGTGTTTAAATGCTAAGGAAAAGCTAAAGCTTGTGCTGTAGGGACATTGTCCAATTAATATAATTATTGTGTTTTCAGTGCTGCTAGTTTTGATAGCCCCTGAGACTGCAAATCAGCCCCTGCTCTTGCTGTCATGTATATCACCAGCAGATGTAGCATTAGTGCCATAGGCAGAGGCCAGATAATCCTGAATTTGGAAAGCAGAGAATGTCATGTAATTATTTCGCAGCCTAACATAATGTGGTCTGTTTGAGAAGACAAAAATAAGGCACACATCTTTTCTGTTGATGTTTTACAATAAAGCTGACAGCCAGAAAGCAACGGGGTGAGGGAGGCAGAGTGCTGTGCCGGATGTGCCTGTGCTGTAGTGACAACCCACAATACAACCTATAGATACAGCACAAAGGAGCTCTAATAGCTCTTCAAAATAGACAAGTTAAGTCAATGGCATTAATGCATACACGAAAAATGAGCATTACCATTATCCATCCTGTCAATTTTCAGCAGCATAAAGAAGGCAAAGAATTGCTTGAGGACAAAGAGTGGGAAAGCCTTCTTCCTCTTTGAGGGATTCCAAGCTGGCCTCAGTGGACCTGAGTTCAGAAATATTGGAGCATGACTCCAAATGCCAAACTGTGTGTTCTCAGGTAGAGGTTTTTGTCTCATTATGCCTTGCCACATCCTCCTTAGTCTTTAACAGCATAGTTTTATCCTTTGTTTTCTCTATATCACATCGTATATCGTTACCTTCCTGTTTCTCAGCCTTCTCCCCCATTCTCCTTCTTGTGTTCCCCTTGTTTCCAGTTTTCTCCCTTTACAAGGCCACTCTCCTCACCCCACTGCTCACCCAGTGTGCTGTGTACTTCACAAGTAAAAGGCCTTTTTCTCTGAGAATATAAATGCATCAACAAAAATAGCTAAAGTGACTGACTATCCTAAACTGCTCTATTCCTTCTGCATTACTGGCTCATACATAAGTAATTCAAGAATTCTTTCCAGGCTGCTTTCAAGCCAAGACCATATTTAAATGGATGCAGTAGTATTGTGGCTCACATCTTGACTCATATTTCTTCCACATTGTCTCTCTGGATCCTCTCTTGGCATCAGGGATAAATCTAATTGCCTACTTTTCATGGAATAGTTTTGGTCTTTTATACTGTCAGTCACAGTTTTGATTCTTGAGATGAATAAAATTGGGATGCATAATAGCTATCAGCTATGTGATGGAGATTGCAGTTGAATGACACCAGGACTCTGTATCTTACCTGTTTTCCTCATTTAAATTAAAAGACACTTGAAATCTGTTGAGCAGTTGGTGATGACAATGTTGAAAATGGTAACAACTATCAGTAACCCTGTTGGTGTTCTCGGGGATATTTTACAGTCGTGAATGAGAGGAAATGATAAGGGGTGGCAAGAAAATTATTTCAGGAAAAAAATTTCTCAGACGTCATCTGAGTTCTGGGAAACATGACAATTTTTTCTGAGTTTTGTGTACGGCTCAGATTTAACCTTTCTTCTTTTAAATTCTGGATTTTCCACCTCACTCTCAGTAGCACAAGAAGACTGATGAATAGAGGGCAAGATGGCTTGTACCAGAGCCCAGAATAGAGGCTTTTTTAAAAGTTTAATAGTGTGAAGAATAAGACAGTGTCAGGCCAATAAAAATTATGAAAGAGATCCTAAAAATCAATAGTACAAAATAACAATTCACCATCTTAATGAGATAAAGTTGATGCATGCCTATTGGCACAAAGTAGCTTGCTGTTTTATTGCTATCAAATTTTATTTGAGGTCTATAGTTCAGAAAATAAAAGGTTTAAAAACTTCTTTTTGAAAGTCCAAGTTTCTCCCAAAGAAACTAATTTCTTCTAATCTGTATGAGTCACAGCAAGCTAAGTTAAATTGATAGTATAAATTGATAGTAGAGTTCAGGTGTTATTAGAGAACCCTCGAGCAAGACTCCTTTGGTTAATGTTATGATCTGGATTCCACAATGATTAAAAACATAGTAACACGTTCTTTCTCATTCATTACCTTACAGATAATAACCACATATTTGATTACATTTGATTACATTATAAGCAATATGCTCAAACTTACCATGTACACAAAAAAAAAAACCAACCCAAAAAAAAACCATAGAAAATGTTTTGAATGTAATTAAGATGTAAAAGAACAAGAATACAACAAATTTATTCATAAGCTCTGGCATTTTCTGTCCTACAAAAGAAAGGAAACCCAATCTCTTGCCACAGAAAATTAAAAAGAGAGGCAGGGGGAACTAAGCTTAATAACTGACAAAAAGAAACACAGAAACAGAAGTCCTTCTTTACTGTTTATATTACATTTATAATATTTCATTTTTTAATTTTAGGGCAGCACAGAAAGATATTGCGCTCTCTGGAAAATCACCCGTTATCTCCTGGTAAACAGCAGTCCTGCTGATTCACAAGTACTGTTTTGACTTTCTCTCCCAGTGTTTTTCTCAAATGTGTCCAGATTGTTGTAGTACTTTGTCTCTGATTTTCTTTACTTGTTATGCACATTATTAACAGATCTCCCAGAGCAGAGGAGGCAGAAAGTCCTGAGATCTACACCTGCCTGTAGCATCTTGATAAAATATTCCCTTGGTAATTCCACATTCAAGACATCTGTCTCACTTTGTCTGCAATTTTCAAAGTAGCAATATCATGGTGCGGTGTCAAGGGGAAAACAAAAACAAAATGTGAGATTTGAAACAACAGAAAAAAAAACCTCCAAACAGCTGGGAAAATGCTGGGAAATAGTTGAAACTCCTTCGTTGGTGTTAATATTTAAAAGGGTGTTCAGTTATCCTCTAGAATCTTCTGTTCTTTCAGGTCCACAAGCAACAGTAAGAGTATTTTTACTGTCTCTGTCACTCTTCATAGTATTATCTAAACTACAAACTACTGGAGATTACAACAATCTAAAAAGATTTTCTTGAGGAGACTCTCTTAAATGGAGTATTTATTAGCTGGTAGTTGCACTTGAAGTTTTCTGTGGGACAGATAAAAAACAAGACAGAATCTCTACAATGTTTGAATGACATTATTGCAATAATTCAAGACCTTTCTGGTAGTGCTTTTAAAAACCTGATTTGACAAGGCCATTGGCTATAGTGATATTTTAACTAGAAAGGAGTGCTATGACAGGCCTTTTATAGAAAAGACATACCAAGCTCTGGCATCCAGCATTTCTGTATGCAATATTTTTATTTTGTGTGCCATTATAGTATCTGAGTACTGTTCAATTGAAAATACAAGTTATTTCCATAGCAGGATCATTTTAACAACACAGAGTACCTATTTACCATCTCAATAAATCCAGATGACAAAGGAAAGAGAAGTTCATGCATCATAATCCAAATCCTTAAAACAGATTTGACAGGAACCTGTGTAGTGGTGAAATTCTGATATAAAGTATTTATTCACTGCTTCTTCTGAAGAGTTAAATCAGAATTTCAAAATGGAAATGTTCCATGGTTTAAAAACACTTTTAGCTAACAAATATATAGTTCAGTTACCCATAGCCTGCAGTAAGTTTGAAAAGTTGCTTATAGTTATAGGAAAAATGTGGTGTATTACAAACCCTATCAATTAAATATTTCATGAATTTTCTTGGTTTGATTAATTTTACCTAAGAGATATCTAGAGTTGTATATAAACAATGCATAATTTGATAATGTCTTGTGAACTCTCAGGCAGAGAGTTCTTACTGGTAGAATACAATTGCTAGATTCTTATTCTTTATTAAGAGGATTGAGTGGAAAGTCTAATTTCTGCAGTGAAAAGCTCAACAACATTTAAAAATAAACAGTATTATATCTTGCTTTCCTCTGGATTCCAAAGCAGACCTCCAAGATTTCATCCAACCCCATGTCTCTGATATGGTCACTGATAAGCTCAGTGGCTGGAAATGTCTAAGGAACTGTGTCACGAATCACATATTTTAGTTTCAAAACTTCACATGTGCTAAGAGTTGTGATGGCACTGAACTCTGAAAGATCTTGTTTGTCATTGGCACAACATGCTTAGGGTGCAGATGTTCCCTAGCATTAATTTTTGGGACAACTTCAGAGAATGATTGATGGCCAGCTCAGTGTCAACCAGAACACATTATGTATGCCACATTCAGCCCTCTCCTACATGGATGCCTGGGTTTTTTACTCCAAGGTCACACGGGAAGCCAGGCTGCTTCAGCTCATGGACAGAGTTGAGCTAACAAACCATAACAGTATTGCACCCAATGTCTGAAGCCAACCTGGGAAGGACAAGGAATTGCTTTAAAAACTACATAATGTCTGTAATAGGCCAATATTATCATCCCAGGACTCCAAACAATTAAAAGGTTGTAGGGTTAGACGGGTTGAGAGCAGAAAAATCTTTTGCATTCCTGAGAAATATGAGCATAACTAGATAAGCTTTTGGGTTTGAATTTTTTGAAACAAATCTCCTCTCTACTGCCAGTTCATGTCATGAAACAGTCTCCCAGCGTATGAAAGCATGAACTGGGTCTTTTTCAGCTGAAATCATGGGAGCAGATGCACTCCAGGAATATAACCTAGTGTCCTGTAGCTGCCAATAGCATGCGGCTCATAAAACCAGAATGGAACTGAAGTAAAAGCTCTTGAAGTACAAGAAATTGTGGTGTCTCATTGTCAGCACTGTTTTGCTGTTTTGTTCCTCAGAACTGTTTTATTTGTGCAGCACTACTCAGTCATATAAACACAGCCACTGGCTGTTTCCACATGCAGTTTTTTTCTATGTATTTTCACTACCTGTATGCTTAATGAATGCCAGAGCTCGTTGCTACAGGCAATTGAAAATCTGACAAGACTGCCTGTGTGGACACTGCTGTAAACTTTCCCAAGGACTTTCAGAGCTTTTCAGTAGTGGGACTGTTAGAGGGTCTTGTAAGTCTTGCAAGAAGTCCTCAGGGATTCTGTGGTGTGGTTGTGACAGGCACAGAAACCACCCATGGCTTTGTCTGCATCTTTTGTTTCCAATTTCAATTCTAGTTGCCAACATTCACAGAACAGCTCTCTGCGTTGTGAAAAACTCACAGAATCCTTTAGAAAATCTTCCCTTTCCAACACAGAAGACTTGACTGTGGGCTGGCTCTGAGAAAACTCCTCATGTTTAAATTAATTCACGACACCCATGTGCTAATAACTAGTTCTCACTGTGACTGCTTTTAAGTGCAACTAGGGAATCAGATAGTAGAGATAGATATAACAGTTGTCACAGCAGTTTCCAGGCTTCTTCTCCAGGGAATTTCTTCCATATGTTTCTTCTGCAGGGACCGTCTTTCTTGGGGGAACTTCTGGCAGCCTGCTGCTGCAGGTGAGAGGTGGCTTCTGGAGGCTTTTCCTTCCACCAGCTCTGACAGTCAGCTTTTGTTGGCAGTTCCTGGAAGAGCCCCCACGCTGCTGCTACAGATTTTTTTTTTTTTTTTTTTTTTGCAAAGGATTCTAGAATCTCTTTTGAAAGCTCTTTGAGCCTGCTCATCTTTGGTGCCAGTTTGCCACGAGCCAGCAGCTGTCTGGGGACATCTGAAGCCCTGACCCTGAGGAGACCCTGCAGGGAACATGCAGGTAGTGACTGCCTGGTCCCTCTCCCTGGCCATGTGCTGGGGGTGTCCTTCCCTCTGGGCTGTCCTCGAGGCAATAAGTCACCAAGTTAAGGAGCTATGAGAGGAGATAACCAGACAGCATATTACTGGTCTGGATGAGCACGACATTGATGGAAATTTAGCTTGCAGAAACAAGAGCCCAAGCCCCCTCATGGATGGGAAGTACTGGAAATGGCTGTGCACAGAGTGGATGGACTATCGTGATGAGGAAGATGGGAACGTATGGCTTGTGACATCAGAGCTGCACCTAAGGAACAGGCCAGGTTGGATGGGTAAACTGGTCTAGTGGTCTTTAACATCACTTCCAACCCTGAGAATTCTATAAATCTCTGATTAATCTGTGATTTTCTTAGCCAGAACCACTCTTACAGTCCTTCATGTCATTCTGTCCCAACTCCACCTGAGTTTGAGCTCTGGTTTGCCTAACCCTGTCCATTCACACTCTGATAATGTGCCTACAACTCTCCTGGGTAGCCTGTCCTCTCTTGCACTACCTATGAGCCTCCCTGTATCCATGGAGGTAAAGCCTTAAGTTCTAGCTTTTGTATTTTTCAGATTCTGTACTGCATTGGTATGTGACTCTGAACTTCATATAATGTGTTAGCAAGTTCTCCTCACAGTTTAGTTAGACAAAACAATCCTTTTCCAGCTCCAGAATGAAGAACATCATTGCAGCTTCAGGCCCAAAAAGTGCAAACAACAGAGAAGTGAGGAGAGCAATCTGGGAAGATGGGACTTCATAACCTGAAGCTGTAATTGGACAATTAACCCCAACATGTAAATGGACCAAAGTTTATAAGAGTGTGAAAACTCATGACTGGTTGTCCACCTTGGGTGTAGCCTTGGCCAGGCTCTTGTACTGCCCAAGGTGCATCCTTTGAAGGCCCTCTAATAAATACTCACTGTATTCCTTTAACTCTGTCTAGCCTCTGTTCCAGGTCAGTCTCTCAAGGCATGAGAGGTCTTCTGCCTTGTTCTCTGAGCAACCTGTTCCAGTGCCTCATCACCTTCATAGTGAAGAATTTCTTCCTAATATCTAAGATAAACCTTCCCTCTTTCAGATTAAAGCCATCTCCCCTTGTCCTATTATTACATGCCCTTGTAAAAAAAATCACTCTTAGGCTTTCTTGTAGGTCCCCTTCGGATACTGGGAGGCTGCTGGAGAGCCTCCCAGGTGCCTCTTCTCCAGGCTGATGAGGCAGCTGATCAGCTCTCAGGGCTTGAAGACATCAATGAGCCTCAGTTGCCCCTCCCAGCCCTATCTCTGACACCCACACTCACACTCATGCCTTACTGACAGGTTTGGGTCCCCAGCCTTGCTCTGAGCTGTTCCCTCTGTTGGTGCCTCTGCTGCCCTGTCTTACTGGCTGCATGGACTCCACACCTACACTGTGAGTAGTCTTTTCTCAAGTCTTGATCCTTCCTCCTGCATGGTTCACAGGCCACTCTGGTTTTGTTTCCTGCTCTTCCTGAGTTGGTGTCCTGGACAGTCCCTGGATATGACTCGATACCATGATTTTTTCTGTCTGTTGGCAGAACTTGCCACTGCCATCATCTTGCCACATACTTAGGTACAGTGAGATTGTATGGATTTTCCCTGGGAAAAATGTGACTGCTCTATGTATTTACACAGTGTGATGACATTTTGGGCTGAGTAGTGAGCAAGGGAGCAGTGGGTGCAGGTTTACCTTGACACCAACTTGTTAAATATTCATTTTATTACAGATGTTTTCTGTCACAAAAGTTGCTGTTGCACTTGCTGTGAAAGTTTTTTTTTTTGGTTGGTTGGTTTTTGTTGTGTGGCTAAGCACAGTGTACACACTGATGATGGATACAAAAAATTATTGGTTAATTTGAATTCCTGTAGTTATCTCTGTTAATTAGAAATAACATAATCAGATTATGTTAGATGAACCTGAGTGTTGACTGATGGTAGATATATGCAATAGTATGACTTCCCTTTCTAAAGGAAGCTATTCTAACAAAAGCTTTGTGGTGGATTATTTTATTTCTTTTTCTTTCATGGCAAAATAGAGTTCTGTACTGATAGTGTGAGAGCACAAGGAAGACTGTAATAAAAACATCTGTGATATTCTCAAATATTTCTCATTGCACTCTGAAGGAAGACCTTGAGGTATTGTCAGGGACAACAATGCAACAAATAATATTATGGGCAGACTTATGAGCACTGTAATTTCTTGCTTAATTCTAGACAGCTGCATTATGGTAAAATAAAACTGTAAGCAGTGTGTTTTGCTTTTATCACCGTTGAACCTTCAGTGGAGACAGTAAACAACCTTAAGTTTTTGTGTTTGTTTAGGTCCCTATAAGAAACATGCTAGCATTACAAAACTCAACTCCGTGCCTTAGGGTTTGTTTCTTTGGATGTATTTTATTGTTTGAAAACTGTTATGAAACTCATGATTCCCTAGGCATTGTTATGACAGTATTTTTTTTTTCAATCTAAATTTTCTACCAGTGATCATGGACACAGATTCCCACCTATACTCACATTATACATTCACATTATCTAATGTATGAGACCAAATGTAAAAATAATTGTGATACATGGGATATCCGGTAATTTAAAAGTGCTTCCTTTTACATCTTGACTATCTCCATTATTGTAGCTAGTCCAGACCTAAAAAAAAAAAAAGAAAAAGTCAGACACTTCTTGAATGATTCCCAGATGTCTACTTTCTAAGGATTTTGTCTTATAAATTACTAAAGAGTCTGGTATTTGTCCTGTGGACTCCCTCCTGCTCTCCCAGTGTTTTTGCTTTAATTTCAGAAGATTAAACTTCTAAATAAATTTGTTTCAAGAACAAACAAGGGATCAAGGAGGAAAAGAAAGATAATTTGCTATTTGAGACTCATACAAGAGAAAGGCAAGCTTTTCTTGTCCCATGATTTTCCTGTAGTATCTTACAGAAATAATTTTGGGGGCTAATCTGTGCGGATAGAAAGCCTGGGTTGACACCTCCGGACTAGAGTACTTTGACTGTAATGCAGAGATGATCGTATCAGTGGCAAATTCCAGATCTTTGTATCTGAACAGCCTGGCCTGTAATCTCTGTTAGGCACTGAGACACTGCACTCTTCATCAATTTCCACAGTTAATGGCAGAGACTCACGAGGTGACATATTAGAGATCTTTTTCCTAGCTTAGAAACAAAGGTGGTTATAAGAAAATTAAGATAGTTGTAAGAATTTTCTGTATACACCTTAGCATCCTTCCTTTTGAACCTCTATAATTAGCAAAAACCAGCCATTGTACCTTTTAATTCAGGAGTTTTGTGATGTGGTGCTCATCATAACCAGTGGCTGGACCTGATGGCCCAAAAAATCAGTTTTCTCTGAACCTTAAAAATTATGTCATACACAATCTTCATAAAAAGATCATGAAACTATCATTTAGAAAATATTTCCTGCGGAAAAAAATTATTTATTTTGAAGGAGTGCGGGATAAATCAGATTTCAGTTCATCTATATTTCACCTGTAGAGGTTACCTCCAGCATTTAATTCATAATTTGGATTATATGAGCCTAAATTCATCTGAGAGAGGTTCACGTTCTTGTTAACTCACTTTGGTTCAGTTATTACTGTCTACTCCACAAAGAAATCCAAATTGAAAATGAATCTGCTACAGAGCTGGCAATGAAACTGAAGCTGAACCACAGCAAAAAATGTCTCTTGAAAGAGAAGTCAAATAATTTATGGTTTTTTCTCCTGAAGATAGGACTTTTATTCAATGTTATTACATTTTTACCAGTGACTGCTTCCTTTTCCTCATTGTAGAGTACTCTTAGCTTGTGGCTTGTAGAGAACACTGTTAAATACAATATTTTCTAAGCTATTTTATTTATTGATATGGTTTGATGCCAGGCTGGTAATTGTGGATGTGACTCACTAAAACTCTCTGTCTGAATTGTAAGAGTGGAAGGTTTAATTTCACTAGATACTGGAGATCTGTGCTTCCCAGTCCACTGCCTTTGCTTTTTTCCCCACCTCTCTTTCTCCTCGTATCGATCTCATAGCTGATGCATCATGATGAGTAAAAAATAAGGAATTAATAGATGCATTAAAATTTGCAGTACAAACAGCAGAATATAAAATTAAGATAACCCTCCAGAGAGGGTCATATCCCCAAGCTTCCTAATTACTCTATGAAGATATCTCCTTCAGCAGCTTCCACTGGCTCAAAGAGGTCATGGGGGAATTAGCTACTGCTATTTTTAAAAGTCAGCAATTACAATCTCCATCTCCATAATCATGAATTACATCATCAGTATTCTTCCCACTGCCCACACAAGAGAGTTTTCCAACCACGATGATATAATAGCTGTAGTAAAAGAAACTTCAAATCAAAAAGGGTCAGAGGAGCTTAAAGCTATGGCTACTTATAGCACATTAAAATCTCTGACTGTCTGAGACTTGCTGCACCTGGCATTCCAATTTGACTCTTTTTTCTTTTTTATTATATTTTTCAACTTCAATTTCATATAAATTAATGCCACAGGAAACCTCTATGCAAGACCTCACCACTTGTAATTTTTGAGAGTCGTTATTAAGTACATGATTTCAAGAATTTTTCTTTGAAGCTGTTTTTATTTCCTCTTCTGACTTCTCTAAAAATACATGTGCTTCTTAGTTTGATTTGGCATTTTACTGTCAAGATTTCTTTCTTCTGCTATTTGTGATCTGATAATGTCATGATTTATTTGCTCAAATGATGATTCATAAAACTACCTATAAGTATTCTACTAATGTAGTATGATAATATAAACAAAAGATCTCTTAGAACATGCCTTAGATTTACTTTTAGTTATTATTTAAGGTTTTCATAATGTCTTATATTTTCCCTAGTTTGATTTAAAGAAAATAGTTTATTTGGAGAAAACAAACAAACAAGTCCTTATATTGCATTCAAAGCCATTCTGCTGTTTTGTCTGGTTTGCCTTTCAGTATTTTGAATCTTTATTCATAGTATACTTAAAATGCACAGTCTGTTTAATATTTGTATTTCTTACAGTCCACTAAACAGAAAATAAGCTTGTAAGATTTTTCTTCTTTTGACATCTTCGCAGGGTTCAGTTGCTCATAAGAATAGTTTGAAGTGAACAGTAAAAGTTAGACAGTTCAGCAACCCTAGTTAGTAAATTCTGATAGTGAAATAAATCAACAGTGGAAGTATATGGACTGACTACTAAACATAAGATAAAACCAAGAACTACCCCAGGAAATTTTTAGGGTAGAGATTTTTCTTTTTCTCCCTCTCTCCCCACCAGTAAAGCGATACTTTCTTATCAAGTATAGCCTGACCTCATACAGTATGTTATTTAATACAAATCTTTATATCTTAAAAAAAAACAAACCAAAAAACAAAACAAAGCACACAAATAAACCCAAGCAACCTACCCCCCACTACATACCACATTTACCCTTTCAGCCCTGACAGAGTTGAATACGGCCAGGAGTGCCAAGGACAACCAAAAACGCTCCTATAGACATGCCAGTGATAAAAGGAGCAATAGGAAAAACCTGGGCCCTCTTTTTAAGAACACAGGAGACCTCTTTACTTGGGATGGAGAAAGCTGAGTTACTTGAGGCACTTTTGTACTTCCTTCTCCACTGCCAAGTGCTCCAACCACACTGCCCAGAAGGCAAAGGCAGGGGCTGGGAGAAGGAACAATCACCCACTGTGGGAGAAGATCTGGTTCAAGGCATTCTAAGGATCTTGAAGGTGCACCAGTCCATGGGACCTGATGAGATGGATCTACAGGTCCCGAGGGAACTGAACTGTCAGAGGAGTGGCGAAGCCACTTTCTATCCTATTTGAGAAGTTGTGGCAATCCAATGAAGTTCCCACTGACTGAAAAAACACTCTTTGTCTCCTGTACTCATCCAGCATTTGTTCACTTCTGTAATGCCACTTCAAAGCACAAAAACTGGAATCATGTTTATTCCATTAGAAACTAAAATATCATTTCCAACTGGAGTTGACAAATAATTTGTTGTGTAGCTTTTGCTCTTGCACCCCCTACTTCTTTTGGAATAGTTTTCTTTGGGGACTCTCATGAGTGTACTTCTAATTTGACATTTGAAATGCAAACCTTGTAGATTTCCCTTTTCTCAGTATTCAGACCAACTTTGTTTTGTAGAATATGTCTATGATTTTTATATTTTACTTGCTAGAATATTAATGAATATGCATATGCACACGTTAGTGTATAAACATTCTTGTCATGGTTAGAGTGGCTTGTGAAGAGATAATAGAGAAAACTGCAAGAAAATAACCTGAAACTTCTTAATTAATAGGTTTCTGGTTTATCAAGAACACATTTTCTTGTTTTTTTTTCCCTGTGGTTTTCTTCTGATGATTGAACTAAGACCATTCAAGCAAGCTAATATCCCATGTAACGTGAAGGACATATTACTAATAAATAATACACCAAGACCTTTATTTTTATGGAGCAGGCACAGAAGATTTTAGAAATTCAGCAACAAATGTCTGGGTAATTTTATCAACTATTTATCAGTTTAGTACAGGCATTCTTACTGAAGCCCACTAAAATGGGAAATGACATGGATGATGCACCCTCAGTGCTTCAGGAATGATCAGACTATCTTTCCCTCTGAATTTGTGAAAATAATTAATCATTTTTTTCACCTTTACATTATGAGGAGGCACAGCTTCTTTAGATTGTACTCTAAATGAGTAGCTGAAAGAAGTAGGGCTTTACTAAGACAGGATTTTAACTTGAGAAGGAGACAAGTTTCCTTGATTTCATTTCCCTTTTTGGTGAATGACCTTCAGTGTCATTCAGGGGGAGCATAAGTTTCTCACTCCTATCACAAGGGAAAGAAATTATAGAAGCTAGACTTTTTGGCTGAAACTCAATAGACTGTAATGCTTGAGGCAATAAAAATATCTGAAACAAGATTATGAGAGTTAGCTGCCACATACAGCTGGACTATGTGTCTGCTTGAGCCAGACCCTGAACTTTTATTGTCTCCGTAATGGACTCAGTTGAATGTCATCCAAGAGCTGGGTTTGGTCATTGCTGAACGCCTATTGCTCCTGCTTTGTCTGCTGTGCAATAAATTCTGTGATATCTGCCACTTTTAGCTCGTGCTAATTATAGAGAACTGGCCTCAAAAGGTTAAAAAGAAAGGTTTTGTTTAAGAAAAAGAAAGGAGGAGCAGAGGGAGCAGGAGGCGTGAACAGATGGTTTTTGGTCAGCAGGTGAATCAACAACATTTGTCTGACTAAAGAGGAATGTGGGATTTGTGGTAGAGACAATGTGATGGTTTCCTAATATTTTTTTATTGAAATGTTTTTATTTTTCTCTCTTTATTGCTCAGATGTTATAGATACAGCTATATTTTTTCAGCCAAGGACTTGTTGGAGGATGGATTAGTTTAACGTTGCTGAAATTCTGGGAAATAATTATGAGCCATGTTCTGGTTTATGATTTGATATCTTAGATTAGTTCTTATTATTAAAGTGTGTAAAATCAGGGGTATTTGATGTCCTGGATGACAAGCAAATTACTTCTGAACTTTAGGAATCATAGCTAGCAAAAACAGGTAACATTATTAACCCAGAAAATTTCCATGTAATATATATTTCATTCAGGACTATATATTTGTAAAATGCCTGCTGTACACCTTCTGACACAGTAAGAGTCAAGCCAGTAGTAAAGTTGTTGTCTTCCTTTCAGTGCCTTGCTTCAAAATTAAATTAATGTAGCAAAAATACTGAATGTACTTTTCAGGAATTTGGCATAAGCATTTATGAGTTTTCCCTGGTGTGTTTTTTTTGTTGTTGTTGTTTGTTTTGTTTCAGATTGCTTGGGGTTTTTTTATTGTTGATTTTTTTTTGGGGAAGAATGGGTGGTAGTTGTTTTTTTCTTTGCTTGTTTTCCTCAGTTGCACGTCTCCTTCATGCAACTTTTATACAGAACATTTTTCTCTGGGTGACCAGGCAAACACATTTCTCCTAATCCCCTATTTGAGCACGTAACAGCTTTGAGACATGAACTAAAAATAGTCTGGAAAAACCACTTTGGGATAATTTTTTACACAAAAAGTAGTTAGCCTGTGACCATTTCTTTAACCGTACTTCAGCCTGTCTCTAAAAGATACCATGACTGCTCCTAGCAAGGAGTGATTGCAAGGGGCTAAATATGCCGGTTCCACCTGTGTGGTTGCATGATTTGTGACTTATTTGTGACTTCTGCAGCTGATGATCCTGAAAGGTGGGTGTAGAAAATGGTAGCTCAAAGTGCAGTGGCAGAAAAATCTCACCAGTGAACGACGACAGTAGAACGCATCCCTTGTGATCTCGAGAAACCGCAGCAAAATTGACCTGAGCATTGCATTAAAATCATGCCAGGTTGGGAATCAGGGCTCTGATTGGTACCTGAAGGTTTTTCAGCATGTCAACATTACAGCAAACCAGAAGATGCATCTGGTAGAATCTCGAGAAATCATGTCTCTGGGGAATCAAAAATATCTTGAACAATCTTAAGAAAATGTTTCCCTGTGGTTTTCACAAACCTCTTATTTCATTTTGCTTGCGTGCTAGTGGCTTGAAATGAATCGGATAAAGTGGAAAGACATTTCTGGATAAATGAGAGAGTTACTTGGTCTGGGTAATAAATTTTCATACCAAAGTAAGTATTTAAGAAGACCTGTAATATATAATTTGTAAGTGTTTGAACTAAATTTCATGTATTGGCAAAAATCAATTTTTTTTTGTCTAAGGAAAAACGTCGAAATAATAGAGCACACAAAAACTCTTTCACTTCTTAAGTTTGAAAATCACTGAAAATTGTGATTTCTGGATCTTCTAATTTTGGCCAACAATGATTTCCACTTTTCAACTCTTCATTTTTAAAGTGAAAGATCTGGTTTTGAAAAAGGGTCTAGAATGTAAACATAAAAGGCTGGGAAAAGTTTGAGTTATGAATTTTCTTAATTGATCTGTCACTCTGATTATAATGTTTGACCAGAAACAAATTTTCTTAGAAACTTCAGGTGCTTAAAATATTAAGAAGAAAAAAAAATATTATATTTGAGTTTGAATAGGAGTAGTATCCCTTAAAATGTCTGTTCACAAGGTATATTTTGGGAAAAGAAAAGTTAGGAGATCTTCCATTTTGGAAGTGTGATACTTTTTTATTCTCCAGAGTTTTTTTCCATTTAACTTGAAAAATGAGAAAAATTAGTTGTATCTGGCTCATGTTCCAGTAGACAGTAAAATCTATGAGTTGGAGGTATTATTTACATGTAGTGTGCCTCTAATGCTGGAGTTCTGCTCTGGCCAGACTGCTACAGGAATTACTTCAGCAAGATTTCAATGAAACTGTGTTCAATAAAATATTTAAGATTAGATATTTTATTATCTTTATAGCTATATAGCTCCTGACATTCTGCTTACAAATTATTAAATATTAACTAGCTGTGGAATGTGTCTATGTAAAGAGAAGAAAATCATACAGAATGCAAACACTGTATTTACATGTTATATTAAGGTATATTACATATATATTGATCTGTTTAAGCAATCATAAAAGAGAAGGCAGAATTTCAAATTTTTTTTTATTGTTATCGCTTTGGCATAAAATCAGTAAATGATTGGTGATTGGAATTGTTATTGTGTTTCTAAGCAAGAGTTTAAGGCCTTTCATTACTTCAGTTGGAATGTTATGTCAATTACGACAGGTAAAATTCAGCAAAAATATTGTATTCCTCCTACTCTCCCCTCCCATCTTCACCAGAGGAAAAATTACCTGAGCTAGAGCAAGAAAATATTGTTTATATGAGAACTTTATGCCAACAGAGTCTTGCATTACCTTCATCATTTTCAGTCACATATATCCATTCTAATATATATTTATCTCTGTGATAACGATGTAATGGAATGGAACAATTAAACTGATCATACATCTGAATTTATGTGAGTTTTTTTTAAATTTTCTTCTGTGGGGGTGAGGTATTTGGAACATGTAGGATCAGACAAGATCAGAATGTGGTTTTTGTTCACTCCAGTCAGGGAAATCTACCATAAGAGAAGTTTTCTACAGTGTCTTTTGGCCTGAAAACTGTTGATGAGTCCAGCAGCAGACTCGTCAATTTTAAGCCAAGATAAAATTTAAAATACTTTCCTTTTTTTTTTTTTCTGTTTAACCTTGCTATTGCTCATAATAAATACCAAAATGAAGTTAATACTTGAATTTTAAGGCAAATTTTCTTATTATATTTACAGTAAAATGTGTGTATTAAGAAGAACACAGCTTACATATTTAAAAATAAAAACCTACTGCCATGTCCAGAGAGATAGAAAATGCAAGCAGAAAAAATAGAGTAAGAATATTAATAATAATATTATAAGTCTAAGTCACAAAGCATAGAGGGAGTGTTAGGACCTTTCTAAGATCAGTTCTTCATGTAGTCCAACAACCAAGGACTCAGTATTCCCAGAGTTACTCTGTCATAATATTTAATATGCAAGACACATGAGCTCATTAGTAGAGCTCAAAACTCTATCAAATTACCTTTAGTAAACAACTTCAGACTTCATCTCTCATGCCTTTGAAGGCATTTTGGGTGAGGGGGGATAGGGGGAGAAGAGCACAAAGGTCTCAAAAGCTTTAGTTTTAATTAGTCCAAAGAGCAACCTTCCTGTTGAAATGTTATTGGCTATCATGGCAATATTATTAAATAAATTACTTTAAGTTATTTCCCATGACAACCCTCTGATAAAGCAACATGTTAAATATTTGTTGCCCACTGCAACGAGCTCTGTTATGGCTAAACTGTAGAGGGAATGAAATAAGTTCAAGTTCTTGTACTCCACATATTGAAGTAGATATCTGACTTTTACTAAGATTTTAAGACACAGAGGATCATATCAGAAACTCCTGATTATTTATTAATCTTCAAAATATAAGCTTTTGTTTTTGCTGCAGTGTGCAACGTCATGATCTCATGTGCATGGCCTCATTTGAGCTCTGAAAACCTCATACATAATTATAATTCCCTCTAGAGCAGTTTGTGTGAGAGGACACAGACTGAACACGTGCAAGTTTTTGATGGCACTGGGTGCCATTTTCTTCATCATTTCTAATAGAAACTCCAAGCCTAGAGTTTTAGAAAGTTGTTCAAATGATTAACACCCCTTTCAGCCGCTGTCTCTCTGTCTTTATAATGCTTGGGTTAATTCCTGTACTTAAGATGAGTTTTTCTTTTTTTTTTTTTCATTCAGTAAAAACAGTGTGTAATCACCACACACACGCTACAACAACAACAAGATCCATTGCTAGTACATTTTGGCAATGGAGCTGCCGGGGTTCTAGGATGTAACAAAACCTATGAGCTTTTGAAGGCTTGACACTGAGGTATCTCAAGTTAGATCCATCAAGGTTAAGACCACCCCAAAACAGAAATAATTAGTTTCTCTTTATCTTTCTTCCTGTTAGTAAACTAGTGTGTGGAAAGAAAGTGTTTGCAAAGTATCAACTAGGCTTGGTAGTTTAACCCTCCAGTTCGCTTCAGTCTCCACTGAGGGTTCCAGGGAATGAAGATGATTGGAACTTGCCCCCTGCTGTTCCTCTGACAGCTTTTGCTGCATGGTTTGCCCCACAATGTAGGAGGCTGAATGATTTCTGCAGTAACTTCTTTGTGGAGAAAGGTCTGAGCTATTGCTGAGAATTTCAATCAACCGATTTTTTTTTCCATCTTAATTTTTTTTTCCTTCTTTCCTGTCAAAGCCCAGAACCATGGAATTATATTTAATGCAATTAAAATTTGTTTTAATCAAGCAGTAACGTTTTTATACTCTTTCAATAATTTAAGCTGCAATATATAGGATCTAGCTGGGGTGCTGAAATAATTATTCATGTATATATATTTGACTGGGGAGAGAGATTGGAACGGTAACGGGAACACGGAGAGGTAATTTATAGATTTTTAATCCTTTTCTTTCCTGCAATTATCTGCAGATAGAGAGATGGGCAGAGAAGAACTATCTGAATTTTAACAAAGGTAAAGGCAGGGTAAGAGTAACCCCAGACACCAGCACAGGCTAGGGATGACCAGCTGGGAACCAGTTCTGTGGGGAAGGACTTGGTGGTCCTGATGGAAACCAAGCTGTCCATGTGCCAGCCAGGTGTCCTGGTGTCCAAGAAGGCCAAGGTATCATGGAGTGCACCAGGAAGAGCAGTTCTAGCAGGTCAGGGGGATTATCCTGTCCTTCTCCTCAGCCCTGGATCCATCTGGAGTGCTGTGTCCAGTCCTGACTCCTCAGCCCAGGAGGGACATGGAGCTCCTGGAGCAGATCCAGTGGAGCGCAGCAAAAATGATGGAGGAGGGATGGAGCATCTCTCTTATGAGGAAAGGTTGAGAGAGCTGGGGCTGTTCAGCCTCGAGCAGAGATGACTGAGAGGGGACCTCATCTATGTCTGGAAGTATCTGATGGAGGGTGTCAGGAGGATGGTGGTGGTGCAAACTGCTGCCAAGCAATAAGGAAGGATGTAATGGGCAGAAACTGAGGCACAGAATGTTCCACTTGAACACAAGGAAAGACACTTTGACTCAGGTGACCACACACAGGAATAGGTTGCCCAGAGAGGGTGTGGAGTCTCCCTCACTGGAGATTTTCAGGAACCACCAGGATGCAATCCTGTGCTCTGGGATGACCCTGTCTGAGCAGGGAGGTTGGACCAGATGACCCATTGTGATCCCTTCCAACCTGACCCACCCTGTAGTTCCGTATTTGTAAACAGGTTACAGAATTAAACAAGTAAAATGACAAGACACAAGATTTTCAACTCTGATTTTTTTCATAGTTCATAGTTTGTGCTTTTCATGTAAGATTGTCTCAGTCCGCATCCTCTGATCTCTGTCATTCCTTGAAACTCAAAAAGACTGCTGAATGGTTTCCAGGTGCTTCTGTACTATTTTAAGATCAGCTTATTATTCTTATTCCTTCATTGAAATAATATTCTGTCACTTCAAATTTTTCCTGCTCCTCCTCCTGCTATTTATCTTTAGCTGTAATGCTAATGATGATCCTTTCCTACCTCTTTGTTATTTTTTAGCTTCCTACTTTTTTCTTTTATTTTTAAAATTATTTTTATTTAGAGACTCAGCAACTGTTCTAAACAAGACAATACTCAAGTACAAATAGAACCTAAGAATGTGTTGCTAATCTTAACTAAAGTTAAATATCTAGTCAGATACCTTAGATACAAGAACAGTATTAGTCTGATAACTTGGCAGGGGAGGAGAGAGATGAAAATAGAAGTGAATAATAGAGGCACAGGAAAGCTGTGGAAGAACAGCAAATACAAAGGGATATTTTACTAAGCAGCTAATGCCACGGGTTGATTACAGTTCGGGAAGGAAGAGAGGCAGGGACAGTCACTGCAGCCACTAGGGGAAGTTTGAATCTAACAATTAGTGTCCACTGAGGAACAGAAAACTATGTATTATGTGGCAAGCTAGTTATGCTTGTTGTGGTAGATATTTGTCTGATGGAATATGCCTTCTGGCTAACTTATTCCCCATTGTAGGGTGTCACAATTCTGCTCAAAACCAAAGACGTTTCTAAAGGTTATTATAGACAACTTACACATTCGACAGTTTTAACAATAGGGATCAGGCTTGCATTGTTCTGCTGTGGTTTTCTGATCCGTTTTCCTCTTGGTGACCTGCCTTGTTTTTGGACCTTGTTTAAAAACTCTTTCCTCCTCCAGCTGCAGAAGATGTAATTTTCTGTATTGCCCTACTGTCCTGCATGAGCTTTGTTCACATGAGAGTAACAGTCACTTCCATGAAATAATTCTTCTGAGCCTCTCTTTTGCTATTTGGAAAGCTATTGGCATTGCATCCCAACCACAGTGTCATCTAGGATATGAAGTAATTTTAAATGTCAAGAAATCATTCTTGGTTCAATTTTTCTAGGAATGAACGTTGATAGTGGGTGATGATTTGGATCTTTTGAGTAGCAGCTAGGGCACTTGCTATTTCTTTACATCTATTTAAGCACAGCCTTACTGTTTGAAGGGTAAGAATATTTTAGCAGGCCAGACAGCCTTCTAACTACTACTTCTTCTTTAGAATCATTACAATGACATCAGCATGTAATAATCCAGTTTGGTGGGGAATTTTGTTTGATTGGTTTTTGAAGGGTTTTGTTTTGTGTTTGGTTTCTTCAGGGATTTTTTTTTTTTTTTTTTGTAAAAGAGTATTTCAAATATGCAAACCAAAAGGTTTATAGCAGCTTAATTGTAGCTTGAATATGAGCATATCAGGTATTCCTGGATCATTTGAGAATCTATACTCAGCTTTTCTTAAAGAAGATACATTTTGGGGGCACAAAAAAAAAAAAAAAAGACAGCCCAACATACTGAAAGTTGCTGTAACACACAGGATATTTATTTTAGAAATTTGATTGACAATCTCTTGGTGACTTTACAAGGAAAACACTTTGGAATCTAGTGTTGCCAAAGTAGAGGAGGGGGGATAAACTAGGTAACTGAAATATTATCTCTAATTCCTTCTTTTATCTGTCATCTTTCATGTTTTCAAATAAATAATCATATTAAGAAAGAAATCTTAGAGTACTGAAGATGACAAGCTTTCTTATATGATAATGTTTTATATAGCAAGCTTCTATGCAAGATAATACATTAGAAATGTATGGTAAAATTTCAGTCAAATCCACCACAAGTCCAGCACGTGCAGGTTTCTTTAGGCAACAAGACAAGGCTGAACAAAGAAGAGCAGACTGAAACCCTGATTCTTTTCAGATTAAGCTCTAAAATGTCTTTTTAACAGATCAAAGTCTCACAGTTGGATTAAACCTTTAACTCCTCACTGAAATTCTCCTTAGATCTTAGAGATCACAGGTAGTTGATTACAAAACAACAGACACCTTCACTGCAGCTCTATATCAATCCACAGCACCTCGTAATTTAAAAGTTGCCTTAATACTGCTGCATTTTAAAACATATCATGGATTTAGGAAAAAGCCTGCTAAGGTTTGTTAGCTTGATGCCATTTAGCCTTTTGTGAGACAAGCACATATATATACAGGCTTTTAGTAGTAATGCATTGATAATTCTCTAATAAAATTGGTATACTTTTTTGAAATGCAGTGTGTGCTCTTTACTTTAAAGCAAGGCTTATGGATCTGAAGACTTTGCATACGTACTACTGGGCTGTCACTGCTTGAGGGAATTCAAGCTCCTACTCTGCAGCATGTTGCTGCTGATGGGAAAATACTGACGACTCCTGCCTGTACAGTGAGATATTTATGGGTTGCTCTTTAAGCCTCTCTGTATTAAATTAATGTAACTAAGGACACACACATATGCCATAACTTGGTTGATGCTTCTCTCTTCCCTGTTTCATGTCTATTAATCCGTATGCTTATTTTTGAGGAGGGGAAGTTATTGACAAATATAGTTTTGCAACTGTTTGAACTGATGAATGACTCAAGTTCAGTAATTAACATGTTTGTAAGATCATTTTATTGCTGTGTTTAATGTTCCTTGGCCACCAGGTATTTGAGTGTTAGATCATTTTGTTTTTTCTGCTCATTCTGACAGTCACCCTTTTGGTGAAAGAGCACCAGGCAAAACATTTTGCCTTATGGTCAACTTGGATAATCATTCTTTCTTCCTTCTTTTGCTGCTAATCCAACTCTTCCTGTCTTTCCTCCCCAGCAGTTCAGGGATTCAGTTTGATGCTGGGAAGTCAGGTCATGTTTGTGACATATGAATGAGTGCTTAGAGATGCTTTGAAGAAGAGGGGACTAAAGCTGGAGCTTTGAGGAGACAGCTCCCTTAACCTGCCTGAAAGGGTCCCCACAACAAGTTTGTAAGCCAGCTGTGAAAGGCTGGGCACTGAGGACAGCCTTTTATTAGGAAAAGCAATTAAAGAATGACAATTTAGGCTGAATAAGTTATTGCTAGTTTTTCCCAGATGAGTTAAGTTAATAGAATAATAACCTAATTAAAACATTTCCTGCTTCTTGCTTTTATTCTTGCGTGTTTGGGACAGGTCTTCTGGGAACAGCATGAGGGAAACTTGCTTGGAAACATTTCCTTCTGTGATTATGCAGTGATTTGATTGTAATGACATTGTTAAAACATGGGCTCCTGAAAAATCTAAATTCTGACTTGAATGCCTTCCAGTTCTGCACTTCCTTTTTCTTGGTTTTCGTAAACCCCTTACTTTTTTCTGATTTATGCTGTTCTTAACCAGCCTTCTATTTATGTGGTTTCTAAATAATAGTTATTGAGTAATTTCTCATATTTATCAGTGAGAAGAGTCTTTGTTATAAAAATGAAATAGTAGAAGTTGGAAGAAAGAACTTGTAGGCTTAGGGTGGTCTAATCTTTTTGGTTATTAGCACATATACAGAAGTAAAAAGAACACCTGTTTGCTCTGGAATTGTAGTATTCAGTTGCTAAGTCAGCAAAATGACACATCCTTAGAATATGTTCAAAGACTGAGGTATTTGGGGAATACTGTTCTGCATTTTCCCATCCATTTTGTAATGCTAGATTTTTACTCTGTCTTGTCTGAAATGTTGCCTTTTATAATAGAGTGGACCTCTATCTCAGTCTTCTGAAATATGATAGCCTTCCTTTCATCAGAAAGCAAGTGAGGGGAGAGGCTGCTCTGATTCAGAGATGAGGAGGTTGATCCCTCACTCCTGTACTTATTCCTTGGGTCACATACCCTGTCCTAACATGCTTATCTGCCTCCAGCCCAGCTGGTCTTTTTGTAGCTTAGTTATTGTTTTCCTCTGACATTTTTGTTGCTGTAAGACAGAAGGAAGATGTGCACAAACATAGTAGCCGAATTGTTCTGTCCCAAGTCTTTATCTTGAGATTTTTCTAAACCATTGATTCTCTGAATTTTTGTGCGCATCAGGTTTTTGAAAGCTGTGAAGTAAAATGGGCTAGAAAAGGATTTGACAGGATCCTAGACTGCTCTTCTCTTAAAGGAGAAAATCACCTTGTTAGGTGCAGAAATGAAACTGATGTGGCGAGTGCTAAGTCAACTTCAGTATGACCTTTCTTACCTTTTATGAGGAGGAAAACAAACTGCAATTGTAGGACAGAAACTGTGCCATAAATATCAAATGTGCCAGTTTCAGAAAGATATGATGTGTGGATGTGGCACTTGAGGACGTGATTTAATGGTGAACATTGCTGGGGGTGCTGGGTTGACAGTTGCGATTGATCTTCAATGTCTTTTTTAAACTTAACAATTCTGTGATTCTATATGAAAGCAGAAGAATTTACTAAATTATTCTGCTTTCACCTGGTGTTGTAGGTGGGTAAACAGGAAGTGAGGAAACCAAACTGAATCGACATTTTCTTGGTAATTGTTATGCAATTCCACACTGATATTTTTCTGTCAGGTTTCTCATGCTTAGGGATGATTTCCTGTGCAGATCAGATAACTTCAAGAACATGTTACTTATTGTTGGGCAAGAGTGGTGGAGATAAGTACAGGCACACAAACACACACACAGAAGTGAGTTACTATCCGTTCATTGCCAGTATTCTCTGAAGATCTTCAAGTTGCAGGTGGTTGGTAGCTGACACATCTTTAGTTGCTACTTGTTCCCTATCAGCACTCTCTTGGGGAAGAAAACATGAAAACAAAGTATTTTTCAGTTAAACTTGTGCTAGCAGAGAATATCGGTTGTATGTAATGTAGGGCATCTCTGTTCCTCTCCCTTGTTGCTTCCTCTTTCATTTGTTTCCAGTAAATGAGAACAAGCTCTATCAAAGATGTGTTACATTTTGAAGGTAATCCCTTTGGAAATGAACAAATGAGACATGTTTTCTTGGGAGACAAAGTTTTAAAAGCTTTTTCTCCATCCTATTTTCAAACACAGCACGTTTTAAAGAATAAGATCAACATTTTATCTTTCACTGTTTGGCAAATACTGAGCTTCATCTTTTGTCTTGTGATTTCTGGCAAGGTCTCAAGGTGACTAACTTGGGTTTCTGTTTGTGCATGCTCAGGTGTAACGATGTTTTCTGCACACTTCTGAGAACAAAAGACTGTCCTTTTTAATGGGAGTGGGGTTGCAAAGATCCTCAGGTTCAATCTGTACTATGAGTGCAGAATGAGAAGCCATAATTTTGCTGCTGCTCTGCTGCTAGCCAGCCACTGTAGGTAACAACTTTAGCAGTTTGCTAGACACCTCTGTGCAGCTGCTTGAGGAGCCTTGTCACATCTTAATCTCTGTAACTAGTGCTGGTGTGGACCAGTAAGTGCCCTTATTCACCAGCTGAATTAGTGAAGATAGATGTTACATTTAATAGGACAAAAAGAAACCCAAAAAACAAACCTTCCACAGCAGTCCCACCTAAAAGGAGTGATATGTTTTCCCACGAAAGCAGTTGTCTAGACAAATCTCTCCAACAGTCCGTCCAAAACCCAAAATCCCTCAAAAAAGACGTTGTAATTTAAAGGGGCACTCCGATAACTCACATATGCTCTTATCTGGGAATCTGTGTGCTCTGTTCCCTCTTCAATCTTTAATGCTTCAAAGTTTGCCATCCTACCCCACCTGTCATGTTCCAGCATGAAACCATCACTGAAAATAAAATCTTGCCATAGAATTGGTCTCTTGTAACAGAAAAATAAACAAAATCTGTGCATGAAGAATTTTCTGAAAATGAATAGTTGTATTTTTGAGCCTTTCTTTCTTGACGATGAAAGGCTGTTGGAAGTTTGCAGACCACTCTAAACTAAGGAAAAAATAATGCAAATATTTAATTAAAAAAAAACCAAAAAAGCAAAAGCCTGTAATTTTAGATCCCAATCAAACCTTTTAGGAGTAAAGGAACGGTATCTTACACACTTTCTATCTTTCTTACTCCAGTGTGCAAACATTGGGAAAGGCAATAATGCAAAAGAACATGTATCTAACTACATGTTCAGTATTTTGCTTGCTGTTAAATTAAGCCCTTCACTTATGAATGAAGGAATGAATCAAATAACTTTCTTCAGCAGTCAGAATCACACAGAATGGGTTGGGTTGGAAGGGACCACAGAGGGTCAACTCGTCCAACCTTTTTCCTGGGTTATAAATCCTTCTCTCTTTGTCTGGCACTTCTGCTCTTCTCTGCAATCAAATACTTTTTTGTCTAGCATGTTCCAAAAAGTCCTTTCAATCTTCAGAAGAAGCTCAAAAACATTTCAGAGTATTCTGGAGAAGTTATATACATTTTAACAAAGGTTCATGATTTATCCATTTGAAGGGAGATGCAGCATATACTCTATATTTAAAAAAATGTACATGTGTATACATCAACAACTTCTGTGTTTCGTTGGCGGTGGTTTTAGCTTTTCATTTTTGTGTATCTCAGAAATTATATTCATGTTGTTTTAATCAGAAGTCTGACAGATTACAAAATTATTGTCTTGATTCAAGATATGGGCAAGTAATTCCTTAGAATTCCTCACTCATCCTTTAAAATAAGAAGTTCAAATCTGATATTCATGCTCTAATCCAGCATTATGAAAGAATATAGCAAATTTTCCTGTGTTCTTTTGAACTTTCCACATAGTGTGAACTGATGCCACAAGTGGCCTGATTCTTGTTAAATGTAGCTTTGTTTCTCAGGGCTAAGATGTCTGAAAGTTTCAGCATGCAGCCTTGAATACATTGCTGTGTGGCTTCTTGGTTTTGGTGTCTTCAGGAGCCTTAATACAGATAGAAAGCATTGCAACTTCATTTCCTTGACCAATTTCTTAAAAATGAATCATTAAGCAGCAGTTCTTGCTTGTCCCTATGGTAATCACCAGTGGATTTATTAAATTACTTTTGATTTGACTAGTAAGGCTGTTTGATGTTTTAGTGTTTCAAAACTGCAGTGACTTTTATGCGAATCAGGCACAATGCTTTCTTACCTTCTAGGTATATTAACTAAATGTAATTCTTTTTGTTAAGGAATTGCTTTTTTCATCATTTCTGGTTGGTTTTAAGTGCATATTCCACACATCAACTAGAATAACAGCTCTGGAGTAACAACAGTGTTATTGAACACTGCAAAAGCAGGTGGAAATGCTTTTTATACTTCTCCCCTTTCTTTCCGTGGAAGTGATCTGGAAAAAGCTTTGCCTAAGCGCTCACAGCTCTAAACTGCAGAACAACGTAAACTTAAACCCTGCTGTTAACTTGCAAATAGCAGGCCTAAAAGCTATAAATAAATGTAAATATTTATAGGCCTAACTTGTACACTGACAAGTCTGGCATTTTTTTTAGAGCAAACATTTGGAAATGGTCTAAACAGGAACTTCATATTGCAACTTTTTGTCCTAATGACTCTGAACACTAACACTGATTGAGCTCCCAAGCTCTTCAGTTCCTTTTTCTTTTCTCCTTTCTGCTGCAGAGAGAGTTTGCAGCTACATGGGCATCCCTAACTGTGAGGAAGAGGAACATAAATACGGTGGTTTATGCTGTGAAAAGTTTAAAAGCTCTCTCCTAGGCCTTAGTGAGAGCAGAATGATACATATATTTACAGTCCATGGCCAGATGTGTCATCTTTGTTTTCTTTCTGCCTTGTGATGACAAAACTTGCCTTTCTCAATGCTTTGGTTGGTTGACTTATTCAGGAAATTTTTCTTCTGATATAGAGTGGTATTTGAGCCTTAATAAGCTTTTTACAGTGGGGCAGCAAGCTGTTGCAGAGGGAAAGTGGGCACCACTAAAGTACCTGTTCCTACAATATCACATGGGGAATAAAGGGCCCATAAAAGGCTTATGGAGGAGGAAAACCACTGTTGGCAGAGCTGCTCTAAGTGCATGACTGGCTTGTCATTATGGTTTTCATGTTGTGTTAAAACAATACATAACACTTTGTCAGATACGTCAGTCTTCCATCAGCCATGGGTGTATTTCTGTATTTCCTTTCTCCATTTACCAGTGCCTCTGTCCCTCTCCTTCAGCTGAATTTGCCTGTGGGTTTCAGTATTACCTGGAAAGAAACACTGGCCAATCTACTGACAACTTTCTCTTATTTGGCCTAAAGGGTGTGGGCACAGGCATTGTGCATCTGTATTTGTATTGGATCTGGCTGAGATGGACTGAACCTTCTCCACAGCAGTGCTCATTTAATTGTCTTTATAGCAGCACTCACAGTGCTATGCTTTTTATTGGTATTTAGAAAGTGTTGGTGACACACCAGTGTTTTGACTACTGCTGGCACAGCATTATCACCCTCTCCTACCATCCCCCCTCAGAACCAGGCTGGGAGCAGGCAATATCTTGGGAGGAGTCCTGGCCAGGACAGCTAATCCAAACTGACCACAGGGATATTCCATGCCATATGACATCAGCTCGGCAATAAAAGCTGAGAGAAATGGAGTGGGGAGGGACATTGGATCTTAAAATGTTTGTGTTCTGGAGCAGCCATTATGGGTATTGAAGCCTAGGAAGTGGCTGGACATCACCTGCTTATAGGAAGTAGTGGAAAAATATCTCTTTTTCCTTTACTTCTGTGTGTGGTCTTGCTATTGCTTTATTAAGCTATTGTTATTTTGACCTGCAAGGATTTTTTTTCATCTTGTCCCACCCCCCTGCTGCCTCCTGCTGAGGAGAGGAGTGATAGAACAGCTTGACGGGCTACTGATATCCAGCCAAGGTCAATCCATGGCAATATTGGATGTCAGAATAAGAAGCTCAACGGTAGCAGAAAATCTGGAGCACATTGTTGCTATAGTGATAAAATCAAGCTAAATAATTAAAATCCTTCTTTTACTCAATATGTGAAGATCATTCCTACAACCTCTCCTTCTTCTTCGTGAAGTTTGGAGATATCCTGTGAATTTGTACGTTGTCTTTCTGTGAATAGGACACCTGGTCTTAATTTTGAGTTGTTAAGGTGATGGATGTCAGATGGGACGGCATGTTCAGTAAAACCTGGCATTTTAGTCTGTTTATGTGTCTGATTTAGGGGGCTAAATAAATGCTAATTGACTTCCTCACTCTTTCACTAGAAGATATTACTCTGAAATAGGTAAGAAACAAAATGTCCAAAATTAAAGGATGAGTGGTCAAGACCTGCAAAGACTCTGCCATACTCTTCCCTACAGGATGCTGCTGGCCTAGGAGAGCGCTGCCAATGGGACACACAGCAAGCAGGACACAAAACACACCTCAAGCTTTTATATTGGTGACTTTTATATTGCCTTTCTCCTGATGTCCTCTGTATTTAAACATGCTGGCTTTAGACACTTTCATATGTCAACACATTTCAATGCAGCGTGGCAGACACAGGAGTGTCAGCCAAGGGATCAACCTGCAGCGAGAATTGCTGTGCCAGATGCCACTGCACTGGGTCCCCCCAGCATGACCCAGCCCAGTGTCAGAAGACATATTGGAAGGGGATCTGATGTGGATGTTCATGAATCTCCTGCCTTGGGAGTTTCCATCCAAAATGCACTGGCTCAGGCAATGAAATGATCAAACAGATTCCTTTTTGTGGAAAGTTTTCATTTTAGCTTCATGACACTTGCCATGAGCCTCTTGGCAGTATAAGTTTCCATGGCAGCAACCTAAATAATTGTTGTACTTGTATGAAGTCCTTAAACTAGAGTCTTAGGCTACCTCTGAGTGACAAGCTTTCAGAGGCCATTAGTTGCCTGTTTTTCTTTGAAAGGTCTCAAGTTAACACATTATTTCTGCACTTGCAGAGTGAGATTTTTAGGAAAGTGACTGCTGGTCATTCCCAAGTTGTTACTTGCTGTCTATACAAGTCAGTCCTGCTTTGCTGAGTTAAAAGGGAGAACCATTAAAATGAAGACATTCCTGGAAACTGTCAGCAAAAGGACTAAGGAATCTCTGGTCTTACTGGTGAGTGGAGCAGAAGACATATGACAATATCAAAAAGGCTGAGATGTCACTGCTATGGATTCCCCTGGTAATGCAACACCCATGTTTTCTAAGTCTCTGAGCCCAGCCTGCAGCCCAGGGTGATGTCTCCAAGGGGACTCAGAAGATGTGTCATGTTGTTGCAAGACTCCTCTTTGCAGTTTTTGAAAGATGTTGTCCAGGGAGAGGTTCCTTGTTGCAGGAAGTAGGTGAATTTCACACTCCTCTTCAAAAATCATAGTATAGGAGAGTCATCTAGGAAAGCAAAGGACAAGATGGTTGAGAACAATCATAAAATCCTAGGTCGGGAGTGATTCAACAAGGATCACTGAAGTCCAGCTCTTGACCCTCCAAGAATCACACAGTGGACCTACTTTTTGAACTCTGTCACTCTTGGTGCTGCAATCACTTCCCTGGGGAACCTGTTCCTGTGCCAAACCACCCTCTAGACTGAGGAACCTTTTCCTGATATCCAACCTAAACCTCCCCTGACTCAGCTTCAAGCCATTCCCTCAGGTCCAGTCACTGGTCACAAACAACAAGGAACCTCTCCCTGGACATCACACCTTTCAAAAATTAGAGTTCCATCACTGTTTTGAGAGAATGACCAGGATATATAGAACCTGTTGTTGTCTTTTTCCCAACCTGGAAATGAAAGTTAAGATCATTTAAGTAAGGATGTAAGGGGAATTTTTAAAGAAGGCCTACAAGGGGCAGTTATGGAAAGATGTCCACAAAAGCACACACGCCCCCACCAGGAATGAGTACATTTTTATGGGTTTTAGCAAATTAGCATAATTGATAAAGAGCACCAATTATGAGGACAGGTGATGATGCAGTTCCCCCCCAGTTAAAGCCTCTTCTCTGGAGCCCCCCTTCAGCACTGGCTGTAATTTGTCCTTGAGAATGTATCTCCAAGGGTTGTTCTCAGCCTTGGTTCCCAGGAAGAACAAAGATATGATAAGGGCCTTGTACCTCCTGGGGCTTGGAGCTCTGGAATTGGTTTTGTCTTTCTGCCTAGGAAAGGCCATGGAAAAGTACTGGGAAAACTAGCTACTAATGCAATGGGCTACAGAGCTACAAATATATGTGTGAAGAATAAAGAGAACATATGAAAGAAAAAAAGGCAAAACCAAAACAGCATCACTGTCAGCAGGGCAGGCATCTCGGTCTGTCTGAGGAAAAAATAAGGCAGCTGCATGTCAGATGTTTCCATGGTTTTCTCTTGTATTTTTTCAGAAGACTCAGAATTAGGGCAAGAAGGTATTCAAAACTTCAAATTAGGAATTTATTTTCTCAGAATCCAATGAAGTTTAATTGTGATTCTTATAAGACTCAAAGAGAAATTCAAGGTGTTTTCAAAGTTAATAGGAATGCTAGGGACAAGATACTTAGTAGATTAATCTAGGTAGGTAGGGAAAAGAAGAGAGAAGACATTTCATAGAAGAGCAAAAGAAGTGCAATGTAAACAGATTTTTCCTTTCTTGCATGTTTTTTCAAAGCAGGGAGAAGCACTTTTGATTTTTTTTTTATTTATTTTTTTTCTCTTACCCTCTTTAGGTGCATTTTCTGAGGTGGAAGTTTTCAGTCTGCCTTCTTACATGCCACTCTGATTGTCAAGGTCTCTTATAGCATTACTGTCAATGTGCCACTGAAAGAGAAAATTATATTTTTGATAGAACTATGGAGCATTTTAAGGCAAAATTTGCCTTCTCTTTGGTTCTTCTGGAGATAAATTTGCAGGAATATCATTGAACAAAGACATTCTAACTCATTATAATTACTCTGGAAGCAACATGCTTGAGGGAGACCCTGGGGAAAGCAGAAAGATGTACAGTACATGGAGTTGTTGGAAATCACAAGAAAAATGTAGTTCTGGCCACCAATTAATGCAGACTAATTGATTATGCTTTAGTTGACCTTGATTATCCATTAGAGACTGTTAAATAGAAAGTCAGTATACATGACAAAATGTAAAAGTGCATGTACTGTAAATCAGGTACATTAGTGACATCTGTCGAGAGTTCAAATTGCTGCCCTAGAAAAATGTTCAGGATTTGAATGCTTTTCTCTCTGATAACCTTTTTATTCTCTGTGACAACGAGGCTGTGGCAGGGATACAAACCACATCTTAAAAGGTAATTAGAGTCAATGTATAGTTTTCTCTAAATAATTCCTTTGAACATATGGATGTGCTTTTTTGGAGGGAATACATCCCCCACAACACATAATAATATCTTAGTGGTGCAGGGAAGTTCTGATCAATGACACCTCACAGACAGATGTCCTTAGTACCAAACTTAATGCAAACTATTTATTGAAATTTAGTGTAATAAAGAAGTTTTGTTGGCTCTCCGTGAGTTTTTATATCAAAACTAGTCTGAGAATCAATATCCAAAACCAGGAGAATTTGGGGATGAATTAAAGTAAACTCTATGCAGAAACACAACTTCCTACAGAGGTATTTTTTTTCTCCCAAGTTCACACCTGTAAAGAGAGAGGGAGTTGTTGATGAAGTTGTGAGACTAAGGTAACACAAATACCAGGAGGAAGGGAGACTGTTTTCCAAACAGCTGACAGTCAATCTGCCAGTTCTTCCCACAGCCTGGATTTCGTTTGTTCAGGTAGTTTGCCAAATTTGTAGTGTTTGCTCCTGAAACATGTCTTGAATCAGTACAAAGGAAGACCAAAATCTCACAATTTGCTCATCTTGCCTTGGGCCAAGCTTAGTGATGCTGCAAACAAACCATGGGACGTGGTTTGTGGTCACAGTGGTACAGCCGTGTAGTGCACCTCTTGAGCAGCCCCTATGCATCATATCTGCACAAAGCTGATATGATTTAAATGCGTAATTATGTCCACAGAGTAGTTTTAGATAGAAGCTACCTGATGATTTAGCTGTCTCTGGGATTTTTGCCCAAAGCTTTATTTCACCCTGAGCAAACTGTGAGCTAAGATGATAGCCATCTTCCTACATATTAGGATTATATTCAGACTGTAAAACCTAGATGATTTCATGTTTCTGTAATGGAGGTGCCCAGAACTCTCATTTGTAACAAGAGGTGATGGGAAAGGAGGGAAATAATAAATAATGAAAGCAACCCTCCCTGCCTTGAATACTAAGGTGAACTCTTGCCTTTCTCAAACAAGAGAAAAGCAAGAGTTAAAAAAAAAAAAAAATTCTTTAAAAAAAATTCTATATCACATAAGTTCTTAAAGAAAATATTTCAACTGTGATTTTAAATTCATAATATCTTTCTTACCTGTGGATTAATGAATTGCAAGTTCATGGTGCTACACTGTTCTAAAAGTGCTTTCACTGCATACTCATGTGGAAATAATATTTATATTTACAATGACTTGTTATTACACCTCAATGGTGTAATGCTCAAGTATTGCAATGGTCTTGTAAAGCACAAGTAGTTGGTCAATTGCTTCATATCTAAAATATGAAAATAGTAAAGTAATTAGTATTTAGACTATTTTTAAATTTATCTCCAAAATATTTATTTAAAACCATTGACTAAATGCGTTTTTGCCTGTAGATTCAACAGTTTGATGTATTGTTTATACGGAAATGCCATTTCAATTAATTTGGGAATTTAAATTTACAGTCGAATAACAGGAAAAAACAGCAAGCCTTAAAAGGGAAAAACGTGATTACTTTGCTGCTACAACAAACTTATGCATTTTTTTAGTTCCTTTTTAAAGCATCTTGTATAATTGATTAGAATGGATTCTTAGTGCACAGTGCCCGTTTAAATACATTATTTACTCTTCCTTTTAGAGTTTTATGTTTATCAGGAAAAGCCTAATTGGGCAGTACTCTACAAAACTTCTGTAATATTCTGTCATGTTTACTTGACAGAATATTAAAATAAAAATGAGCATACACCACACTCACACACCCCAAACAAGCTGAAAAAACTCCCCAAACAGACATGTTAGGGTGGTAAATTTAATTTCATTTATCACAGTTTATAAAACAGCCTGTAAAGAACATTTATGTACTAAATTTTAATCCATCTTGCATTGTTTAGCTAAATATTTAATACCCTGCAATAACTGCATAATTATGTAAAATACTACCATACACCTTGTTTAGTTGTTTCATGATTAAATGGCTGGTTTTCTTTCAAAATATTGATTTTTTTTTTTTTTTTTTTTTTTTGCTTGTATTATTAATAGAATGCACAAGCAGGCTTGGATTATGAGCATTTGGGGTTTAAGCATTATTATGATATATTTATATTAACGTAAATAAAACATAGGAATTATGTTAAACTATTATCACCCTAGCTGTTTAAAAAGACAATTATTTTTGGTTTTTTTTGTAGCACTGAAATAAAAATAATGTTTATAGCTAGATTATTTCACTCTGCTTATTCTTGGAATATAAATGTATTGAAAGTACTGTTGGACTAGTAAAATGAGAGTGAATATTTCAATATTTGAATATTAAAACTTATTTTGTCCTGAAGAATCAAAGCTAATAATCATGTTTTTAGTTCTGAAATATTTTTGTTCTTTGGCATGCAATTGCATGCATTATTTTAAATAGTGTTTTAATGTCAAGAGACAAAAATGTCTTAAGTGTTACAATGGTTCTAAAAATGCTTCTTTAAAAAAATAATCTGCTCACAAAATAATAAAAACTTTGACAGATTGCATTGCAATTGCTACTTCAATGGGCATAAATGCCATTATGGAACCTAGGAAGATATGTATAGCACAGAATATTATATTAAAAAGATTCTTGCTTTCATTTGTTGAAAAATCTTAGTGTTGACATGTTTACACACAGGATTTTTTACTACCTGTTTGCTTTTGATTGTAGCACTGGAAACTTTTTTATATCTTTAGATATACATATGCACATTTATACAGACACGTATAAACATTTGCACGTAGATATGAGTGAGTGAATAGTCTTTTTTAGCATCTTCTGTCTTGAATGGTCAGAGTTTAAGACCTCAATACCTTTGGTTTCTGTGGTTTTACTCCTTGTAGTACAGAACCACTTAACTTAGAAAAAAAATTTCTACAATTGCTGTCAGTATTCCCTTTTGTGTGACTGCACATGATCCTGGCTTGGTTCAGAGGAGCTCCTGTGCTATTTTGAGAGATAAGGATAAGCTGATAAGCCTTCCAGCTGTTCTGGTACAAATTATCTGTGCAAAATGCTTTCATTCTACCTTCTATAACAAGGACATCCTCTTACTGCTGCAATCCATTTAACGTATTGTAGAGACAACTAAAAGGTAATTTGATCATCTTCTACAGGTACCTATACAGGAGGAATGGTTTTGACAGTAAAGGACTCTTTACTAAACTCTTTTTTTCTGACAGATTAATTTCCATTACTGAAGCTAGACAAACGGAAATGTAATAAAAAAGGGGCAACTTTTTTATTTATTTATTTATTATTTTTTAAAAAATTATAACTTTAATTTTTATTATATCAAGTGTTTAGCAACACAGGCACTTAGTGCTTGGAATAATTTTTCAAGTGAGATCACGCACTCTTTATGTTGTGCAAACTTTACAAGAGAGCTGGAAAGCTTCCAAAAGGTGTGGTATAATTTTAACCACAAGGTTACGGGTTTCACATAGACATGTCTGGGTGAGGTTCAATAGCAGGAGGTCAAACTCCTGGTTCCCGGTCATTGCTGCCAGTCTACAAATATTAATCTTTCTTTCAAATTGCTCTTGACAGATACCGTCATGAGCTTTTCCATGCACTTACATCCTGAGGCAAAACTCACAGAAGACTTTTTGACATCAATGGGCTTTGGATCTAATCCACAGACAGCTAGTTTCTTCTGGAAAATGTTAAGTAAAATCTAAGTGAAAAGTTCTATATAAGTATTATTGCAACAACCAAGCTATATTACAGCAGTGGCATTTTGAGATAATCAGAGGGACAAAATGCACATTGGAGGAAATTAATAAAACCATCTTTACCCCATCCTGTAGTCTCTCAAATTCAGCAAGTAACATAGTTTGAGTTTTAAAATATTCAAAGTGATCTCTTCAATATGTTGTAAAGGAACATATACATGCATGTCTCTTGTTTACAAACCTTCACTACGTTAATCAAGGCATGTTGGTTTATCCAGTCATGTTGAGTATTATGAATATCTAACTGGTGCAACCTGTCAGTCAAGATCAATAGTTTTTATATCCAAATTAGGGTTGTTGTTTTTTTTTGTAAATTTAAAAGAATTGAATGTGCTTGATGAGACTTTTTAGGAAAGATGAATTTTACTTTGGCAAAAAAAAAAAAGAGAGAAATTCAGTAGCAATCATGTGAATATCTAGGCTATCTTGAAATGTGTACAGTGGCATTGAATGTCAAGAGCACTTTGTAAGCAGATATGAAGTTTGTGAGGACATTTTTACCAAATATTTGTTTGTACTCCTAGCTCAAAAAAGGAAGTTTTCCTGGTCTGGTAAGAATAATAGTGAATTTGAATAAACTCCCTGAAATGCAGGATTCATGCTTGGTATGACTAGCCTGAGCTTCACATGCACTAATCACTAGAAACTCCATGAAAGTAGAAAGAAAAGATAAAATTTCTGCTGAACACCATGAACTTTTGAATCCCTGAAGAATCATATGCGTTGCTCTATATGTATACTTGAAGTTAAATCATCTTCTTTCCTACCTTCTCAGCTTTGTCTAAATTCTTGTGAGATTAGTTTCTCTTTTGCTGCATTCGAAAGGTAATTTCTCCCTTCTTGCTCCTCTGTCCAATATCTGTCACATTAAACTTTTCATTATTATTGCTATAGGTCCTAATCTTGAAGCTCAGCCTGATTGTGCCTTTCCTCATGTCTCCTTGTATTGACTGATCCTAATTTTAGGAAGCAATTTTCTCTCTTACACTTCTCTTTTACATGTTCTTATGACACATCTGATATTCCTCTGATGAACGTACTTGCCTGGAATGTAGGGTGAGCTGAGAGGTTTCGTTTGTAGCAGGTAGGCTGAAGTAGATGCTTCCATGGCACCATTCATGCAATTCCAAAGTAGACATAGAGTTTGTGTAGTGTGATCCTGAGCATTAGATTTCTGCTGCCCTGGTCTCCCTGATCTGCTTACACAGGTCTGTGTCAGGGCTGATGACAGAAATCTTGTAGCATCTCGAGCAAATCCCATGTCTTGTGCTACTGACAGTGTTCTTATGAACCTTCATTCTCCAAAAAAACTACCTTTTGCACAGGTGAAAGCACTGGCCAGTGACAGCAGAGGCCCATTAAAAAAGACATGTTTTTCTGTACCCTTCATGAATTGAACTTGACTGATCATATGCTTTACACATTCTGCTAAAAGCAAATGTTGGCTAGAAGTTTTCTCACGGCCAAAACTCTTATTGAGCTTTGCTAATATTCCTGAAAGAATATTCACATCAGCCCTATCTATCTCAAAATTAACTTCTAAAGTCAGTTTTTACCATGATTTCTTCAGACTTGGAGGGGAGAAGGTATTTATTCCTTCATCAAATGTTTCGTTTCAGATATTCTTGATGAGATTGCAATTCTTTCACTCATAATCTCTTCTGATGTATGTAAAATAACTTGTCAGATTTTTAATTTTAGAGCACTAATCAAGAAAAATAGTCTCTATAGCCCAAGAAAAATAATCCATCCTTGACTGACTCTTCCAGTAGCAGCTATTTTTACTGCAGCAACAGGTGATTTAAGAGTCTTTACAAAATACAATGTCCAGAGAAAAGCACTCCCTCCATTTTCCTTCACATCCCTAACAAACCCATATAGCCAGATGACTCCAGTCCCACTGTGTAATAATTTTAGCTTGTCCACTTGTTATCACTTGAGGTTTTCCACTGATTTCACAGCTGTATTCCTTGTATCTCCTCCCTGCACGATACCTTAAGGTCTGCTCCAATTTATTTATTTAGATTTCATGCACAGGGATAAGTTACAACTCTTTGATACAAAGCATCTCATTTTCCAGGACACCCCACAGATGTTAGCAATTACACTGGAATACAAAAGCTTTTCATCCAAGCAAATAATTTGTTTTCCAGTAAAGAATGTAAGATCTCACCTCTGAAAAGGGATTTTTTTATTGTTGTTTCTTTCATAACTGTGAATGACCTGTGAGACCCATCTGGTCTTTCCACAAATGAGAGGAAGAAAACCCTTCAAGGGTAAAATATTATTTATTCTATGAGAAAACAATCTTAAATTAGAAAAGGAAAGTGTTTGACTTTATAACACTGCGTGTGTCTGATTTGAATCACTCGCAGCTTGTACTAATACACCCTCTTAAAATGTTATATTGCATAATACCTATGTGGAAAGTATAAAAACCTTTCTCACCAGTAAGCAATTGCATATGGTCTGAAAACTAATCCCTTGCTACCAGAATGCATAAATAGAAATCCAGATTGGTTAGTGGGCTCCAGCTGCTTTGTGCTTCTCAGACAGCACAAAAATAACCATAGACCCAGCTTAAATGCTCAGCTAAAGTGGGTTTACGGCTGCTTTCCATTACCAGAGCAGTGGAAAGCAACTGGAGGGGGCTCCTGAATCTGGCTTATTCTGCAACTGGATGCCACAATCCGTGCAGTACAACACTAATAGCCTAGCTAGGACGCTTCAGTACTTTCCAATTGCTGACTGCTAGGATACCTTTGTGAGCTGAGAACCTGTGATTACACAGATGTTAGGCGGAAGAAAAAAAGAGGAGAGGCGTCACAGTATTAATGTTATAACACAGTGGAAGTGTGTGTCCTGAGGAAATTTGTATGAATAATGAAGTGTAGGTCAGATAATGGTCAAGTCCTAGCATGAATATACACAAATATTCTGGGAACTGCAAAGTTTTGTTAGTGTTCTGTCTTTACTGGCTTATCCTGATCTGCTTTATGTGTTTTGAAATTGGCTCAGAATTTACAAGGTCAGTTACTATCTCACAGCTGACACATGAAAATTTCTTCAGCAATTTATTTAATTTTCACATCATGCTATGTATTTCTCTGGTACTTGTAACTCTGTTCTGAGACCATTTTGGTTTAGAAGTCCATTTTTCTGTAGCCCCAATATTAAGTTGCATACTCAAAATAAGGAAAGAAATCCCAGTTGTCCATGTGAATCACCTCTAAAGGATAGCAGAAGAAATCTTTGGCAGATGGAACATTATTTTCCCCATGCAGGAAGAAATTACTTTTGGGTTTCTTTCCAAACTATGTGATATAGAGATTATGTAGAGGTGGAAGACATCACCTACAGCCACATAAATTTGCATTAGAATTACGGGTGTTTAAGCTAAAAGCATTCAAGCTGTGATGCTGATGTACAAGCAGTCAGGAAAGACACGATGCCAGCTGCCCAAATAAATTGTGGGGAGAATTTGCATCAAGGTCTTGAGTACAATACCTGGATCTGCATCTTCTCCCTACTCCTATAGATTAGGCTGCCTGAGTTCAAGATCAGCTCTTCTGTGGTGCTTTAGAAAACATCCAAGTGGTGGGAGCTGTGAGAAGCCTTGTCTAATGGAAGTTACAAGGAGACAAAACTGGAAAAGCTGGTCAATAGATGGTGGTTGGAGCAGCCAAGCCCGATAGACTTGTAGCACCTCCCTGCTGTGAGCTTAAGGTCACAGCACCCTTATTCTAGTATTGACAGCCTAGCTGATGAAGCGTGGACTGCACAAAAAAAACTTGGTTTTGTTTTACCATCCTAAAAATCTCAGTATTCGGTAGTCTCATACTGTCGACACAAACTGTTCTTTTGGATTTTTCTACAATGATCTATTGTATTTAATGACCAACAGCTGATGATCTTATGGATACTTCTGCATGAGTTGATAGAGCTTTTGATGGAAAGCAGTTTAAGCTGAAATACAGCACCTTGTGCTTGCCTCAGCCCAAGACATCATATGCAATTTCCATAGTTCAGCTGATGCAGGAAACCTTGACAGTCTGTCATACTATGAGATATATCAGAGCCTCTAGGAAACAATGAATTCCAGAGTCACTGATAAAGGCACTTTGTGCCTAATCATGTGTTTACAGTCAGAATCCTAATTGTGTGACAATACAAGGCTACTTAGAATATTGCAACACCCAATGACTTGGAAGAGAGCTTAATTTAAGTTCAGAAATAATACTTACATTAAATGTTACTACATATTTGTTTTCATCAGTGACATTTTCCTGTATATAGATCCTAAGGAGTGAAAGGATTACAATTTTTTTCAGAGCAAGCTTGTAAAATGCCTCTTTTTTAATTCTGTTACATGTAATAAACTCTTATCCATTTATAGTAGAAGATCAGTTATCTATTATCTCACTTCAAATTATTATCCTTAAAAATTAAATGATCAAAATATATTATTTGATATCTTGGGGACATTGATTAGAGAGTCTGTAACTCAAGGAATGATTTGTCTGAAAGAGCGAGTAAGATACCTGAATTGCTTAGACTATTTTACCCTTATACATGTATTAATTTCTCTGAGTAAGTACATGGTAAATTCTTTAGCATAGCCTTAACTATTAAACCTTTTATATAGGACTAATTGGGTTAATCTAATGCCCTACAGCATCCAGACTTGTGGTCCCTTTTATTCTTGAATACAGGAAAATATTAATTCTGCTTGGAAAATATAATATGTGAATAAAACAGTCAGGGACTTCTAGTAGCCATACTACCATGAATCCACAATAGTGGGGCTGGAACCCGAACAGCCTCAATAAGCTTTTTCTTTTTTTCCACACGTGGCAATGCTTGCTGATGCTTCTAATTAAGACAACTTCATCCTTTATGTATCTCTTGCCCAACTCTTTTGACCTCTGCTTCAAGAGAAGCCTGCCAGGATGGAGATTTCATGCCTATGTCATCATTTTAATCAGCCTAATGCATTTCAAGGAATTAATAACTTCATCATTTCTCTGGTACTGTTCAGTTTACTGTTATCAATATTTCAGGTTACTGGAAAAACTATGAAACTTCCCCTTAGGGAAAATTGCTTATTTTTACTCAACTCTTTCGAGACAAGACTTGCATATTTTGTAGCCCACCAGATCTTTCAAGAAGTGTTATCTGTTTGCCCTGGGGGCTAGGTTCTGGAATCGTTTACATCAGTTTTAAGCAGAAGTATGTTCAGCAAAACACATTACTCCACCAGTAAATCAGTTTGCCGTAAAAATCTGAATCAGTCTGTATTTCGTGCTTAGTCCTCAGGCTTCACGTTTGTTTCATTAGCGCTCCCCTTCCCTTTTCTAGAGAGACTTGCTTTTGATTTACAGTAGTAACCTTCTGTCCTGCACTGGCTTGGCCTTTGAGCCATTACTTTTTCATTTTTAGCCTTGGGCCAGCTGTTTGTAACCTTTGTGTCTTGCATCAGTAGTATTCAGCCTCTTGTAGTTTACAGCAATCATGTAGCAACGACCTTATAAACTTTCTGTACCTTTCTCCTTCTTGGGTGTTCCAATTCACATCTAGCATGGCAGTGTATTGTTCAGGTACTGCTGGGCTCTCTGTTTTCAGCAAGCACAGGTTCTGCTTCAGCAGCTGCTTTCCAAAATCTGTTGGAAACAAATTTACTGAGGTAGCTCCCTCAAACCACTGTTTTACACAGGCTATGCTTATATTCTTTTTGTCTTGAAATGTTACAGCATTTATAGGAAACTGCCACCAGAATTCGAGGAGATTTTGCATCCTTTCTTTGTTTTGGGCTCTCTGTAATCTTTGTCAAATAGGGAAAAAATGATGTTTTTATAATTAAAAAAAAATAAAAAGGTAGCAGACAAATCCAGCCTTTATAAATTCAATCCAAAAGAAATCAGCAACAAACCGGTTCTCTTTCACAGTTTTTGCTGTCATTTTGTTAACTCCAGACTGTATCAAGTGCAGGTTTCTCTTTTTCTAACTGATGGTGAATTCATTTAAATATCAGAGAACTTCTCAGCACCTGTTGGACTGACACCATATGCTCCTATCTTATTGATAGATGTTACAGAAATAGGCTTCTTTGAAGCAGGAGATAGAGGGATGATCCATAGAAGAAGGCCATGAAGGTGAAAATGCATTGCATGGCGTGCACAGGTGAAAGGACTTGCCCATTTTGTCCAGCTAATCTGTCAGGGATGCATCACTACTGCTAGAAGGAATATAAGTTATAGAATACATCACCCTCATGGCTTTGCCACTTGCTTAAATCTGGAGATCTGTGATAAAAAAGAAATAATGAAAGAAAAAATTACAGCTTTGTTTAGCATAAGTGTCATATCAACAATTCATATTTAAAGATACTTCAACATTCCTGGGCAGTTATAAAAGGAATTATAATACATACATTACAAAGTTTAAGTAAATCCTTGGGGTTTCCTTTGCCTTAATAAATTTTCTTCAAAGTTATTTGTTGCTATTCTTAATTTAGAATTTCAACTTTGTTCTAAAATTCGAGAACTAGGGAGAAGTTTTTAAATAAATTCTTGTGTTTCCTGATTTCAGTTTAGCAGCACAATTCAGGAAGCTACCTCATTAAGGTATCTGTAGTGTAGTAGGTACTAAAGTAACCTACAGCTTTAGAAATCCATTATTTACAGCTGAATACAAATTTTCATATTACTCTTGTCCGTTCATGATTTCAAGAATGCTCCAAGTGTAAAGATCCTTAACAGGATACTGTTCATCAGATGAAAAACAGCTTGATTATAATTTTGTGTAAAAAGATGAAAATAGATATTCTTCTCCCCCTCCCTATTTCGTAACTTTTTACTGCAAATGCACTTACTGCTAGTAGTCAGAGTGAACATTTACTCTCATGAGCTCACAACACTTCACTTAACATTCCTTTGTCATTTTATTGTGGATTTTTGATTGTCTCAATGTATATTCTTTAACCATTATACAAAATCTACTCACATTTTCCTTCATAGAGGAGGCCTTTCCTTTTTTTTTTTTTTTTTGCTGCTTTGTATAATTGTTAATGTGAAATAAAATACTGGAATTTTCTTTGGTTCTTCTTGTATGACATTCTCATTAATATGTTTTTATTTTTTTATTTTTTCCTCAATTTTCATTCTTTGGAAAATGTTATTTTGCTTATTTACTTCCTGGTTTCTGTGCTTTTTGAGTTTAAAAAAAAAAAAAAATCACATAATGTATCTAGTGATATTCAATGGTTGGAATCAGATGAGTAGCTGCAGTACATTTGGTGGGAGGGACTAAATCAGCAAGCAATATCCACAATCTGAATCTCAGGGTATGGTGAGTTGTACACAGAAGAAATCAACAGTCTGTGGTGGAATGTTTGCACTAATTCCTGACTGAGCTATTGGTTTTCAGACTAAATTTCAGGAGTAAAGGGTACCAAACCAAAGACTCCAAAATTTCTGTGGAAAAAAAGAAACACCATAAATATCAAATGTGCATGTTTGTGTGTATATGCAGATCTAGTTTAGTTAAAAATATTTTCCAATTCTTAAAATGACTACTTTTAAGCCCATTATGATGAGACATTTAATACTTGTAGCATTTTTGGAAATGAACTGATGATTTTCATGGTACTTACCCAGCCTATGCTTCTTCTATCTCTTAAAATGCTTGTTGCTAATCTCTCACCTGGTACAGTAGCATTATGATAAATCATCCTGAGTGCTTCACTAGGAGGAATATGGTGATGAATATGAAAATTATTTAATTCTAAAATACATTGGGATTTATTTCATGTTTTTCCAGAACTGTGCACTTTGCTTTTCCTTTCTTGGTCTGCAATTCCACAGGGGCAAAATTTGCCCAACATGCAGTATTTTACATGTCTTGGATGTATGTTCTTTAATATCCCTAAAACTGGTTTTGTTCAGCTCCTCAGGCAGCTTTCCTTTAACGAACAATAATTGGCCAATGAAGAATTTAGCCGGCTGAGGGCTTCTTGTTTCATCATCTGCTGGTACTTTTAGGGCCTTTATAATTATCTAACTGCACATCTCTGTTGCTCATTTTTGTCTAGGGTCAGAGTTAACTCTGCACAGGAAGGCTACTTATTATTACTATCTGTTAATTACAGATAAATATCAAAATCACTGTAACAGTAGACTTTATACAACACAATTGCTCAAAGCTAAGATAAAACTAAAAGTAATTAGGTAATATTCACCTGGTCATTAAACAATTGCTATCACAGCTAAACAAGTTTAAACAAAAGCCACAGGCAGGTCAAGCCAAATGAATCCTGACAAATCCTAAGGCTGAGTCCTTGCAAGGCTCATGCAGTCCTAGAATCCTATTGTTAGCCATAATAATGCTATTTACTGGATTTTCAGGCTACAAAGCTATGTGTGAAAAGAAATGGGTGTGCTCTGGGTAATAAGAAAACTCAGAGGTAGAATCTTACGTATATTCTTGTCTACAACTCTTTGGATGCATGGAAGGTGCAGTACATCATTCAAAGTGACAAAGATTTACACATGCTTTAGCATTGAATATACACTTTTCATCTTGCTGTAAGGATGTTTTCCTATCTGAAGAAAAATGTACATGATGTCAAAAATCAAATAGTGTATAACATTCAACAAACGTTTTTGTAAACTTATTTATTTACATAATATGCAATGATTTAGTCTCTCAAAACCTTTTTATTTTTAGTTTAAACTGCATTTTTGCTATAATTTTGCTTAGAATTTAATTCACTTTAGGGGGGAAAAATGTCACTTCAATATAGAGATAAGTAATTATTTTAATAACTTGTGACTGAATTTATTAAAAATATTTTTTCTGAATATTCAGAGTTTGCCAGAAAAAGTGCAAGGCAGTTGAGCTGCTGTACAATATTGCTTTTCTTCCAAATCAAAAGTGTGTGTAATAGCAGGCTTCCCACTTTCATTGTTCAAAACACTAGAGAGTTTTAAAGATGAAAGTTTTAGTTGTCCATACAGTACTTACCTCCTACAGTTTTTAATCAGATGACATAACACTGATACTTGTACAATGTAATTTTATAGATATGTATTTGGCTATTTTCCTCTATGTGGCATAAATATAGTGTTGTCTCACATTTAAAAGTATCAAACATACTACTCTAATAACTAGGGAATGGCCCATGTTTGGTAAACATTGTAAACAGAATATATATGATATACAATTAAATGAGATCCTTTTTTACACTTTTTTAGAGAGCAGCAGAATTTTGAAATCCATATAGATTATAACTGAAGTGTTGTCATGCTGGAGACACTTCTGAGATTGCATAACAACCAGATGCAATACATAAGAGCTACTGCAGAAGAAATATTCAGTGTTAGTAGAATCTAAATCAATGTTCTTGGATTATCATGACAGTGAAAGTGATATATTCTGTCGAGGTTTTTAAAGTAAGCTGTCTGAAAAATATTTTTGATTTTCTGCTGGTTGAATATCTGATTCTTATAACTACCAGGGTAAGGTTGCCACAGCCTTGGTAACAAGCACCTGGGATGGGAGCCCAGATGGTGGAGTGTAGGTATAGAAGAGCTGTCCACTGAGCAATCACAGCTGGTGTCATCTTTCCTGGAGGAAACAGCAGCCTCAGGAAGAAAATATTGCTGAAAGTTGGTTTGTTTTGTTAGCAAATTAACTACAAATTTATCACCATGCTCTTTTCAAGTAGGTTAAACGACAGTACCATAATTTTCCTGTTGGTTGAGCCTGATATAATGTCTGTGTCCAGGATGAGAGACTCTTGGTGGTGGTGCCTACTGCCTTTGCCTCAAATGTGCATCCTTAATATTCTCAGAAAAGATAGAATGGATATAAAAAGGGAGGTGCCTGGCAAGTGCTTTTTTAGGGAGTTTAGAAACAGGCAGATCTTTCTCCTCACAGAGAATTATAGTGCCTATGAATGCTAATCAACCTTGAAAGGATATTAGCTAAAGGTGCGATCTTCTCCACTAGTTTAGACAAAAGAAACAGCCCATTTCTGTAATAATTGGAATAGTTAAGCTTCTTCTAAATTTGTGTCTACAACTAAAGTATCTGTTGGTTCTTGTTTAAGGATGGTTTGCAGACAGATTTCTAGTTAGTAAAACTCTGAAGTAACAATCTTATAGAACATATGCAATACCTACACATGCTCATGGCTTCTTTCTTCCTGATAAACACCCTTGGATATGCAGTCAGACATACCCAAGTTTTGTATCTACTGGATTTAATTCATAGAATACTCAGACGGCTTAAAAATATTTTTTTAATCCTAACAGAGTAGATTTTAACTAGGAACAATGATTACTAAATTCATTCACCGTGATGAAACTACAACAGGAACCAAGTATTTCCTGATTATCTCCTACAGTGGCACTCAATTTCTTAGGTAATCTGGATTCCCAAAATCACATCAAAACCTAATAGAACTCAGAACATCTTTAAAAGAAAAAGGATTGTATATGTCCATGTTAACAGGCAGAATCTAGTTAAATCAGACATTTTCTATGGGCATATTTTATCTTTTTCATTGAAGTGATACAAAGATTATAGTAAGAGAACATTTGGAGAATGAAGAATTTCTCTGCCTCAAGATTAAAGCTTTCATTATGTTGCTTTAGGTGGAAGAATTTTAAATGCAGATGCCATTGCCAACTTTATCTTTGTGAACACTGGATCAAAGGGAAATTAATCTGTTACACCAGAATCAAAAAAGAATCACCAGAAACTACTTGGTCAAAGGGTCAGTGCTTAGGCCTCATCTAGCCAGGTTTTGAATACCTCTAAAGGTTATAATTTCCCAAGCTCTCTGTGTACCTATTTTAGCGTTTGACCTCCTTCACTGTGAAAATATTTTACCAGTCAGTTGGACTTAGCCTGGTTGTGACCTGGTTCATTGCCTCTTATTCTCCTCCTGTGTGCCTCTGAGAAGAGTCTGTCATCAGCTCCCTCTTGGGACAGTGTTACCCAGGCACAGCATCTTCGTGGCACTCCACTGGACTCACTCGATGCCAGTTGTCTTGCTGGGGAGCCCAAACTGCTCACAGTACTTCAGATGTCACCTCACAAGTGCTCAGGATGGAAGGGATCACACTCACAGACCTGCTCCCTGCAATTTTGGTTATGCTGCCCAAGATACACTTGTTTCTCTTTATTTAAGGCATCTTCTGTAGTCCAGGACCATGTTAAGTTACATTACATATGCTGGAAAAAAGCCATTATGATTGTGTGTGTATAGTGTGTGTCATCTAAGTTGTCTTACTTTATTTTTTTTTTAATGGCTAATTCTTTCTGGTTAATATATTAACTGATAGTTGCCATTCGTAACTATGTGTTCCTGTTCACCCTAGAGATCTAATACTCAAAAAAATTATCAAGTCAAGTCTTGCAATTCCTCAGAGATTTCGTAAGTTGATGTGTGGAAGGGAAAGAGGAACTTGTAAAGAGAAATTTGTTACAAAAAGAGGTACTGATGTTCAATACAGATTAATATTTGAGTTTGTGTTTAGCCACAGACTTTCCAGTGGAATTTCTTGGGGTAGAATACTTCTGAAAACCTTGTCCTTCAGAGAAGGTTAGAAGTCATGCTGTAAGTAGAGGGCATTTGTTACTACTTTAAGTTCTTTTCCTCAGTAGTAAACTTATATTTTATTTGCAATCTGCTTACTTAAATCCTTTTTTGGGTATATAGTATCACAGCTTTTCAGTCTTTGCTGTAATGATTTGTATGCCCAGAAGAATTTGTCAGAACAGAAGGTTCAGTACTTTTACTAGCTGCAGGTTACTCTGAATAGCTCATGGAAATTATATGTGATACCTGTCTCACACTGAATATGCTCACTCAGAAGACAAAATCATAAAATAATTTCAATTCATTATTTTTGCATTTTGTAACCAGCATAGCAAATACGGTAATTATCCTTATAACCATATGCTGGTTAATGGCTGCTCATTCTTGAAAGGGGATGCATTTTAATGAGTGCTAAAATAATTTGTGTGCATAGAGCAGTTTGAAAATTTGCATAGCTCTTTGATAGCAAAAAAATACTTCATAAACACTTGTGCTGGCTGAGGTAGAGTTAATTTTCTTCACAGTAACTAGTAGGGGGGTGTGTTTTGGATTTGAGCTGGGAACAGTGCTGGTAATGGAGAGAAGCTTTCCTTAGTGCTGAGCAGGCCTTTTCTGCCTCTCCCACCAGGGAGCCTCCAGGGTGGGCACAAGGAGCTGGCAGGGGACACAGCCAGGACAAATGATCCCAAGTGACCCCAGGGCTGTTCCATACAATATGGCACCAGAATATGTGTATGAAGCTGGAGGAGGAAGCAAGACCCATGGACAGGGGGAGCAGCTGTGTAAGTTCTAGAGCCTGGGTTAAACTATGACAACACTTCTTGTTGGTTTTTAATATGAAATATATGTGGTTTATTGAACTAGCTAAATCAACATAGGTGCTTTATTGAATGACCCTAAGTTATTTTTATACATTATAAGACTAAGTTTGAGGTAAGAGCAATCTGTTTAATTGAAGAAAATGGCAACTTAGGTTTTTTCATCATGGACAGCATAAAATAATTGTTCTTCAGTGTGTTAATGTAATTACCTTAAAGTAAAAGGTCTTAAAGGAAAAAGTAACCTATATATTTTACCCTGAGTTGAAACAATAAGGCACATCAATTTTAAGGAATAGGATGTAAAAGTCTAAAAATAAGTTATGCAGTAAACAACTTTTTTCTTTTCCTTATTTTTATTTTTTTTTGGAAGGTGGCACAACTGATTCAAGAACTACTTCTCCAAAGTACAGACAATAAGTTATATATGTATTTATCCCAATTAAGAGAATTATACTGCATTAATATGATAACCCATTAGCACTCATATGATTTTATTTTTAAGGATAACTTTCTTTTTACTGTAGGAAAACAATTTGCTTTCATTTCTTCTGGGGATCTTCAGTTACATTTATCACGCTCTGTATCAATTTCACATGCTGTTCTTGAATCTAATTTAACATATATTTTAGTTTATGTAAATTCTAAATTTGTTGCCTATTCCCCTTTGGAATTTTCTTATGAGATATTATCTCCATGCAAGAAGCAAATCAAGTTCAGTTCCTCTTTCACTACATATTCATGCATTTTGTTTGCCTGGAATAACATACTTTTTGTGTGTGACTTACACTCTAAATCAGAACATCCTAGATTTTTTGGCTATTCCTAAATCCATGAAAAATTAATCTGCTCCTGAAAACTTCTACCTGATATCTGTTTTGCTGAGTCAGTCTTTGGAGCAACTGTAGCTGAGAACCCAATAAACCTTTTCAGGCTGCAAAATTGCTTTTCCCCTCATATGAGTATTTAACATATGAAAGTTGCTCGAGGCATGTCCTGAAGCAATTGCTCAAATGTAGCTGCTGTATGTCAGTGCTGTACTGGAATAAATTCCCTGCTCTCTTCCCACACATTTTCTAGTGTACAAGTAGGGCAGAAATGTGACACTGACCATCACCCCCCCCCCCCAAAAAAAAAAAAGTCATGCCTAAAGATATGTAGACCCCATTTGTCTCATATGAAAATGAGGAAAAAAAACCCAGTATCCTACCTTTTTTTGCTGCGGTGAGATAACATTAATTTAATATCATTGCAGTTTATTCTATTTTAATTTGCTCCCTCATCTTCACCAGTCTAGAGATACTACTTTCTCACTGAAAGCTCTCACATTCTGCTTTTTAAAGGAATAGCATATAAAAGCAAATATACAACAGTGTCAGATTCACTAGAAGCTCTTCACATTTTCAGCCTCTATAAACTCTTCTTATAGATTGAAAGTGATCTCCAGGGGATGTGTTTGAATAGAACTGCTCAAATTTAGATCATTTGTTGGACTGTGCATCACTCACTTCTGTCTAAGGGTTATTCTTCTATTCCCTTTTGTGTTCTCTTTAAATGCATTACAGATATTTACTACATTAGAACTTACCAAACAAAAGAAAAAAGACAAGGTTTGCAGTTTCTTCGCTGTGGTTATTTCTTTATTATTTCTATTTTTCATTTTTGTAGTACATTAGACTCAAAACTGAATGTGCATGGAAATGGCTGCTCTCTCAATGTTTTTGGGTTTTTTTTTCTGTCCAGTATGTTCACTGATTTCAGCCTCCAGCATGAGTTAGATAAACATAAAATTCCTTTCTGTCATGTTTTTCTCCTTCTTGGTATTATTGTCCTCTGGGAATTAGAAACCTGTTTTATCTAGAACAAAAAATATGAATGAAGGCACAAAATATATGAATTCTTAATCTGCAGAAAACTATTGTTAATAACATGAAAATACGTAGACCCAGCAAGTTGTTTCATAATATAAGTTATGGTGAGGGTGATGGACTGCTGATCTAGATAGAAGATAATGACGTGGAAATGAATTGTTTAGAGCAAAAAGAAAACAAAATTAATTTTTCCCACAGACATCCTTTTGGTTTTGTTGTTGTTAGAAAGCTGAAACTGACAGTTCTCAAGACAAAGGTACCAATTTTTTTGTATTCTGACATTCCATCTTGATTTTTGAGGACTTTTGGGGATGTTCTTTTTCCCCAGTCTTGTTTTGGTTTTAGTTTTTTATGGGTTTGCCTTGGGTTCTTTTTCCCTCAAAAGAAGTTTTAGTGGGTAATATTCTTCTCAGTATCTTCAGTTTCCTGGAATTATATCATCCACATGTTCGAGAGACTTCTACTCAAACTTAGTATCCTTAAGGTGAGATTTCCTCATTGCCTTGCTTTGGCTTTTATAAATGTTAAGATTTGGGCCTGAGAGAGAGAAGAGGTCACCAAGAATTGTTTGCTCAGAGCCACATCCAGGTGGCTTTTGAGTATCTCCAAGCCTTAAAGCACTGGAGGCTGGAAGAATACTCATAACATGTTTTTGAAACAACAGTAAAAACAAACCCCACAAAAAAAACCTTGATAAATTGTTAACTGCCATGATGAGTTACATTAGCAAAATATATTCTCATTCATGCTTCTTGTTATTTTCTGCTAGCTTCCAAAGCAATTGAAGTAGGTAAAAAAAATGCTGAAAGAATACTAGGGAAGAAACCAAAACAGCCAATCCATAACTTGATAAATAGGCTGGGGAAAAAAAAAAAAAATTACTTGAAAAATAAGTAAGAAAATGACAATGCACCAGCATTATCAGACTCAGGAATTGTTTTCCTGGATTATATTCTTCTTCTCTCAAACAGTGTGGAAATTTTGTTTATTTTATTTTTATTGTATAGTTTTATGTTTAAGAAATAATGGAAAGAGTGCAATATCCCAAAGGTGAGTACATTTCAGCAGATGTGTAGTGTGCCTTCATGGTTAAATCAGTTTATAGGTTATATGTAGAAAACTTTTTAATATAAATTTTCTCATTTGTATTCTTGGTTAAGTGTTCTGGCTAATGTTACTATATTTATTAAGGTTTACTGGTTTTTGTTAAGATTTAAAGCAGAGAAAAATTCTCTGACATAGGAGTGCTGCAATAGGCAGTGCTGTGTCCCTGTGTAATCAGGGCTTAAGTTAATTGAAGAAAAATTAACAAAACCCCCTAAAACAAGTAGATGGAAACAAAACCTTTCTGATATTGCCAGGATACTTAGCTGGAGAATGAAATTTTGAGCTCGGGATAGAGTAAAATTCCTTTTGGTGAGAATTAAGATATGTTAAATTTGTTGCATTTTTTTATGCAGACGTTTATAGTCAGGACAGCACACTATCCAAGCCAGTCATGGAAGGACTAATATTAGTAGTTATTTCACTGGGAGATATTGATTATTTTATAATAAGTGAACTTTTTTTTTTTGTGGTTTTGTTCTGTTTTAAATTTGCTGTATGATTGGTATCAGCACTGACAAAGGAAGAACTTGCTAACCCACAAACTGGTCACTTAGCTTTGAGTTTTTCTTTTTCTTGCTTACCATAACTCCAAGCTCCCATCTCTAGATTTAACAGTGCATATTAGATATTAGCTTAGCTCTCTATCCTGCCCAAATACTTTTAAAAGTCGAAACAAAAAAAAAAAAAAAATTGTAATCATATGAGTTTCTAGCATGCATGAAAAGAAAATGCAAAATATTTTCAAGTGGGCCACATGCCTATACTAATTCTGTCCCATCTGAGTGGGAAAGATTTGGAGAACTGTAATTAGTGAACCCTCAGCATACTTAATTTCCCTTTGCAAAGATAAATACCAAACCAATCAACAAACCAACAAAAACCCCTCAAAATAGAAAACATTTGTCTCATGGCTGAATTAATTTTGTGCAATATTGCCACTCTGATGTATCTGTAGCCCTCATCTGAAATGTTTTAGGGGAAGAGAAAAAGAGGCCAGCACAGTTAAAAATGAACTTAAACAGATAAATTGGGCACAACTGTGATGTACCGACAACTTTAAGTGGCTGATTACAGCTTGCTTGCCCAGTAAGTGCAGCAGCTGTGCTAGGATAGAAAGAGGCTGTGATGATGCTGCCACTATTAAACTGACAGTAAATAAACTAGTTTCTCACTTGAAATTCTCAATTTCTACCTTATTCACTGCCCAAATAAAGGTATTTAACATTTGTGTTACAATAGTAGCCAAGTGCACAGTTAAAAGGAGGTGATTTTTTTTAATACACAGTATTGACCACTTTTCAGTATTTTACATCCTAAAGAAACAAAATTGCTAAATTAGACTGGGTACAGGGAACTGAGGTGACTTCCACAATGTCAAACCAAAAGTCACCCAAGAATAAGGAATTCAGGTTAAATCTCTCATCCTTTGCCTTTATCATAAATACATCCACAACTGGATTATCTCTAAAAGCTGAGTAAATTAAAGAGCTATTGTCAAGTTGCTAGACTCCCATTCGAATAATTTTTTTATTTCTTAAAACTATGTATAACCTCAGTGTAATCCTTTATTAAAAATAATTCATTTTCCCCCAGATCATTATATGAACCATTATCAGCATAGAAAAGCTCATGAGGTTGCTGACAATAACAAAGCAGAACATGAGTGCTATGAAAGAAAACACTCCAGAGCTCAAATCAGATTTCTCTTTCAAGCTTCTCAAGAGGCATTAGAAACAATGGGAGAATATTATAAAAGTCTTACTTTCAGAGGTGTTGAACTGCCACATCTGTTGGAGATCAGTGGGAGTTACAGATGCTGTGTGCCTCAGTACACTGAGCCAATAATTTTAAATGTAGTTCAATCATTGTCATGTTTAAGATAATAACAATAAGGCTAATTATATCCTCCTTCCACTAAGCATTCCATGAACCAAAGAACCATCTCTCTTAGGGTGCTGTATTCAGAGGTGGCATTACTTATGGCCAGGGTAGCAATTTAGATGGGAGGAAACCCCCCGAATCCATCCAGCCATACAAAGGTTCAAATGCCAGAAGGTCCAGAGAGAAACTTCAGGCACATAACAGTGTGGGTGAACACTGACATTTAGAAGCACTTTGATCTTTTAAAGCAGCAGCAGTTGAAACTTGGGCTGTCCACCTGGGCAATATGTGTTGACATTGAAGCAGGAGTAAAAGTGATGTCTGGCATGTTACAGGTGGAACTGCCTTGGAGCTGACTTCATCTGAAAAAATTCTTGAAATCTGTTGCTGTTTTCCTTTGGGATCCTTTTACCTTTCTGCAGAACCAAACAATGGATGAATACATCTTCAAAATTTCCCTGTTGAAAGGAGGTGATGACTCCTCTATTGTAGCATTTCCAAAGTGGTTCACTTTGAACTCTTTTGTAGCTACTACACAGTATTTGCTTTGCATGACTTTTTGTTTTGTCGGTGCAAACGTCAGCATATTCAAGCTCTGAGGGATTTGTTTAGAGAGTTTTGAAAGACAAGATTTTTTTTTGTCACCTCTCTCTCCCCTTTCCTAGCAGAGTTAGATATTTGTGTGCATGTCCTGCAGCTCTCTTGGGAGGAGAATCTATTCCCATGATGTTGTAACAATTTTCCTTCCTCCTCATCAGCCTTATCCTTGTGCTAGTTTTATAGATTTTTATAAGTAACAGCAAACTATTAAATACCTTGATCACCAAATGGCATGAAGAACAATCTGTTATAAATAGTTATACATGTACAAAGGTATTATCTTTTACTTCAGGTCTACAATTTTCACTTGAATTTATCATCTTAAACAGTTTCACCACAGTTTCCACCATTTCTACTATAATCTTTATTTTTTTCCTACCAGTAAGTTTTGGAGGGCAAAATAAACAGAGCAATTGTTTATGTCTAGAAGTACACTCAAGTTTTCAACAGACTTAGTATTTTGGTGTTTAAAGAAAAAGAATATAAAGCTCAAATCCATGAATGAAGAGTGCATGAGGTAGGAGGCTTGAGTAATCTGGTGGTAAAGGTAACCGAAGAGAAAGGCTGCTACTTTCCAAACTTCTGAAAAAATAAATTATGTATAAATATTGTTTCCTGTGTCCCTCACCTATCCTTTCTCAATTGTTCAAGAATAATTATTCTTTTGAAATGTCTGAAAAAAGGGAAGCTATAAAACACTATTGTGAGTAGAACAGAATGTATTCTGCTCTTAAGAATTATCATCAGCAAAACACTTGTCACAGAATCAGGGTTAAGACCTTAGAAACCCATTCAGTAGGAGGGTTAAAAACTAGATGGCTGCTTGAAGCAGGTTCTCTTTAAGGAAACACTCTAGTCTACAAGTCCCTCTCCAGGCTTTGAGAAGGTTTAGCCATTATCTCCAATTAATATTCCCTTCTGTGATGAACCTTTTAGCGGTTCATTTTTTTTTTCACATGTAAAATACTGTTTGAGTTTTGTTTGTTTAATGTTAAAAATATTTGTTTTGTTTTGTTATTTGTCAGACGTCTACAAAAATCATGGAGCTTGACATTGAGAAGTGGATCTGTTTTTAGAGTGTGAAAGTTGAAGATTTCCATTCTGTACATATTTGAGTAACAAATTCTTACTACAAAAAGACTTTTCAAAGTCTCATAAGGGAAAGTTGCCATGGAGACCAAAAAAAATGTGTTCATTTTTATTCATGAGTTATTGTAAGGGAGGGATAGGCCTAATTAAAGCTGTTTCAGCCCTATTTATCCACAAATATCTACATGAAAAGATCTTGCCTCAAGTGAAGTCCATTCCTCAAAAGCATACTGATTTTCCCATGTACTCCAGAGAAGTAGTGTGTTCCACGACAGCAGTGAATACTAAATATTCTAAATTAATGAACCTATCTTGGCTGTATATTTGGTGAAAAAAAATTAATCACTGTTGCTACAAAACTTTCCGAATACACTGTTGAGAATATATACCACATATGAGACAGTAAAATAGTTATAATATAAAAGAATAGAATATACTTGTCATATAAATGAAAAGAATGAGACACAAGTACACTTTTTTTGTGCAAGTGTACAGGTATAAAATATCAGCGTAGGGTTGATATGACTTGTGTTTTAAATTAATGAATAATTGATGTTGCTGTCCTCTGGTTTTATTTAAAGATTTCTTAAAAGTCTTCTGTTTCTATCTGTGTGAAAAATGTTAGTTTCAGCTTTTGTCTTTGTCTCTTCCATATCAGATCTGTTTTCTCTTTGTCCTCCATAACCCAGCATTGAGGCACATATACATCAACTCATTTTGTGTTGGGTAAATAACATTCCTATGGTTGAGGTGCTACATTGCATTATCAAATAATTCTTTACAAATATGCATCATTCTTCTGCTCCCTGAAGTTTGCACTGAGGTTTTTTTTCCCCTTCTGCTTCAAGGTTTATTGTTTGATGGGCAGTAGGATTCTACACGTGGCCTAATTCTGCCACCTGGACATGCTGTCAGTGATATTTTGTTTCTCAAATAATCTTAGAGCTCAGCTACAGCTAAACCTGAGTACTGGTACAGAATCTTGTTCCCATACTCAGCTCCCTTTGTTGTGTCAGAGAGCGTCCATTTCTCATTTCTGAATTAGTTTCTTTGAATATGTTGTGGTCCACAGCAGGGCTCCAATGTGTTGCAAGTTTGGTTTAAGACTTTATATTGGGGCTTAATGGGTTTCATGGGATTTATTGTTATCTAGATAACATAACATCTTTTTTTTTTTTCCTGAGATGGCATTTGCCACTTACTCTAAGCAATAATTCTCTGAGGGTTCCTTCATTATTATTATACACCATTTTGAGAACTGAACACTATATGGAACAGCCAAGTCAATAATTTCCTGGCTATTGAGAGGTTTTTCATAAGACTCAAAAAATGGACATGTCAACAAGGCGTTCAGCAGTAACTCAAATTTGATCTAAAATATATCAGAGTTGGTTTCTAGAACCAGAAATCACCTGAAAAACATTCTCACTCTAATTTTTTCAAATTATTTATTTTTCTTAAAAAAAAATCTGTCAGCTTTGTCCCACATGGTAACAGACAAAAAAGAAATACCAAGTGTTCCTTATATTATAGTCTGCTTGGACTATAATATTTTTTTTTTTTTAAATGGTATAGGGAACACATCTAAGTTTCTGGATTAATATGATTTGTATTGTGAGGTCTCTTTTTTCAACTTTGATAACTTCAGCTTCTACTATTTCAACCTGGAACTTAGGTTGTATTTCATATTCTGGTGAGCTGACTTTCAGACTGACCTAATTCCTTGAAAATAAGAAAAGTAGAACAGATCACTGGGGCTTCTGTTTCTTTGCTATAAGCATAGCTTCACTTTTCAGACAAAAATAAAGAGCCAGGAGCGCAGAGCTAGCCAAAATCACAAGAGTTTTCAAGCATATCATCTAAAACTGCATATTCTTTGTCGTATAAGCTGCATAGATAATAACGCTTCAATTTTTTACATTTACACAAGCCTTTTTTAGTACAGCTTCCTGTTTCTGCGTTATTTCTGCTCAATTGCTATGATATTTGACAAAAAATACAATGTGCATTTTGACTTTTATGCAGGAATTATTATTATTAGTGTGATTGCTATCAAGTGGAATGTAAGTGATCCACAGGTGAATAAATGAAAGAGGAGGGGAAAAAAAATCTCTCATCAGGAATCTGCATGGGTTTTGAAGCATCACTAACATAACATCCACTAATATTTACAATACCTTGTATATAATTGTGCTGCAATCATGTTCTATTATATTGCACATTTCTTTTAGCTCTCCCGTTGCTTTGCAGGCAAGCAAGATGAATGCTACTACTTTTAGCTAGAGTTAGGCCGAAATATCCAATACCAACATGTAATTCTGGATTTTAACCTGAATAGGTGAATTCAGAATATTTCTATATTGAGGGAAATTGAAGTGGACACAATAACTAACTTCAGAAAAACAGAATGACAGTCAATGTTTAGTCAAGACATAAAATAATAGGGGAAGTTTATTTCTGGAATAGCTTCTGTGATTTCAGTGAGACTGCATGAAAAGTGAACAATTGCTTTATTGAGAATTAGAAGTGTCTTCCTTCCTGTCTCATCTGCTAACTGGAATGCTGTGGGAACCTGACTTCAGTGAGCTTGATACCAAATCCACAACAAAGAGAAATAGAGAAAATCAATTTGCAAGATTTTTTTTTTTTCTTTTTAATTGCTATTGATGAAACATCATCAGCTAAATGAGCCTTAAGATGAGTTTCCTGTTTCTGGTCTAAGGTTAATTTGGAATTGTCCAATTGCATAAGTAACTTTCAAAGAAAAGAACAGTAACTTTGTGTGTATGCCAGATTAAGTTGCAATTAGTTCTTCATGTCTGTGCAGTACTGCTCAAGGAATAAAAGGAAGTGTACATCTAGTTTTTAAACATTAGGAAAACACCATAAAACACGTGTATATTTAGATCTTGATTACTCCAGAAGTAAACCAGGAGAACAACACAACCCTGCTATTAACCAGGCAAAGATGATTTTATTAATTATCCATATGTTAATTAGGTCTAGGAAAAAATATTATCTATATTAAGCAATGTATATCTCACCTAGTGTGAACTCATACAACCTGAAATGAAGTACACTGCAGTATTGAAATCTAGTGTTAATTTAATTTTATTTTTGCCCTGTGTCATAAGAAATATTCTTCAAAAGAACACCTGATTCAGGAAATAATAGCAGTGATTCAGTGCAATGTAGAAATTCACAGTTCCTCTCCTTTTTATTCTTTCAGATTCTCTCCATTGCTTTCCCTTAACTATTGTCTGCTTCTTCTCCATTTTCAATAATTTAATCTACTTCTGTACTTCAGGTGCAAAACTTCATGGGACTGATATGTTCTTTCACTTTTCCTAAAAGAGAACATTTGGAATCTTATTCTATCTTTGGTAGCACTGCAATGTGCCGAGTCATATTCTCCCCCCACCAAAACACACACAAAGATTTTCAGGTTAGTCTCACCATTGCCTTGGTTAACATGCCAGAGAACAGTTGAAACCTTGCTTAATTCAACCATTTTAAGAAAATTAATAAAAAATAATGAAAGTAGCTATAGTAATTAAAAAAAAAAAAAATCACCATTCAAACAAAATGCCCAAAACACATGCTCTTCACACATGGCATGCTTGTTACCTACAGCCATCCCTGAGAATTCCTTCTCACAGCCGCAAGGTGCTGAAAGCTCCCTGAGAAAGGCTCAGGTCACTGATGAGGAGGACACTGAGTTTATCACACTCCAAATCAAGTACAGCATGTACTTTATCTTATCCTAGGGTCCAGCCAGGAGGGCAAGGCTCCAGTGCTTCCTCCCAGGAAACTGCAATTCTTTCTGTGCAGCAGCTGAACCCATGGACCCGTGTTCCCAAGTTCCTCTGGGCCCTTCTGAGGAGCTTTCTAATGAGTAGCAAAGTCTCTTTTTCATGCTGTTTTTTCCATCATGAATCCCATGGTTTAAACAAAACATTGTTTTCAATTATTTAATCTAATCATTATCCTTTTCTTTTCCTGTTGCTGATTATTTCCTGCAGTTATTTTTGGGCAGTAGTCTCCAGGCAGGGTTGTTTGTCTCTTCATCTTACTTTTGGGTCATTACCATCAATCATCTTCAGTCAATTCCCCTCCTTGCACTCATCATGCTCTGGTCAGTGTAGGTTCCTATTTCTTTTAGTCAGTAGCCTTAAAGGCCTTTTGAAACTTCCCTTATTCTCTTTACTGTTTTCCACATAGTACTAAGTAAATGGAGTGATATTTTCATTTTTGTTGGTTCACAGCTGGGTAGCTCTTTTTACCATTAAAGGTCTTTCCTACACAGGAAAGGGCAGTGTACATCGAATTACCTTTAAAGACCCTTCTTGTTAGTGTAAGGGGATTTGGTGTATTCTTTTTGTTTGTTTTTAAAAATTATTATTATTAGTTTCTTTTTTTCCAGAAGCTTTCAAAACTTGATTGGGATCAGGCTGAATGGAATCAGGCTAAATTCGGAGTAAAGTTGAGAGTTCTAGTTGTGTTCCTCAGTTTGCTATAGTTGATGCTTGAACTGTCAGGTCTGCAATATGAAATGCCAATGCTCCTTTGAAATCATACTTTACTGTAATTACTGTTTTATTCAGCTCAAAGCAGTGTTGGGAAGACTTCATGCTTCTCCTGAGCAACACCTTTCGCATTCAACCTTTAGCAGAGTGGCTGCATGTGAATAAGAGCATGATTGCATCAGCAATCTGAACTCATACACCCTTCTCTATCTGAAAGACCCATTTTTTACCATTTCTGAGTTTAGATTGCTGCCAGGACAGCTGGAAGAAGTTGTTTGTTTGGTTGTTTTGATTTTTGCTGGTTTTTTAGTTTGTTTTTGTTTAGAGTAACTATATAACTTATTTCAGTCTTTCAGAAAATGGAAACTAGCTTTAAATGCCTCAAATTTCTCAGGTACCATTTCCCTGGTGGGGGGGGAGGGGGGAGAGGAGGGGGAGGAGAGGAAAGCAAAAAATTGTAAACAAAACAACAAGAAAATATTAAAAACAACAACAAACAAACAATGAAAACCCAAAACAAACAAAAAGAAACAAAACCAAAATACAAAACAAGACAAAGCATTTCTTCACTAGGAATTTTGGGCAGGAAAGGAAGGGAATGTTTCTCTAGTGGTTACTCTTGAAAATACTATATAGAATTAAGAGGAGTAAAGAATTGACATGCGAAAAAGTACTTTTAAGGATCTAGGAGTTTAACTTTGTTTTCAAAAGTTACAAAATCTTTTATCATGACCTTGCTGAAGACCGCCAAGAGTTAGCTGAACCTATTCATCAAGTCTGGGATGTAAGTTAGACACAAGTTATCCAAGACACAGAGGTGGTCCATTCTTTTTGCTTTCTCTTCAAATTAAGCACCAAAGCATCCTTTCCTGCCATGGGCATTTCTAAAACCAAGCAACTACCAAGTTGTTTTTTTTTTTTTTTTTGTAGAGTACTCCAAACGATCTTGGAATGAAAAGGAATGGAATAACATAAATTTCATATAAATGGAACAATACATTTGTTTCATATTACTTCAATAATAACATCCTAAAAGACAGCAAATTTTATTGTGGAGAGGTTCTTTCACACAATATGATGGTCTATAAGGAGCTTTCCATTAACCAAGGTTTGTTAAATCTTTCTTCATTAGATGCAAGTTTTGAAGAGCTAATTAGTATGTAATGCATAGTTTGGTTGTTTACTGAGGGTTTTTTTGTATTCTGCATAAAGCTAAAGGAAGAAGTGTGGTCTGATAATTTAACTCAAAATGTACATGTAGTAGGTGAGAATAGCCCTGAAAATTGTCCCTTCCTCCCTTCCTTCAGTCACCTTCTGCATAGCCTCTTACAAAATACAGATTGTTTTGTTAAATTTAAAACCATAATCAAGGGAGAAAAAATAAACCAGCATAAAGAAACTTATAGCTTTAAAAAAGTCAGGTTTCTTGTGTGATGGTAATCTACTGGAATGTCCAGAGGTATTAACAACAGGGAAACAGTCTGTCTTCTTTCCTAAGGGAGAAAAAATTCAACTTGCTTTAACTGTAGCTTTAACTCTAGCATCTGATAAAAAATAGAGATTTTTGTGTATGCTGTATACATATAGTATAGTTAGGTACACCATGATATATAAATCAGCAGATATGTGGAAAATGGAGAAAGAATTTTTAAAAACTTACTCTGATAACACTTTCTGATAGGAATGTGCAAATGGTACTATGACTTCTTTTTATGCTGACAGGAAACATTTTTCAAGTTGTGTCAGATAATAAAGCATTAAAACAAAAGTAATCCTTTACTCAATGGATTTTTAGTATTTTATTGTCCTAGTAAGGAGAATAACCTTATAAAAAACCTCAATACGCATTTTTAAAAATATGCTATTCTTTAAGAAACAGTAGTACAGGGTATATATTTTGTGAATGTAAATCAAAGACATTACATGAAATGATGTGTCAGTGCATTCAGAGATCAGACAGAGCATAAAAAGGGCAGGGATCCATAAACCTCTTCTCATCTAGAGGGTAGGGGAGTGGGAAATGGTTTCATTTTACCCCAAATTTTAGCCAGAGAGAGTTTGACAAGAGCAGCAAAGGAATTTAAATAGTCAAGAAAAATGTGGGCTTAGCTGAAGCTGAAATGAGGGGCTTACTGAACAATATTTGCAACTCAAACCTAGATGGTTTGGCTGTATGTTCTGATATAAATTCAGCTTTGGACAAAAATACCACTTTTCACTTTTTTTTTTCCACTCCTATCCTCTTGGAACATAAAAACAATAAAATCCTTTGCCTTTTTTAACTTGAGGATGTCTTTCAAGGTCTCATTTCAAGATTTTTTTTTTAAAGTAAATACCTAAAACTTTGTATTTGGACAATATTGGAATAAACTACAACAATAAAGCAAGTCAAATCTGACTTGATTTTTTGGTAATATTCAACCTGTTTTCAGTAAATGTTTTCTCTTCATGAGTGATGTGATTTTGATGTCAGAGTATTAAGGAAGCAGGAAAGAATGGCATTTCAAATACCAAAACGTTATTCAGTTCAAAATATTCCAGTTCTTTAGTGCAACCTCCTGTTGCATCAGGAAGTATTGCTCTATTTTTTACAGCATATATCTTCAGCTAACAATACAGTTTCAATTTTGAATAATATAAAAATCTATTAATTTAATTTTTGTAGTGCAGGGTAGTTTGTTGTTGGGTTGGGTTTTTAGGAAATGAGGGGTTTTTGTCCTCAAAATTCTCCTCCTCAAAATACAGATTTATAAAGGGCAACCATTGTGTTCTCCCTAAGACATTTCTATGTTCTGTAAGAAAATTTCTGGGCCATTAGATACCTGACTTGGTCTTTCCAACTGTGTAGGGTTTTCAGTTTCCTATTAAGGATTCTCTCTGAGGAGAGCTGCTTCTTCTTCACAGGAGACAGATTGAATCCCTGAGGGCCAGCTGTAACTTCAGTGTTTGAGGCTGTGCTCCTGCTTGTTTCCCTCGCTGCAGTATTTCCTGTTCTAGGTAATGCCCAGCAGGATTTCCATCCTCAACTGATTGCCAGAACATCTAACCTGGTTTATATTGACCCTTTAGCATTTCTCACCCTGAAAGTGATAAAGTGGATTCCCAAACACGAAAAAATAATTGATCGACTGTTTTGTTTGGGTTTTTTTCTTACAAAAGGTACAAAAAAACCCCAGGTTTTTTACTTGGTAGTTTTCCCAACTTTGTGGTAAAATACTGTTGCTTGTCTGGTTAAAACTACATATTATAAGCAAGATGAAAAAAACTGATTAACTTGACATTTCACTGCCTACTCTCTCCTGTATTTACTCACCCTGTACAAGGCCAAGTTCCACAGCTCAGTGAAAAAAGTGGAATCAGCTGAACTTCTTGCATGAGGAATACATCAGGGAAAAATAGAAAAGGTAGAGGATCATGGTAAGTTTACATTAATTTACCTGAGAGAAAAAAATTAATTTCTTTTATAACTGAGAGCCCTGAGGAAAAGAAAACACAATGATTAGATGTCCTTTTGTTTTTTTATTTTATCATCTCTTCTATATTTAATGGATCTCTGCGTTTTTTTCTTCCCTGAAGTACTTTGATATATTGCCACTTATCAATGTGTAATAGCAGAAATATTTTGAATATGCAAGCTGATAATCCTTTGCAACAAAGAATTTCTTAATAGTTCTTTGTCTATTTACAAAATATATTACAGAGGCTTGGAGTTTGGAATACTCCCTTAACAAGTTCTTTTTTATAGCCCAGGTTCTTATTATCTCTTAACATTCTATGCTACATCACTTGTTTTGGGCAAGATGATTTTGTCACCATTTTTACTCATCTAAAAAGATTTCACAGCTTGACTCTCTGTTTTGTTTTTTTGTATTCACTATATTCTCCAATTTAATGCATTGTTTTAGAAGGATCATTTCTTGAGATGTCAGCAAATTTAAAACAAACAAACAAAAAACCCAATAAAAAAACAAAAGTACCTTTTCAGTTGGAAGACACAGCATAAACACAAGAAGCAGTGAAGCTATCTTGTATTAAAGGTTTCACACTTAAAAAAAAAATCTGGATGATGACTGTAAATAAAGACAAAATATTACTTTACCTGAGTGTCAGGGAAGATTTGAAAATACGTAAGTGAAAAATCACTGAGTCATTCTTCAGGTGTTTTCAAGGGACTTTTTGGGAAAAGGAGGATGGTAGTTTTTGAGGTTAGATTTGGGAACTTTGACAGGGAAGGTGGATGAAAAGTAAAGGTCAGGAAGGTGCAAGGCCATTACCTGATTAATTTAAATATTAAAAACACTAATTCCCTTTCTGACTCTTATGAGTAAATATTTTATCAATTCTCAATCTCCAAAAATATACTAGGATGAAAATAATTTGGAAAACAGACACTATATATAGTAAAGTCTAAGTTAACAGTAAAATAATATGGCTGTGAGATGTACTACTATAGGACTATAGCAGTGGTCTCCCAACATTTTTAGTCATATACCCCTATCAGCAAAATGTTTTTAAACACACACTCTGGATTTCATGTATATATATATATACACACATATATGCCTACATATATACATATATATGTATTCTTAGTTACTTATATATCATACATGTATCTAATTGCAATAATTATGTATATTATAAACACAACACAAAAATAGAAGTTTAAAAGTGGTGAGGTAAAGATTAACAATACATTATTAATTCTATTACCAGTGGAAAAAATCTTTAATTGAAAAAATATTTAATCATCGGTATTGTAAACAATATGGTTTAATATGCTTAATTACTTTTTGCATTCTGGTTTAACATCTTGCTGGAGCAGTTTGAAGCTCTAAGTTTTGATGCTTCTTAATGACTGTCATGGCTGAAAAAAGATAGCTCAAAAATACATGGATGCATCATTTTTCTGTGCTTGCTAAATAATGACACTCATGTTTTAATCCCATTCATGAATTAATCAAGATTTTTTTAGAATTTTAGCTAATAAATTTTCATCCAACCTAATATGATTCAGTTTTTCTTCCAATTTAACCAAAAGATACTACATTTATATTTTTAATAAATGACTTCAAAACCCATCAACACTTATCTCTTTGAGGAATTTTAAACATTTTAGAAAATTCTGTTTCGAGGTTTTTTATGTATACAGATACAAGGATTTGAATAAGTGACTTATTCTTTTCAGTGATAAAATCTCTTAACAGTGAAGTTATTTCCAAACCCCACTTGTCAAAATGCTCTCTCCATAGCATGTGGTTCTTTGGAAAAACAGTTACTTTTTCATTTATTGTTAAGATGTCACCTTTACCTTGAAGGGACACATTAAGTCTGTTTATTTTACTTGAAAATATCTGCTATGTAGCAACCTGCTGGCAACCACTTGTCAACACAGAAAAGCTCAGCAAATATGAAACACTTGTCCTTTTTAGAAGAAAGAATGAATAATTTATCTTTAATTTTGACAACTCTTTTAAGCACTTTGATGTGAACTGACCAGGAAACCACTGTGTGGTACAAAAGATTTTCATGGTCACTCCCCACCTCAATGCAAATATTGTAAAGATTGTACTATTTAAATCTCTTTATAAAATTCACCATACTGGTGGCGTACTGTAGAACTTTGTGCACTTCTGGCTACTATTTGTTTGCTGCAGCAGTTTCTCTATAAACGATGCAGTGAATGAATTCCATGAGTGGTGCTCTCTCTGTAACCTTACTCTGGGAACTCTTTTTTATTCTAGTAAAAACAGCCATTCCATCAGTGGTTTCACTTGCCAAGTTTTTCCTTTTTTTTTTTTTTTTTTTTTTTGTTAAAGAAACCACTTACCATTGTGAATATATTTTCTCTAGTACATCTTTCCTCTAGTGGCTCATAAAGCAGTGGCTCTTAATGTACTTCATTACTGAAAGAGAATCTAATAAATACCATAAACTGAGATGTGTTAGAAACGAGCACTTTCAGCCAGTTGTATAGCAAATCTATTTTAAAAATCAGCAATATTTTGCAACTTATTTCTCCACTATATTCTGAAAAAAAAATGCTTTTTTGTTTGTTGCCGTATTGTTTTCTGTGTGTTCCAGCCATTTTCACCGTGGCAGATTTTTGTCTTTTGCTCTTGAGAAGAAACTTAAGAAGAGGCCTCTGAAGTACAGGTAGTAAGTTTTGGGAAGTACAGGGTTAAATATCACCTGACCTTAGACTTTGTTGATTACATCTGATTAGATTATCATCATTGTTACCTTCTAGAATGACTGAGAAAAATCTTGTCATGTACTGAGAGTAGGAGAAATGTCACCTCTGCCATTTTCTTGTTGTTTGCTTGTCATCACATTAGCATTATTTTCAGTGTGAGAAATGTGTCCATTTTGTGAGGGTAGGTTTAGCAAGATAATAAAATCTGTAAATCTGCTTAAACAAGAGCATGTGAACTGCAACGTGTCACAATATGCCGAGAGCGAGCTAACAACTGAGGGCACCATTGTTAATTAACATTTTCCCTAGTTCAAGTTCCAAATTGGAAAGCATTTTGGATCCTGTGGTGACAGAAAAAGGTTGAAGTGTTTTCATTATTGTCAAGCCCAAACATTCAAAAGGTGCAGAAGTGCCAGAATAGCAAACTTAAAAATAACAATAAGCAGCTTACCTCTACTTTTTTCTTTTGCCTCTGTTTTTGGGCTGCAAGACTGACCTTGAGTCATGAATTTCCAAACTTGCTTCCTTAACTATGGGGATTAGATGTTTATATATAAATATATTTTATATTATATATATATATATAGTGTGTGTGTATATATATGCATATATGTGTATATATATCTGTTCATGTATTTACTTGAGGCTTTTAAGAAAATCAGACACCTTGAGACTCATGATAAAATCTTGATAGTTGTCAAGACTGTGGTTTGTTCTTTACATGTGAGAGCACAAAGAGGTTTTTTTCCCTCATGTGGAATTTGATGAGACCCCTAATGGATCATGTCTAATATAGTTATTTATATTCTGAACCTGCTGAGCCTCCATGCCTGTGCAGAATCCCAGGAGTGGTTCCCCTGTGACAGAGGAGATGTGAGTGAGACTCTGCCCACGCCATCCCCCTGCACTCTGCGGTGTTAGCCCGTGGCCAGCCCGCAGGCAGGGTGCACTGGTGTGTCTGGGAATGCCTGGTGGCATATTTAGCTGCCCTGTTGGATGCACAGGACACCACATGCCCTGCAAAGCTCTCTGCAGTTGTGCCTGAGATTGCATTTACAAGTGTCAGTCTCTTAAGGACGATGGGGATGGGTCTGGTTTTAAAAGCAACTTCGGAAGATTGCATAAGCTCTGTCTGAGCACAGAGGGTTGCTTACAGGAGGTCCGTACAGAATTTAGGATCTAAAATTCATTCAAAGCTAATTGCAAAAGCCCTGTCAAAACTTCAACAATCACTCAGTATGCAGTGATATGGACTTCTTTTAGTACTTTGCCCTTTATCTAGTAACATGGACAGAAACGTTATTAACTGTGATTATCTTTTCAAGGTTATATATGTAGCTATAGGATTTGGATTTGAAAGCTTTAAATTCATTGGTCTGTATCTTTTGATTTTTTTGTTAGTAGAGGAAAGAAATTGTTTGACCTGATAACAAATTCCAGATATAATGGTTTTAGAAAGGCCAGTAGCCTATTGGAATTCTAAGGAGAAAAGGAGAGCTGAGGTTCTTTGGTCTGGAGAACACTCAGAGGGATCTTAGCATTGTGGGTGTATATCTGACAGAAAAGAACTAAAATGAGGGAGAGAATCTCTTCCCATTGGCTCCCAGTAGCAGAACAAGAGACAATATACACAATTTAAAACACATGAAATTCCATCTGAGCACAGAAAATCTGCAACTGGGAGGTTGATCAAACAGTTGCCTAGAGAGGTGGTGGAGTCTCTACACCTGAGAGTATTTAAAACTCAGCTGCATGTTATCCTGGACACCCTGATCTAACTGACCCTGTGTGAGCAAGAGTTTTTACACTAGATGATTTCAAAAGGTCTCTTCCAGCCTAAGTGATTCTGTAAATTATTCCTCTCTGCCCCAGGTGAAATGTTAGAAGGCTGTCAGATACCAAAATATTAGGTGATGAAAATCTGCAACCTCCCCTTGAAAAAAAATAAAAATCACTAGGAGTAAGAAATGAAGAATTGCTGAATTTTTGTGTTGTTGCTTGGCTCCAATATCCCAGACGGTCACCTGCAGTACAGTTTTTAGCAATCACTGATAAAGCATTAATACTTGTGTGCCATAAACACAAGCATTTAAAGGTAAGTTTACCACATTTAAGCTATCCTTCTACACCAAATGAAGGAGAACAAATCCTGAAGAATCCTTGTCAGAACATGGTGATGTAGGGAGCAAATATAATTTCTATTCATTGTTTTGATCTGAGGTATGGAGGATTGACACATGCTGATTTCTTTAGGGGAAAAGATATATCAGGAAACAGAGTGATAAACATGGGTAGCTAGATGTAAAAGAGTCCTTTTGCAGACAATATCACCATTTTATCTTTTGAGATACTTTGCAACCCTTTTTTATCAACATGAATAACACATTGCAGTGATGAATTTCTCCTAGGCCTATTCACATTAGAAGAAACATTGTGGTGAGAGCAGATGCTGTAGTCACGATGGCACATTGAGAAATTGTCCATCAGATGGCATGGTAACAAACAGCTATCGCAAACAATCCAAAATATATCTACAAAACTAAAACCATCCCACAGCCCACCTGCTCAACAGAAAATTCAGGGAAAAGCTTTCAATATGTCTTTTTAGACATACCCTCCTAGGAAGATGTTGATGAACTGGGGAAAGTCTGCAACAGATTGTTTTATGGAGGAGGAAGATAGAAATATTGGTTGTTTCAGCACTTCCAGAAGTAGAATTATCCCAGCTTGCAAAACAATTCAGTCCTGATTACTTAGCAGGCTTTAAAAATGTTTTAAAATATGTCTGTCATAGCTACTGATAAGGAAACTATCAAGGACTCTGTTATGTTATCCTGAATCTTTTCCCTAATCCAGAATTTCCCTTAAACTTTCTTACCAGTTCCTATTTTCAAGGAAACTGATGTAATGTAGCATAAGTTTCTCTGACCTGTATTATTTGGTGTGGTGGTTAATTTGGTCTGAAAGCTACTGTGTTGTTTTGCTGATGAGTGGTAGTAAGGGGGGGTGGGAAATTCTTTGGGGAGGTGGAGATGTGGGTAACAAAAAGGGCACCGTCAATAAAAATTGAAAGTGTGTGGGAAGAGAGAAGCACTCACACTAAAATAAAAAGAACAGAAGCAAAAAACAAAACCTACTGCTCTCAAAGTATACAGGCATGGAAACTCAGGGAAAAAAAAAGGGCAACATACTGATGCATGAAAGAGCTGAAAAATAAATGTCAAGACAGAAGAAAAATTCAAATAAAAAAGCCGCAAACAACACCCTTCCAGAATTGTAAGCTTACCAGAAGGTAGATATTTTAACAACAAAAAAAGAGCATCAAACACAAGGAGCCAAAAGAGTGTGTGCTGTAATGACAGTGGGTCTGAGAGATACATGTGCCTCTCGTGACCTGAAGCAACACTCTCACCTTCATTGCTTGAAGTCTGCCTCAATTGTGTTTGGAATAAAAGCAGTCTGAAGGAAAGCTGAAAAAATAGACATATACTGTAAGATTTATTTATTTATGTCAGCAGAAGAAGATATTGCAGCTCGAATAACAACTCTACCTTTCGTGTAGGGTAAGTAACACATTCAGCTGTTGGAATACAATACAGAAGCATTGCAACATCTGAACACTGTCACAACCTTGAAACAGCCAGAAAGCTCTGTAGCAGTTCCTGAACTTTCTTAGAAATGAATATTTCTTGAGGTAATGTTTCTTGGGGAAAGCTAAGAGTTTTATTTTAGAATAAAGAGAACAAAGAGAAACTTTCTCATTCTCTAAATAAGAGTTTTACTGGTTTTACTTTAGATTAAAAAATGCATTCATGAGGAACTTTAAAAGCAGTACATCAGCATTTGCCACATGGATGAACTCATGAGAATCATTTGCAAATATATATCAGATAATATTTAATGTGTGTCTTCAGAACTCCCTTATTCTGCCTGTCACTTTATCTCCTCACTTTCCCCTGCTTAAAGTTTTTTGAGTTTTTTTTTCCTTCTGGTGCAAGCTTCAGGGATTTATCGTGTTCCAAGTTTCAGCTGCAGACAGGTGCCAACACAAGTAAGTAAGCACCATTTTCAACTCAGCTCTGCTAGCAGCTTTATGTAAGCTTAATGAAGCTTTTTACTTCAAATTGAGAGCACTGAACCCAACCAAATATTTCAGAGGCGAAAGTACCTTTCAACCTACGTTGGTTCTGGCTGGGTTGGAGTTAATTTTCCCCCTAGCAGCACTCGTGGTGCTGTGCTTTGCTTTGGCAGCTGGAAAGGTGTTGGTAACACACCAATGTTTGGTGCTGCTGGAGACAAACACGCTCTGCTGCATCCCCCCTCTCTGGTGGGCTTTGGGTGGGCAGGTTCTGGGGAGGAGACCTGGCCAGGACAGCTGACCCAAACTCAGGGGAAAACAGGAGAATGAGTGTCATTCATTATTATGACATTTGTCTTCCAGAGCAACCGCAAGAGTTTCTAAAGCCCTGCTTCCTGGGAAGTGGCTGGGCATACCTGCTGATGGGATTTAGAGAATAAATACCTGTAAATGGGGGGTCTGCAACTGAATTGGAATCAAATTGGAACTTAACTGCTAAGTCGGAATATGTTTTTTTTAAATTTAAACCCAAATTAAAATTTGAGATACGTCTGTATCCTACCTGCTGAACCTGAAACAGATAGCATGGGAGAACAAGAACTACTGGTTAACACAAAGGTTTAGCATTCTTATTTTAATACATGTACATATTCTTATATATGTATGTGTGTGCAGATACACATGCTTAATACATATATTAAAAAGGCATTAAAGAGAAACAAGAGGAAATCCAAATCCCAGTAACAATGAAGTCTTACATTCTTTATATTTTCCTACATTTCTATAACTTCATTTAGCAAATGGGAAAAAATAGTGAAATTATTAGATTTGTTTAAGCAAATAATGCTCAATGAAATAGTACATTTACAGAAGACTTTCTTAAATTTAAAATTTAGGAATCAAATATGAATATTCATTTGAGATACATTAATATGTCTTTTTGGCTAATTCTCAAAGTAGATTTGAACAAGGCTTGCGATTACAAAAGCATCTAGCCAGTAATCTTTTATTTATTTATTGATGTTTCCGTGATAACTGATCTATAGTATATGGAATGCAACTGAGCTGGGAATTGGTTTACCTTATGTTTAATTTATGTGCCTTGGTATGGTAAATAGACAGGTTAGCAGATGTACCAGGTTTCCTATATTCCTTAAATATATAATTTGTCCTTTAATTGCCTGCAAATAAGAGCTATGAGGATCTACTAGACCTTAGAAGAGAATCTCTCATGAACTTGTTGAAATAGCTGTGTTATGTGGAAGCTCACATTATACATGGTTCAGAGTCAGTGTTTTAAGAATTTTGCTTCAAAAGGAAATATATCCCATTGAAATTTCATTTTACTCTAAAAAAAAAAAAAACCAAAAAAAAACACTCGAAAGAATGGTCTGGAGCTGTTACCAGCTACTCTGGCTTACTGTGACTAAAGATTTGTAATTTTATTCCTCATTTTCTCTGAGACAAGTTACCTTTTCTTTATTAGCATGTTGTCTGTGTGGTGTCAAGTCAAATATAAGAATTTTTCAACATTTGTCTTGTTTTGTAGAACTTGATTTAATCTGTTTTCTGATTTCTGTGTATATTGATTTGCAGCCTCTTTAGTCAAATGTATGGATTCCCTTCTGTCCATGGTAGCAAGCGTTAGTTACTCAGATTTTTTAAAAAATTATATATATAATATATATACGTGTGTGTGTGTGTGTGTGTGTGTGTCTGCATTTTAAATATTTTAAATATCAGGATTAGCAGAGTATAAAATCCTTAGATGTTCTTCTCTCTTGGGTTATTTTTACTATTTTAGCTCTATACCAAGTATACCGTGTCAAAGAAGTCCAGAACTAGCACCAACTACAGCTAGTAGGGACATTCTTGCTGGCAACAGTGAATTTCATTTGAGACCAACTGAGTGCCCTTCTGGATATGTTCTATGTATGGAGTAAAATAGTAAGTGGAGAACTTCAGGTACTAGAGTGGTTGTTATGGAAAGAATTATAAAAGATCTCCCAATTCACCTATTTGTGCTGCCCTCAGTAAAAGTGATCAGAAAAACAATCCCTGAAAAAATTGTTTTGTTGGTGTTTTCTGTTTGTTTCTTTTTTCTGACAGGAAAACAGAAATTATTTTGGTAAATATACTGCAATGCAGGCCACAAAACAGCAAATGAAATAAAACCATGAGTGAACTGCACACACAACATCCTGCAGGACAAATTATGTCTCAAATATAGATTAAATCAATTTCATGCACAATTTATGAGGGTTGTCACAGATGGTCTGCTCTAAGTCAGCACCTAGGTGAATTGAGTTGTTCACCTAAAGCAGTATTTTGTGGTCCTTTAGAGTAGAAATTAATTACCATACCAAAAACATAGGATGTTAGTCAGAAAGGGGAGAAAAATATGTAACTTGAGGAGGGCATTTTTACTTTGCAAACTACTGATTAGTTGCTTATAGATAAACAGATCACCAGTCATTTCGTTCTGAAACACTGATGGTAAACACTATTCACAGCTTGCAAATGTGACTGCTGTAGCAAACCTGTCTTCTAAAAAGACCATCTACTGTACTCAAAAAACCTCCAAAATTTGTTGTTTGAAATTATTTTTAATTAATTCCTGCTACTTAATCTCCACACATAGAAGAGTTCAAAAGTATTAGACAAAAGGAACTGAGCTTTGAGCTGCCTTGAGCCACAAATCAATATCATTTGTTGTATACCACCATGCTTTTATCACAACAGAAAGAATTCTCTAAAGATTACATACAGCACTGATTTTGCACTTTGTTTATGTCATAGCTAAAAAGTGAATTTTGCTGGCTTCATTCCACTCCTTATCCATTTCATATGGACCTCTCCAGGCCCAGAATTAGATGTGACAGGGAGCCTCACCACTCTAGAGTGTCCCAGTAATGACACAGAATATGTATCATTGTATGTCAGCACTGAAACAAAGTTGGCACAGATTCCTATAAATTTAAAAATAACTGCTATGCTAGTAATCATATGCTGGAAAAATTATACTGAACTTACTCTCATATTCTTAAAGTTCTAACAACCATGGAAAAGTAATAGAAGGCAAGTACAGAATGGTGAAAGAGCCTTTTGATTTCAGATTCCTAATCTTCTCCTCAATGGACCAGTACAGCTTTGGTTCACCCACCCAGCAGTAGTTTTTTTATCCCAGGGTGTGTACATAAAAGACTTCAGTTTCTCCTGAGCACTCAAATCTAGCAAGAAAAGGTTTATTCAAGGTAAACAAAAAACCACTTGAATGAGAATAAAAACTGGAATCTAACTCTTTCTGTTCTTTATTCTCAATTCATTCCTTGGGAAGGTAAGTGCCTCAGTGTGTTGCATGGTTTGGGTTTTGTTGTTTTTTTCCGTTGCTGCTGCCCTGCTTCACTTATTGCATTTCATGATTGGAAGCTATTGAGGCAGCCACCAGGACCTGCTGTCATCTGCTGGCAACCTAGGGCATAATACTGTAGCAAAACTTGTTGTTTTGTTGAATTACTTTCATCTCTCCTTAGATGAGAGAGCCAAGCACATCCATAGTTCTTCAGGTAGACTTCTCAGCTGTGTTTAATGCTATTGACTGCTATTACATTATCTTCACTTTGCCAGGCTTCCTTCCAGCCTGAATGTGGTTAAGCCATGTTGTATTGTGGCCTGTGACCAGGGCTGACTGTCAGCACAGATAATGGCAAATCCTCTTCAGTATGGTTCATGTCTTGGCTTTTGTTCAGCTCTGGGCCTGTGTGACAAGGGCTCTGACTCCCCTCCAGAACCCCCTTACAGGTACATCCCGTCTGGGGTTGGCCTGGTGAGGTCTGGAGGGCCATGGGCCAGTGCAGTGCCCTCCCTTCCTGACCAAACCATTCCCTCAGCCATGAGCAAGGAGAGCCAGGCTGGGCTGGGGACATTAATAGTGCCTCAAGGCACCTCCAAGGTTTCAGATGCTCCTGGGAATGCAGCCCGTGGGATGGGAAAGAGGACATCACGTGTTAGGGCTGGGTCCCAGCAAGTATTTTGATTGCTTAGTTCTCTTCCAGGTACCTGCTTGCCTTTTATTTAGAGGCATTCTTATCGGTTTGGGAGTTGGTGGATATGTTTGAGGAAGGCATTCAGAGCTGAGGAACCCATCCTGTGTGGCAGCTCAGGAGTGTCACTGCAGATGGAGCTGCAGGGTGAGACAAGAGGCTGTGAACTGGTGCTGACCCTCTGCACAGCAAAGGACACAGGGATTTGTGGCACAGCCAGGTGAGGGACACAGAGATCCAGCAGGAGCTGATGACTCCAGATTTTCCTATCCTTAGACTCTGAAGATATAAAAACCCAAGGGTTCCTCTGTTCTTGGCTCTCCTCAGAGGCACCAACTCAGGCTGTTATTTATTTATTTGTTTGTTTGTTTGTTTGTTGCACCAAGATTAAGTTATTTTAAGGATCTGGATGTCTGAGACTCTACTATGGGAAACCTGGTGTTGAGCTGGAAAGAAAATCTGGTCTGACTGTGTGAATGCAGCTGTGTGGCCTCAGTGCCATCTCAGGTGGTGAGGATGTGTCTGCCAGAGTGGCTCCTGGATATTCCAACAGGGAAGTCTCCCCAACAGGATATAGCTGTGAGAAATTGTGTCTTCATTCTGGCAATACTTAATACTTTCCATATTTTAAAATTTATTATTGCTTAAACAAGAATTAATTCTTTTGGTTCTTCTGAAATCATAGACTAAATGTGTTTTGGTCTCTATCACTGATTTGTTGAACATTCTGTTCTGCAAATCCCCGTTGGTATGGAAAGGATGTTGAGGTATGAGGATTATTTCTTTTGTTATATATTTATGTGCATTGGTTTATTTTTCTAGAATTTATTTATAAGTTCAATGACTTTTTGGGGGGCTAATCTGCTTCTGAAGATTATGGGGCTGGCTGTTGGAGAGATTACTTTCTTAGATTATAGTCAAGCAATACTTTTCCTAGTGCAAATGACTACTTTTACTTCACAGAAATTATTGGGCTTTTTTACAGTAAGTGAAAATGGCAATTAGGTATTACTGGACTGCCAAGACAACCTGAGCAAATCCTGGAAGAAATGAATTTTTTTAATTACAATCATCAGAAGCTTTCTTATTTGTCTTTGTGAGTCTGAGCTCACTTTTTTGTTTTTGTTTTTGTTTTTTTTCTAATATGGTATGTGCATTACTACAGCCACAGTGATTATCAATTAAACAAAAACTCCAAGTAATATAATTTATAAGAAATGTCATGAACAGAAAATTGTGGTAAACGTAGATAAGTAGTGTCATTTTCTATCTAAACTTCTAGGTGAATAATTTGATGATCAGAATAACAGCTATAACCACCTACACTAATCACAAAATAATGGCGTAAAATTATACACAGAATTCTATTTTCCTGCCACAAAAATGTTTACATTCTCTCAGTGAGAATGCAGCACCTTTCAATCTTTTTTATTCCTGTTACATAATTGACTCTCAGCTGAGGAAAAGAATGAAGGCAGAAAGCTCTCCAGTAGATTTGCTTCTTCATCCCTACATTTGTGTAACCTTTCAAGATTCCAACTTCTGTCTTATACATACTTTCAATTTCTATAAATCATCAAATTTTTATTTGATGATAGCAGTACTGAGACAGACTTTCAGGGGAGAGCAGCCATTTTCTTCTAAAAACTAAAATGCAGAAAACATGTATAAAAGCCCTCTGGCTCTCCTTTTTGAAATACAATTTAAAAAATAAACCACCAAAAACAATTGAAAAATCCCCAAACAAACAAAAAACCACCAAAAGGTCAAAATATCTCTATTACCAGATAAGTTCCAGTACACAGAAGGGTTTAGAGATTGGAAAAAAACTAAGAACACAAAATAAACTTCTCACAGTTCACTTAGAGCAACCAATTTTCATGTGACAGATCCATTTTTTTTTCACCAGATTTTGCATGCCAGAAATAACTGGGTGAGAATGAGGCCCTTGTGCTTTTGCATTATTTTAAAGGCAGGAGGGGTTTTTTTTATACTGTTCATGATTTCTCAGTTTAACCAAGTAGACAATAGACAATGTTGAATTTTACCCGTTTTCACTGAGCAAAAGTGTAAAGACAAAAGCAGTCTAAAAGCAGAACTCTATTTATAAAATAATTCTCTAATTTTGTTATGGCATGATACAGAAGGAGAATGTATAAATGCATTTCAGTTAAGCCATATGTAAAGGAGCCCCTCCTTTACCACTTTGCTATCTATACACAACATCATGAAAATAATTACAAAGGGAAAGAAACAGCAAAATTACTCTGTGAATAATAAGTCCTTTTTAATTTGGAATATTTGATAGCAAATTTACAGCAACTGGCTTGATGAGGTTTAGAGGGAGAGAACATAGTTTTTACTTTTATATGTGTTTTGAAGAAACAGTTTGGTTTTATACTATTTTCAACTTTTCTGTTCCAAGTGTTATATTTGTAGAGTCTGAATATTACATTTTGTGAAACTTCAGCTTCTCTTTTTTTTAATTTGTAAATCCTAAAAAAGCAGTTCAGTTTGAGCTCCTGTGAACTGAACAACACCTCCTCTACTGGTGAAAACTCACACAGCTACAAGGACTTTAAGCTATATCAAACTCTTCTGTAAAGTTACTGGGTTAATTTTGTAAATTCAGCAAAAACTGAGCTCTGCAGGTTCACAGACAGATTATTAATGCTTCAGGTCTGTTCTTCGAACCCTTGAGATCAAGAGGAAGTCTAAACATGCCAATCTTAAGTTGCATGGCTGTGCTTTTTATGCTGCTCTTTCATAGTGATATATTGCAAGTTACAGTTACAAGGCCAGCTTGGATTTTTAATCTAAAACCAACCCAGGCAGAGCATTAGAAATTTAGGATGCCTGTACAAACATACTCTTACACTTTGGAGAAGTGTTTGCTCTTCCTCAAAACAAAATCACTCTGTGACAAAAAAGATAAATGTTAAATACACAAACTATAACATATCATTTTTATTTTTTTTAATTTAATTTTTAAAAAAAATTTCCAGATTTCTTAAAACAGTCTTTCTATTCTGAAAAGAGGACTGTTATAATGGATTCTTTTACTTTATGGATATGTGCATTTATGTACTTCTCTATGTGTGGATGGGTGTGTGTATATATATGTGTATATATATATATACACACACACACACACACACACACAGATTAAGTCTAGAAAGTGCCCTTTAGAATTATTGGCATTTTGCAGTGCTTTAAAGGGAATTGGAAAGCAGTATCAGTTTTCAGATTTTGTTTTATTCCCGTGGAGAGAGTAAGAATATTTCTTTCAATAATAATTATTGGTTTTATGACAAATTAGAAAGGGAAAGATGCCAGGGACCACTGTTATATTTAATTTTTGATTCTTCAGCCCAGAACTTTCTGTCAAATTTTTTTCTTCATTTAACTGTCATGAACAGTATTGTTGCTACTTGCAAGAAGCATCCTGAGTTTCAATGCAGTCACCTTTCTCTGCTTCTTTATCACAGCACAAAACCGGCAATAGTGGTGAGTCTTCTGTAAGAGTCTCTTTTTATTTTTACTTTTTTATGATAGAATTATAATTCTCTTTCTTGACTTGTCTTAGAATCTAGAGTAATGTCACTTGGGCCTCAGGGGCTGTAGAGCAGCAGCAGCAGGTATAAGCTGAGGAAGTCAAGGTAGCATTAGTAGTCATGCCTGGCTTTATAATAGCAGTTTCCTCCTCCAGGATTTGTCAGTTTTGCTTTTGCAGTTCAGTCAGCAATGGCATGTGCTGCTTGCCTCCTGTCTGTCCAGCAAAATAAAGGGAATAATTTTCTCTTGCAGGTGACAAGGCTGAAAAGGAAACCTCAAAAGTCTGTTTTGGCTGGCTGTGCAAAGCTGGATTTGTCACCCTACAGCTGTGATGACCTTTTGTGTTTAGAAATAATTCAGCCCTCTGGATAATTTAATAATGAGCAAAGCCTACTCCAACCTACTATTCTTTTCAAAAGTTGCATTCTTTCTGAACTTTGCTGCTTTCTTTTCGCTCAGTGTGAAGAATAGTCTGAAGGAAATCAAGTGGGGAGAAAACAGGAGAAATGACAAATCTCATTTCTGACTTCAGGGAGAAGTCAGTAAAGAAGAATGAGTTGGACGATATAGATGATCTTCTTGAGAGCTCTGTTCCTACCAGACAATATTCTTGTCATGAGAAGGAAGGTTAAAACCCACTTTAACCAATTGAAAACTGAATATGGTAAATTCCAAAGTTGGTTTAGTGCAAGAATGTGAAGAAAGTAGTTGATTCCAGAGCCAGAGCTTGGAGAGAAAATAGACCCTAGTACCAAAATCTCTACCTCTATTGTGAATCTTGAAAGTTCTGTATGCCACAAAATACCAGCATGGCTTTGCTTTTAATCGCTTCACCTTTTCCAGAGAGCTTGCAGGAAATGAACTCTGTTATTTAGCTATGAGATTTCAGTCAGAGCTTGTTTTGAATCCTCCTTGTGCAAGCAGACTGCAAATGCAAGGCAGACACTTTTGGCTAACTGAAGGTGCTTCAAAGATGTGAATAGTTTGCCTGAGCTACAGGCAGTTTGGTGTGGGTTTTTTTTTTTCAGTACCCACCATGTGAATTAGCTGCAGAACACTTGCCCTGGGAATGCAAATTCTAATTTTAGTTGTAAGAATATTTTCATGTTTGCCACTTCACACAGTGTGCAGTGACTCATCAAAAATGAATTGTGCTGGTAATTTGATGCTTCGGTTAGCAAAAATGAGAAAACACATTTTAACAACAGTTAAATGAATGTGTTTAAGCTTTTCTGTAGAAAAAGAAAATTTTAAAAATATCCTTTTATATTCCTTTTTGCATAGACAGTATAAGACATTATGACACTAGAGAGAGACCTAATTTTGTAGGAGAATTTCAAAACAACTTGGCACTGTCTTCAATTTTTTTTACTATTCTTACAATATAACCCTTTCATTCTTTATGCACTTTCTTTTCTCAAAACTTCTTGTCTTTTATTGTGTATATGTAATTTCTTAGAGAAGGATAAAATACTTGCCTCCTTGTAGAGTTCTGGCAAAAATATCAGTACAAAGGTTGAATATTTGTTATTTATAACAAATTATTGCCTCATCTTTGTCTGTCTCTCTGTATTGCAAGCTAAATTCTCCATAAATGCATATCATCCACATACTTTTTATATTGTGCAAATACTTTGAAATTTGGGGGGAAAATACATGAAAAGATAAGATTGTTTATAAGATGAAATTTCATGCAGGGAAATCTTCAGTCCTGACACAAAGCCATAGCTGAGTTCCAGGGTAAGCTGAACGGTGTTATGCTTTTAGGAAAGTTAAAAGGAATTTGCATCAAACCAGTGCCTGTAGGGCTTTGTCTTTATTGAAAAAAACAACCAAAAAAAAAGTTATATAGTATATTTCCCAGGGCAGATTAATTTCAACAGACCACCTACATTTTGCTCTGAGAGATGTGTGGCAGATGCAAGATAAAAATAATCAAATTCTAATCTAAAATGCACCTGTGTAGTTCCACATAGTTCTAAATTAAAGAAATGCCTTTCATTTTGTGACAACTGAAACTGTAATGTGGCCTTTTAACTGTGGGAATTAACTAAACCTACTTGATAAACTAATCCATCTCCAGAAGAGCTCTGAATTACTCTGTAGTAGAATTAAGACTTCTCTGTTTCAAAAGAGCTAAATCCTTCCTGGCTCTGATATAGAAATAAGCACAGGAACTAACTAAGAGGTACCAGCACAGATGTGTTTGTGCATCTACAAAGCATTCCAACTTTCTGACCAAAGAAGGATGAGCACATTAGGGTCCAAGGTGCTGGGAAATAACAAAAAAAGTATGTTTATGAAATCCCAGAGATTTCTGTAAGGTTTTTTCTTAAGACAATCATGTTGATCTAAAAGTGTGCATGTAGAAAAACAAAATCTATACTGTTATAGCACACGCTATAAAAATGTAAATGCAGCTTGAAGCATGCTTTATTCATGAATGTTTCAAACTACTGAGACCTTAAAAGAAAAAAAAAGATGAAATAGTTCCCTCTTTAAAAAGCTTGAAGATAAAATATGTATTTAAAATAATAAATTATACATAAATCTGATTTATAATTTATTGACTATTAAAGTTTTATCACAGAAACAAGGAGAATGGGATATATGTAAATACAAAAATAAGTAAACATAAGCTGGCTGCTTGTGTGAGGAAAGAGTGAAGTTTTGGGTTTTTTTTTTAATGTAGCTGTAGTCTAAAAGAAACACTTCTAAGACTGCCATCAGAGTATTTTTTTTCCATAAGGAATATACTATTTTCTGCTTTGGTTGTAAACCCTGATGCTCTCTGGCATACAATGTTGGTGTTTATCCAGGTCAGCAATCTTCTGTAAGGTAAGGCAGTAGGGACATGTCTAAAATAGTCCGTTCCCATATTTATTGTAGTCAGGTAGCCAAGGAGTCCTGATTTCACCCTGTGATTTTTATAATGTCTCTACCTGAGCTGCATGTCAGAGGCTTGACAGAGCTGCATATTTAATAAAAATGGATGTGAGAATCAGAAGTCATAAAAGAAGAAACTTTTCAAGCTTTCTAAACTAATCCTGCAAACCTGTGAGCAGGGCTCATGCACAGTCTTAACATCACTCAGTGTCTTCCCCCTACTTCAATGCAGTGAAAATATGGGCTAAATCAAGGCCTATTTAAATGTATGTACATATGTATAATTAGGAATTTAATGGGCTATGTTGTTCTGATTCATTCAGGATTAGCTGTTAACTGTAAGAAATTGGTTACAGTCATGACTGTACTACAAATTGATTTGGCAATGGGTACAGAAAACAGACCTAGCAAGCTTGTTAATAATGCTATCAACTGCATTCCAAAAATATTCTGATTGCTCTACCTTATGAGACCTTCCTGAGCAGTGCAGCTGCTAAGATCAGACAGAATGAAGACAATAAATAAGAGTTTCCACTCGGAAATTTTACTGTCAAGTAGGTGATTGTTTGAGACTCGTACAAAGAGTGCCAGGTTTTCATGCTTGCCCACTATTCCATAAACCTATTAGAAAACAGGTTACTGGGCTTTTCTGGGGGTGAGTAATATGAATTACTAAAAAAAGCCCCAAAACTTGAAGTTTGGACTTACAAGAAAACAAAAAAAGTAATACTTGATTTTATATTTAATATTTTTTAACAGATATTTAGACCAGAAGTTAAAAGAGGAAATGCTTGTCCTTCTTCATTACACTGAGGTGATCATTTTTACCAAAACAATGAGTTGCTGATAAAATATCTTGAAAACATCTTTATGTTTTAATTATCATAAAATTTAGTGTAATTTTGCATTTAGTAGTGAGTATAATAAAGAAAATTGGAGAAAAGTAATAAAGCAGTTGGACTTGAAGTAGTTGTTTTTATGATCCCCTAAGGTCCAAAAGAAAGCAAGCATCTTAATAAAATGTCCTTGAAAATAAGTTGAATACTAACAAAGACTACTTGTCTCTGGACAAAGGGTAAATTACAGCAGTGATGTTTCTCTATTTTTCACTATATCAGCTTCTACTTTTTCTTTCTGTGGCTGAACCAGAGGGAAGTGTTTTGCATGCAGGACAGCTTGATTAAGGCTAAACTATCGGTAAATCATGTGAGTACTTGAAATATTTTGTCCTTTTCAAATCAGAATGGCACAAAAAGAAAATCACTTAGCAACACCTAAGGATGTGAGGCCAGACCCTGAGTGATCGTTGGAATGTCTGCATTGCTTTTGTAATTTGGCCGGTTCTTTCACAAGCCTGATTTCTTTTTAGCCATCTAATATTTTCCATTTAGTGTTGCTAAACAACCCCTTTTTCTGAGGCACTCTTCAGATGTCTGTCTCACACTGTATTTAATTTCATTCTTTCTTTGAAAGGCCATAATCTTGTTTCTCTTTACTCTGCTACAGCTGTGTAAATTTTAATTAATTTATTTTCTTCTTAGGTTTATACAGCCAATAAAAGAATTCCATCACCCTGAGATGCTCACTGTCAAATATTTGAGTGTGACAACTATAAAATGTTGATGAATTCTAGGTGATTCTTGAAACCTGGATCTTTCATCTATGCTTTTGAATGGGAGTAGAGCTTTTTGTAAAATTTGGTGACTATACCTAGGATTAGTGGTACTGACAGTATAAGTTACAATTACCTTTGAAACTTTTCTATTTAATTGTTACAGATAATCTTCTTAGGAAAGCTTTGTCCTTCGAGAAGAATATAAGTTTTAAGTATCTAAATTGTGGCTTCAGTGAAACGCCATGCGAAGTATTTTTGTTTTCTGCAAAGTTGTAGGGCCACCAAAGAAAGATCTTCCAGAATATTTCCAACAATTTTTCTTCAATTTATTGTGTGTTTTATTAAGAAAGATTCTGGAAAGAGCCTGAAGGTTTTGAATTAATTGTAAACCTTCACTTCCAACAGCTTTCCCATGAGGAAAAAATGAGAGTGACTTTAAACTTATCCCAGTCATAACGTAGGATTAATAAAGGAATGACTGGATCTTCACATTTCCTTGTTGTTCAAAAAATAACTTAATTTCTATAAGAAAGTATTTGTCTCTTCCCTCTGCTGACAGTTGCTCTGCTCTTGGCTGTTGTTGTTACCATTTACCAAGGAAAGAATAGTCTCTTGTTAGTGAGGCTCTGAGCCTTCAATTGGTAACAGGAAAATAAAGGAGATAGGCTTTTAATTTTACAGTTTCTCTGGTTTAATCAGATTTGGTTATTGAGAAGCTAAAACTTTCAGATTTAGATAAAGAAGTGCCAAGGCCGAAAAGTCAAGTGATCCTAATTAATAAGTTAGAAGCAAGACACTTGCTCTGTCCTCTGTGCTTTGGTTGCATGTTCACAATACCCAACATTAAGGATGTGGTCTCATTCGCTTTTATGATATTTATATCATATACCATTTCTATTTACTATTCAACCTCATTCTACTTAATAATGGATACAAAGACTACATGAGATATAGAGTCTTATTTTTCTTGTGTCTCTTCTCTAGCAATTTTTATAAAACATAAAGGTGCTACAAAGAAAATAATGGATGTACCTGCATTTAAAAACTCTAAACTATGTAGGAAATGGTTGCATAAACTCTTTAAGAATCTGCCTATTATTTAGGGCATCTAGAGTTTGTGATACCAGAGTCCTCTGTATTTTATATGCTGAAAGTAGATATCCCACTGGGTTCAATTATAGTTGGTTTTTTAGATTGCATCAAGATGCCCCAAAGTATGTATTCAAGCACACAGTTTGTGAACACCTATGAAAAAAAGTTTTATTTTAATTGCTTTGCCCAACATTACACACATATTTTGAAGGAAGTTTTGGTGCATAATCCAATATTGCAAGGTAGGATAAAACTGATCTAACCACGCCACCAGCCTTTCTGACACCACCTTGCTCATAATACAACTTCCAGCTGCTACAATGAAGGGTGAAGAGGACTGAAAGGAACTTGATTCCCTTAAATCCTAAATCTTTCAACAGGTGCCAGGTTGATGTGTGTGTGTAAATATATAGATAAATATATATTTATCCAAAAGCTCTATGAAAATGCCTTTTTGGATATTGAGTAATAGGACAGTTCAGTCCTTGCTGTTCCTAATTTTGAATTCCTTGTTGTTGCAACCACTTTTTCTTTGTATGTTTCTATAGTTTATCTTTCTTTTAGATATGTTTACTTTATATATGTTTTTATATGGGTGTTTGACTTTATTCTCTGGTATTTTAAGGTACCGTTTTCATGGATTAGTGTCACTTAATGAAGCATATTTATGGCTAGATTTTTGTTAATTGATGTCTAATTCTGTAGTGCATTCTATGCAGGCCTTGTGATATTTTGAGGACTACATGAAAATGATAAAGAATAATTTTATATAAACTAAGATTTGCTAAATGACGTGTTAAAAAAACCAAACATATTTTACTCTTTAGATACCCCCTTTAAATTTGTGATGCAAATATATTTGTATTGAAAGCAGATAATTTATGCTTACCAAGGTTTTCCAATGACTTTTTTTTTTTTTTTTTCAATTCTTCAGTGTAAAAATTTTTGATTTCATGATTATCTATTTTGGAAGCACCTAATCTTCCAAATCTCCAGTCAAGAAACACTTGCCATGCCGGCACCACTATTTTAATATACATGCTGATTTCTATTTTCTTATCTTTTATAAAACATGATTGGATACTTTAACCAAACTAAGTTATGTTCAGAATTACTAATGCAATTTTATGATCTAGTTTACTCATAATTAAAGCTGCTGTATAATATTACCTCTTCAGAGTTGCCTGCAAGGCTCTGCCAGAGTAGCTAATTGTTTGGATTAACTTAAAGTAAAAGTCTAGCTTATGATCACAAATGTGCCCCTTAGGAATTTAGTTACCTGGGTTGGGGCACATTACAAGCTGTGGTTTAAGAGCACACACTTAAATTCACACCTATTAAGGCTCATTCTTTTCCCATTTACGCTGGTATAAATCACATTGAAATTGCTACAACTGCACTGCTTTTACAGCATTGTACTGGGAGCAGAGGAAGGCTGATTAAATTTATGTTAATTGACACTAATTGGCAGTAAGGACTTGAAGAGGATAAAGTTTTTAATAAAGCATTAAATAGACAGACGATCTGTCTGAACCAACCAAAGGCATTTTCTTAATCTAAAAATCCTTCTGCCTTATTATTCATGTCCTAAAGCTAATTTCTAAACCAAAATCAGCTTACCAGCTCTGGACTACATGTAGTCCTGGAGCATCTTCATAATTGATGCTGGTTTTGCTCTCCCATGCTCAAATAATTTTCGTATTGGTGACCTACACCTCCAGTGTCAGGGCTAATTCAGCACAAAACTTTGAGGAACATTTCCTTCCTGGTTCTGTAGCCTCACTCCATTGCTCTTGACTCTGAGTGTCTACTGAATATTCTATTCCTTTCTTCAACTGCAATCCTATGTTTGCCAGGTTACACTTGCATGAACCTTCTTCCTAATTCTCTGTCCTCAAAGCCTCCTCGAAGTGATGGCAAACTGTTTCTTAAAAGTTATAGGAAAAAAATGACAGGAATGACAGAAGCTGTTGGAGAAAATAATGGCTGCTTGTAGCCCACATAGTCATTTCCTTCTTCCTGTGGATGTTAGAATCCTGAAGAATAGATATTCAGTATATCTTCTATGTATATATAATACATAATTGTTCAAGAGGAGGCAATGTACCCATGTGTGGATAATATATATATATGTGTATGTATGAAATATCATATATGTATGAAATATAGTGAAACAATATATACAAAATACAGATATATATATTTGTAGTATGTACAAAATATTTATATATAGACACCATGTATTTGTGCATAGATGTGGATTCACTACTGATAGCTGGTTCAAAACAGCACTGATGGTCTCCAGATGTGTGACATGTGTGTTACTGCTCTGTCCAGTCAGTGATCATCAGAACTTTCCTATCCTTCATGTGGGAGTTCTTTGGAACTCTGTACTGAGGTCCAGTGAAAATAAAAAATACGAGGTTGTTTTGACAACAGTGCATTCCAAATCCTGGAATTGTGATTAGTCCTAATTATGTAGAGTATAGGTAGCCAGAAGAGACTGTGTTGGAACCTGAGGCTCTCAGATTTATGATGTGATCCCTCTGTAATCTGGCCATCCTGCAGAAACAGTGCTCAGCTGCTCATTTGTCATTCTTAAAAATTTTGCAAAGTTAAAGCATGGAGCAGTTTTGCTTTTGTTTGGTTTTACTGATGAACTCTCTATAACCTAAGTGTACATTTTTTGATACTTATTCATGATCTAACCCTGTTAGAAACCCACTGTTGTCACTGGAATTCTTTCCCTGCTGTGACACATATAGAACTGCCTCCCTAATTATTTAAAATTACTTTAAATGGTTACTCTCTATAGGATCTGGCCAGACTAGATACCTAGAGTACCGAACAGTGAATCTTATTCTGTGTTCCAAACTGTTGAAAACATTCATTTTCAATTCAAATTTGGACTGTGGGTTTGCAGATGTAATATTTAAGATGGAATTAAACACAGATTAAAAATTTGATTGCAATTTGCTGTAATTTATACACCTAAATCCCTGGTCATGACCACTTATTAAGGGTTTAGATGTGCGTGTACAAATTGTACCCAATTCCTTCATAATTCTTGGAGTTGAGTCTCCCCATGTCTTATTAGTGCATGAAAACTAGTGCTTAACATAGTCACTTGGTGCTCTGAAATATTTTTGTGGTTATTGGGCTAATACTGATATTATTTAGATATTTAAAAATCCAAAGACGGAAGGAAAAAATGCCCTGCTGAGCTGTCATCTTATTTTTTCTTTAATATTAATATGCCTCTTATATGTCTCCATTAGAATCAAATCAATCAGTTCCTGACTAGGAGTTTTAGAATACAGTTTGTCATGAAGCAACTTCTTGCTTTTGTTTAATGACACACATGTTAAATTTAAATCTCTAGAAGATGACTGATAAAGAAACCCTGACACATTCTCTCATATCTGCTGCAACATCAAGATATTGCCATACTAATAAAATTCCATAGTTTTCTTATTAAGTGAACATTCATCCTTCTAATTCAACAACTTATTCTCAGTGGATCCTTGCTAATAGTAACCACAGAAAAGGGAACCTGCAGGGAAGTGCGTATTTCTTTTTCACATTCAGTTCCTGACTTCTGAATATGTTACTTTTCAGAAAAAAAATGAAGCAATTTCTCCCTGGTGAGATTTTTAACTTCATCCTCTGTAAAATCTGTATCAAGCAGCCAGGTAGAAAGAAGTATCAGTAATTTACATTACTGCTATGTGTCAAGCAATACTGCTCCAAATTTAGGAAACAAAGCTCTGTGACAGAGAGGAGGAGGTAGTACAGGTTTTTAAGAAGCATTGATTCCCTTGGATGTTGGTTATGCATCACCTGTCTTACTATTTCCACCATTGCTTTCCCTGTTGTCAGCCTCCCCAGCCTTTCTGCACATTTTCTCTGTCATTTGTTCTCCAGAAATTACATGACACTTAATGCTATCCAATCTGGAGTATAGCTCTTCATTTTCTTCATGGACCACTTCAGGCTGTCTGCACACTTTAACGCGTCAAGGAAAATTCCCCAGTGTATATCAGACATTAATCTTTACAAATCTCTGCAGAGGAAAAAAATTTGGGGAATAAAATAATTTTCTACTGCAATTCCAGGATCAACAACAGCTTCATGTACTTGGCTTGGTTAAGCATCCAGTACAGTGAATGAGTGAAGTTTGAGCTCTAGCACCTACAGACTGAGAAATACTCTTTTTTTGAGGTACAGTTGTAATGTTTCATGATTTATCTTTTTCTAGACTGATTCCAGTCTAGAAAAAGATAAATCATGCTTATAAATAAATAAATAACTCTGCTTATTTTGTGTTGCTTGTTTTCATATTTGTTCACAGACTGCTGTTCTGTGAATAAGCTAAAGAAGAGCTTGCTGTTCTTCCCATGAAACTGTCAAGCCCTATGGCCTCTTCAGGATCCAAAAGATCTCAGTGATAAGTCAGCAAGTGACAAAGTCCTTTTACCTCTCCATGAAAAACTCTTCTCCCTGATTTTCCCCACTATTACTTATGCAGGAAAATTTCTAATTATCAATGAAAATTATTTGTAGATCAAAATCTTTAAAAATATCTCTGTACTTTGAACCAAGCCATTAACTGGTGTATTGTTCTGATTCCTTAAAAATCTTTACCATTTATTGATGGAATCTCTTCCCTTCCCAGATTTAAATAAAAAAATTAAAAAATTAATAATTGAGATCCCCAGGATCTAGAATGCCTCTTCCAATTTAGAATAATCCCCTAAGTCTGTCACAAATATAAATAACTCCACTTAAATTTGAATGGATTTGGATCTTTTTAATTAAAAACCCAGGCAAACAAAAACACCAAAACAAAACCAACACATAACATATACCACAACTTCTGGAGCTGCCTTGTACACCTATAGGCTCTGACATAGTTCTTCACGCACAATTATTAAAAAAACAAAAAAACAACAACTGAAATTGTCCAATTTCATATAAAAATAAAGTGACTGCTTTGTATAAATTATATAGGTAGATTTCATTCACTTGAACCTGATTATTTGTATTTATCTATCACCTTTTCAGATCCATATAAATTGGGAAAGTTCCAGACATGAGACTTCAGCCTCCAGAAAACGTGAACGAAAGGAAAACCAAAATGAGTACTATTTTTGTTTAGTAATAAGGATTCAAATAAAGAGCACAGAATTAAGAATATGACAAAGCAGCACCTTTTTTAGAGTTCTCTAGGATAGAAAAAAAAAAAATTACAAAGTAAGACTGGCAGCCTCTGTAATCTAAGGTCATTAATGTCTTAAGAGGTCTCAAAATCTGAAAGATTTTTTCCTGGCACAAGCATCTGTGCAGATGAAAACCCCTGATCCAAAGACATGATCCTTCAGCTTCTTTAGGCTTTCTTAGGATTTTCTAGTAACTTAAAAGGTTAGGATTCTTCAGCTGAAAAGCACTTGCAAGAATGAGCCAATTCTGCTTCCTTAGTCCTGTGTGTTGTATATTAGGTTCTACTAAAAATTAAGAGGGTGACCAACAGCAAAAACCACTGAAACCTGTAATTTGTTTTAACTGCTTTTTCCTCTGCTGTATTTAACAGCAGATTCCAGAAGATTTACTGATATATAGATGGTCTGGACACTATTTTTTTTGAATATTCCAATACACTTGTCAGTTTTAAGAACAGGAATTTTTGGGTATGACTTTGGTTGTTGTCCAAGCAGGTAAAAAGAAACTGTGTTTATGCAGAAAGGCTTGTTTGAAGTGAGAGACTAAAAATGCATCTGCAAATCAATCCTTTGTTCAGTATAAACAGAAAAACATAAAGATTTATGTTTGCAGATCTGAAAGTATTCAGACAGCTCCAGCAACTAAATTAAGCGGTTTTAATATTCTTCCAAAAGCTAGACATGGTTCCCTGTTTTGGAACTAAAGACCATAGAAAGTAGGCAAAGCAGCAAGGGAATTTCCAGTCAATTACTTGTTAAACATTTTTCAGGAAGAAAGGTGGGAGCTCATGTGGCAGTTCTAATGCCTGTATTAGTTACTGGAAATATGAAGCTGAAAACTCAGACAGTGCAAAACCCTTTTTTCATCGGGACTAAAAGGGAAAATTCTGCGAGACAGTTAACACTAACTCTTAGAGGTTGATGTTTCTGGGCAAAGAACCAAACCCTAGGAATTTGTGAGAAGAAGAATTTCTAGAAAAAAAGATTATGCAATTCCAACACTTTTGCGTAAGAGTCTTTTCAAACAATATACTATGGTCACATATTTTGCATAGTGAAATCACCACAATTTCTATCAGACATAGTCTTAGTAGGAGAAATTTGGAGAGAAGTCAATTTTAATTGCATTTTCCTTTTTGCTCTTTTTCCCTTAAATTTTTTTTAAAGGAAAAAAAGTGATAGTTCAATGTTTTCTAGCTCATACGTGCTGTAAACTCTTTGGTACAGTGCCTCAATCTCCTTGATTCTTGCTCAGATAAAAAATTCTATCTTATCTTTTCAAGTTTTCCTGTTATGACCTCCTCTTCCTTAGAATGCACTTTCTTTCAAATCAGGACTTTATGTTCCCACTTGTCAGTAACTGAACCCAAAGCAGAGTAGAAATTAGTCAGATTCATATTGTGCATTGGACTATACATTGGATTGTCACTCAGAGCAGCTCTGAAGTCAGCTCTGATCCATAGGGGTTTTATAGCAGTTTACTTCAGAAGACCTCAGAACCCAGGTAAGACAGCAGAATGCTGTGATGCAGCAGGGATTCACTGGCACTGAGATACCAGAGACACTCACTGAAACACACGAGGATAATACAGAACCAGCAGCAGTTGTGTGGGGTATATCTGTATTCAGTTCTGAGTTGAAATAAAAAAAAATATTCTGTTCTGGTTATACAGATCCTTTGGCGTTGGTATCAGATGGATCCTTATTGGTATAAATAAAGTCTCTGGAGGTGAATGAATTTGTAACATCCATTATTTCTCATTGAATATACCAGGAAGTGTTGAAGAGATATGTTGTGTAATTTGAAATGTCTTATGTAGAAAAGAAGTTATTGATGGTGAAAGCTACAACATGTGGGACTGTGAATGTTGATCTAGTGCACATCTGCCAAGTATCTTTTCTATATTTTTTTTATTTTCAAAATAATGTTATTTTTTCACAGTGTAGGTTGGTTTTTTTAATATTTTTCTAGTGATTTTCAGTTGCCAGGTGTATTGTCAAGAAAACAAAATGTCCCTCATCAGGTAAAATTAAGGAACTTCCCTTTTGTGAAATACAGGAACTTCCCTTTCCTAGCCCCCACCACCTTCAAACTTAGGGAGAAAGCAGTGTGGGACTACATCCCTTGGTGATGACAGGGTGGGATTTCAGCAGGAGCCCAGGCTTTGCCCATACAGAAGAAAAGAGAGGCCAAATCTGAATTCTGGAGTCTGCAAGGATCCTGAGCTGGTGCCTTTCAGAGAGGAGCTCAGCAGAAGGTGGTAGCAGGTAAGAACTACTTTCACAGAAATTATATTGCATTTTTGAGAGGTATAGGCATAAGGCTCTCACAAGAAACCACAGGAATCTCTTCAGACCTGCAAATTTCACTGGGTTTTGAATGTCAAGCGATGGCAGCTACAGATACAACTTCACTTTCTATCTCCCTAAATTGCCTTCTCTATAGAGGGTCACAATGTTTCTCACATGAAATTTAGTATAGTGTTGTCAACGCTAAAAAATCCCATAAAATCTCCAGCTCCTTTCATTTTTGGGTGAAAGCTTCTCTCTAACAGTCTTAATAATTTTATTTTTTTTCTTAAGGTGCATAATTACTCCTTTAGAGAGATGTAAAATAAGTGGAAGAATAAATTTGCACGGAGTTGTTTCAAGGTCTGACTTTGTTTCTGTGTTTTGAGGGGATGAGGAGAAGGGTCTTACTGATAGTACAGAGAATTTTCAGTTGAGGCAGTATCCAAAAGTATCTTCATAAACCTCATTCTGAATTAGAGACGTAAAATCTGGCTGTCATATTTATCAAGAAGGTAAGCCTTACATATTATTCCCCTAATCACCAAAGAATATATTCAACGTGAGAAAGTATTGCTGCATTTTTTATATTACTGTGTGTTGAAAAACTTGTATGGAACTACCATTCAATTTTTGTCACATCATGTTTTGGAGGTCGTACTTTATCAAAAAAGCCTATGATGCTCAAAGTGAATTTAGAAATGTAAATTACACTCTGTTATGACAGACATCCATAGCACATGTTTTTGACCTGCCTATGTATGTTTGAAGTTTAGATGATTATAAAGTATATATTGATCCATATTATTTATACTTTCTCGCCTGGCATTTAAAATGTCAAACATGAACCTAATTTCATTGTGATAAATACAGATTTTGAGTAGCATAAATTAAGCAACAACAGCCATTCAATATATAAAAGTCCTTTTTAAAGACATAAAATCGCTGATGAGTTAAAAAATACAGAATGATGACAGTTTTAGTTTTGAGATGATTCCTTCTGTATTGTTACTGTTTTTCTTGGGTTTCCTTCTGTGACTAGAGTAGTGTATTTATTTCTCTAAACCGATATGCCAATTAGGGAAGATTTAACCACCACTGAGCAAAAATCTACCCTACTGAGCTACAGTGGTATTTCTGTTGTCATAATATATCAAATAGGCATTTAAACAATTAGTAGAAATTGTAGTAAACATTTTCATTCTTTTGGCTTATTAGATGTAAATTAAGGATACACTGGAGTAGCAGAGCAAAATATTCAGAAGTTAAGAGAACCACAGAATTAGGTTGCATATGCAAGCCTTTCTCTTTGTCTTTTAAAAATAAATTCTTAAAAACTAAAGCCCAGAAGCAGAGAGTTTGTAATGTACTAGGAAAAAAAGGATTATTTTAGATTTTTCTTCTGCATTTTGTGTACATTTTTTTTTTAAATTTTATTCTGTTCAACCTATCAGAGAAAAAGACAATAAAATGATACAAATCTGCTGCTTGAGGTCAGTCCATCAGATGAAAATTGAGTTCATGGCGTCAAGGAGAGCTTCTAAATATAGTTTTGTACCTCCATTCAAATCATAGTTTTTGCACTGAAGATAGAAGTGACCAAGAGTACAGGTAAAAAAAACAAGGTAGGACCAAACTTGGGAGAGTTGAAAGTTTTCCCTGCTGTTGGAGAACTGTGGGTGTCTGACTGAGAGGTGATTGATATTAGCTTGGTATTTTTCTTCCTTTTCTGAGTACCTGCCCTTCTAAAGGAATCTTCATCTTTTTTAATCTTACAGAGAAGTCGATCTCCTCTTTTCAGATGTTTAATGAATAATGGTTATTAATGCCTACACAAGCTTATTGTAAAGTATGAGGTTTTCTTTAATATTTTTTCCATGGGAAGTACTCACCTTGGAACTGCAGAAGCTGTCCCCTGCTATCAGCAGAATTCTCTCAAGGACACGTATGTGACAACTCTGTAATGGTTTAAGCCCAGCCCAACTAAGCACAACATTCCCCCACCAGTGGGGAAACAGAAGGGTGAAAGACAGAAAATTTATGTATTGAGATAAAGGCATTTTAATAGAGTAAGTGAAAGCTTCACAAACAAACAGAGCAAAAGAAGGAATGGATTTACTGCTACCCGTGGTTGGGCAGGTGTTCAGCCATCTCCAGGGGAGCCAGGCTCTGTAACACATAGCAATGACTTGGGAAGAAAAATCATTCCACATGTCCCCCCATTCCTCCTTTTTCCCCCCATTTATATCCTGAGCATGAAGTGATATGGTCTGAAATATTCCTGGGGTCAATTCTGGTCATCTGTCCTGGCTGTGTCCTTTCCCAGCTCCTTGTGC
>JAWWMU010000001.1:7482560-7519082 GCA_035048155.1 Cinnycerthia olivascens
AAAAAAAAAAAAAAAAAAAAAAAAAAAAAAAAAAAAAAAAAAAAAAAAAAAAAAAAAAAGTAAAGAAATGGAAGAATTACAATAGGGGACCTTTCTGGTCTCTGACCATTGCAAATTTTCCTATGCACTCACATAAATCACAGAGAAAGGAAGAAAGAAATATTTAACCAAAGAAAAATCCGCCTTATATCACATGCACATCTTTGCTCTTTTCCTTTTCAAAGTAGGCTTAGAAAGAACAAAGGGCTTAGAACTGTTCAATGATATTATGTCAGGGAAGTACTGTACTTGGGGTTCCATTTTTTCACCTCAAAGAGGATTTAATTCAGCTGTCAGAGAGGGCTTTTTAGTTTGTAGACAGAGTACGGACAGGGAGAATTCTGTTTGTTCTTTAAAAACAGTCCAAAACATTCCTGTCTTTTTGAAAAATTCTTGAAGCTTGAATAGGAAATAAATTCAAAGTCAAATTCCCTATTAAGTTAACCATGATGCTTATTTCTTATTCCTCAGAGAACAGCATATCACTGTTCTACTGAGGCTAAAAATAAGCTTCGTATAAAAATGAGTGTGTTCATTTTATCAAAGTTTTTTTATTTTATCTGAAAGTCAAACAGATCTTAAAGTTATACCTGGTCAGTTATTATTCTAATTTAATTTTTTCACTGGTACCAATATTTTTTATCTTAAGCTGAAGTTACTTACCTGGGCTGTGAAAGACAGGTACAGTATGAATTGAACTGATCTAATAAGGCTTCCTCCTTTTTTAAAGCAGTGTTAACACAGACAAAGAGCACCAAGACAAAAATCTTTCTCTAAGTCCTTTGATAATTTAAAGACAGTCTGTGATACTTTCTAAAATAATGTTGTGGTGCCCAAGAACCTTTGCTTAATTTTCCTTTCTTCACCTTGGATATGGTGAGGAAAGAAGAATTTTTTGTACCATCCTGCTAGGAATTGCTATTACTAGAGCTATAAAAATTTTTGGTTGTGTAAAGAAAAGTTAGATTTTAACCTGTGCTTTCCTTCTATTTGTATTTTAAATTTTGTGGAAAAAAAGGCATTTCAAGGAAAAAAAATATTTGAGGTAGATTTCGGGTTCTGGTTTATATAAAAAAAGCGTCTTGTTATGTTACCAAAGGAAAATCATGAAAGACCTTGGGTCATCAATTTGGTTTACACCCTTCAATATCATTGATGACAAATTCTATGTTCTCATTACAAAAGCAGCTTTTAGGAAACGTGATTTAACAAGAAACAAAAAAGTTATATCTGTGGGCTTGGAATTAAGGAAATACAAACAATTTTCTATATGAACATTTCTATTTTTACTGTGGTTGATGACACCATATCAGGGTAAGCTTCCTCCTGCTTCCACCTAAGATGAAGACTGAGCAACTCTTTACACATCACCAAGAATGACGAATACAGAAGGAAGAGTCACAGTAAGCTTTGTTACGCTGCAGGCTTTGCCTGTTTTGGAAGGCATTAAATAGTTTCCTTATTTGTTCTGTCTCTCTATACTTTTTTAGAAAGAAAAATTGTCACATAAAAAATAGACTTTCTCTTTACTGTGTAGGAACTAGAAGCAGGGACCAAGGCCATCCGTGGTGACAAGGGAGGCACAGCCTGCAGGGTGTTTATAGCTTGGGCTCAGTTGAATGAACCTGCTAAACTAGATCCTTCACTGGTATAAATGGAATGCAGTTCTCACTGATGCTGAAAGAAATCACACCACCTGAGGACTCCACGTCAGAATTATCTGAAATCCTGTAGGGGAAAAGATTAGGATGTGACCCAGTGCTTTTTTCATAATATACGAACAATTTAATTCCAGGAATTCTTACTGTGCAATTTTGGAAGTGGAAATATTAACATGCTTTTTATTGTGTTAATGTACATGTTAAAAAAAAAATACAATTTATTCTTTTTATTAGGGAAGGCTCACACACACATATATAACATATAACATATATGTACGTTTTATTTCAAGTCCAGCTCTAATCCTTGTGGTAATATTGAGGTAAGATTTTTATGTACTTATATTCAAATGAATGCATTATTACATTAATTTTACACTGGCTTAAGTAAGTAATCTAGGCATCAGTCTACTAATGTTGATGTAAAGCAGAATAACTCACCTGATTTATACCTAATAAGAGCCTGGTTCTATACCTTATTGCTGAATTTGTTGAGGGCTTTTTTTCCTTTCCCAAAAGACAAACTTCTTGTTTGTTTGGAAGGGTTTTTTAACCTCTTGGCTGAGTGATACATTTCTGTTTATCAGCCACCTGCATCTCCTCAATGCATTCTGAGGCAAAAATCAAGGCATAAGAAAGTCCAATTTTAAATTCAATCAGTTCCCAAGTTGTCTGATGCAATGGTTTCCATTTCAACAGCTGCCTCTGTCTACTTCACCCACACGGAGGAACCAGCTTCCTCTGGAGATCTGAAAATGTACAGTTGGCAGCTAAAATTCAATTTAAGCCTGGCCAGGTACAATTTTATTGGCGCTGGTCCCAGGTCTTGCAATTGACTTTTAACCCCCTCAGAGCTTTCCTTCTGTGCCTGATAGAGCTGTGCGCTGCGTGACAACTTCAGTGAAGTCCAACTGGTGCCTTTTGTTGCTCTGTGCAGCAAAATATTTTGAGCTCATAAGCTCTGCATTTGAGTGGCATTTGTAAGAAGTCTTCATGTTAATTATCCTCACAAAAAATAGCAAGTTGTATATGGTGTTATAAATAACTGCTTTCTAAAATCTACACTTGAGAATACTGCTAACTTTCTTGAATCTCAATGTTTCATGTTTCCTAATGTTCAACTTTTTTGACTTTGAAAATACTTTTCTTACTTTATAAACAATTTTCAACACTTCCAGTTCCTCTGATAATTGCTCCCATAACTGAACATTCAAAATGATTCGTAGGAATAACATGTTAAAGGGTTTATCCCTTAGCAGAAGAAAAGAGTCCCTAGAATTTTGTCCCTAGAGTCCCTAGAATTTGTTGTTCTAAGAGGTAGCAAATTCTTATAACTGTGGACTAATGTGAAGTAGTAAAAAATTTCTCTATTCCAAAGTCCTTCTTCATGTCAGGGCTGAGCTTCACTTTTTTTTAAGGCCATTCAGCAAAAGAAGAAGATAATCAAATGAAACTGGGAGCAAACACTGGCCTCCAAAAATTCAAACTGGAAATATCACAGCAGAACAGAATTTCTATATTTTTATTCCCTAGTCTTTGCACAAGGGATCAAAATAATAATTTTATCATATTTCCAGGTACTAGAAAGCATGAAATCATTAACTAGAGTCATATGTTGATTTGATTAGTAAAAAAAGAGATTGGTCTGCACATCATCTGTGACAGTAACCTTCTAGATTGAAGGGTAAAAATTTGATATACTAGATACCTTTAATGACTACACATGGTGTTTAGTTCATCCTTTCACAGCAGGCTGCCAGCTAGCCACAGGTAATGCAAACAATTTAAGCTCACAGAGGTATTTAAGCTGCCCAAACCTATCTCTCAAGAGAACTACTCCTCACATCCACCACTATTCTTCAATGTGGAACAAGAAGGGAATAAAGCAACAAGAGAAAGTTGCTAGCAGTAATTATTTATCAAAGCCCTTCCCATTCTGTCATCTGTGACTTACAGATTGAGAACTGGCAGTTTTAAAGGTGGGAGAGAGGGGAAATCTGTTTTCTCAGGTGACGTTCACAGGTGTTTGCCTCCTTACTTCTCACTGCATAGTACTATTACCCTGGTGGTCTGAGATATTTCATCAGATGAAAGAAAAGAGGGAGCTTTGAGTAACTAACTGAATTCCAAATCACTTGTTTTTCAAGAAAACAGTGGGCACAAATGTATAAAATATGAGTATCTGGGAACAAGTGAAATGAAAGAAGTTTTTTCAGATTATTTTTCACTGTGAAACCGAGGTCAAAGATTGAGGCTTTCGTTTGAAGAGCAAGCATGGCTGAGTCAGTTTGGATAAAACACGAGCATTAGGAGTTTGTATTGTTTCTCCCGTTGCCCATGTTTTTGACTGAAATATCAATAGAATCTGATCTCACTTTTCTTTCTTAACATTGCAAAATACTATATTTTCTCAATTCTGTCTAGCACTAAAGAAGTGAGGAGTCTCTCTAGGTTTTGGGCTGAAGAAAATAAAATCTTAATCTTTGGCCATTTCTGACTCATATTCAATGGAATTGAAAGAGGTCAGATCAGTATTAGAAAGGATCAGAATTTACAGGCACTTGTTTTGCCCAAACATGCATATTTTATGAACATTTAAAATCTTTTCTGACAAAAGTAAATGAGAGCAGAAATAGTGGTTTGTTTATTTTTAAATTGGAGAGGGGAGAAGAAATAGAGGCCAGTTAGTTACACCAGTAACTAGTAACCAGTAACCAGTATTGAGAACTGGAAAGTTATATTTCTTGTCAGACTAACTTGGTGTGATAGAAACACAGCTCAGGGACCTAGCAGAACAGGGTACCAAGGAGTGACAAACTTTTGTTAAGGAAGAAGGGATGTGGAAGTAGAGAGGAGCAAAGTCAGCCTTAACTGTGTATTTATGTAAACAACCATCTCTTGTATTGTTTGAGGTTAATTTCTCTTTACTCGTGATTCAGCAAACTCTTTGTGTAGTGCTTCACCACAGTGCTCTCATTGAGATATTCAGTGGTAAAATCAAATTATATTTTAAAACATCAAGAATATTTTTCTGTAGTCTTGGGTTTTTCCATGCTGTGACTGTTTGCGACCAAACTTCACATACAGAAAATGGCAATAGCCTGCCAAGATTGTGACTGATAAAACCTAGACTTAATGAAGTTCATTTGCTAAAATTGTCCTTCAAGATAATTGAGATACAGCACCTTGAGCAGTGGGCCATATCTACTGCATCAATTTGGAAATGGTATTCTGTTTGTATGGCAGTTGCTTTTAGATAATGTGTGTAATTGTCTATGAAGAGCAGCTAGATAATTTCTGTGATTGACTTGTTGTGTGGTTGCATTCAAACAAATACTGTAATAAACCTTGGGGTTGTTTTCTTCAGCAATTCATCAATAATTTACTGTATGCAAAAAAGTCAATACTGGTCCAGAAATTTCTAAATATAATTTTCCCACCTAAAACACTATCATAATAGTACTAAAGGGTATATTGAGGTAGCTGGAATTTATATTCCATTTTCAATAGTCTGGGTTAGGTGAATCATCATTGTTGGGTTGAGAAATGTATGGGTAAACATGCTGGTGTGTGTCTAGAACTCTGGGAAACTAACAAGAGAAAGGAGAAATTATTTAACCAAAAGAGGTATTAACTAAGTAGGAAAGTGGGAAGACTGAAACCATATGATCCTTGTCTATTGACAAAAGAGGCTGTGAGATGTGTGTGTGCTTAGCAGTTTTAATAACAAGCTCTCTTACTGCGATATCAGTGACAAACCCTCACTGGTTGAGGAACGTTGTTTGGTGGTATAAAAGGAGTTACGTTCCAGGTAGAAATGCAATGAGCACAAATGCCGTTTCTTTCATGAGCTGGCTGAAAGACAAGGAGGTGGCTTCACAGATTGGAAGTTTTGACTGCCAGAATTGGTATCACCATAATTTTAAATTACCCAGGAGAGGACATACATGTGCAGGGAAAAAGAGGAGAAGAACAATTCCCCAGGCAAAATAGTATGGACAAGGAATAGGACTGGCATTGCTCCATTTTCAATGACCTGTTTGCAGTACTTTGGTTCCATTTATTAGAATCATAAGCTGCAATGAAACTGCTTATATGTAGTGAATATGTGTGTTTGTTTTCAGAAGAGAAACTGGATATGTGTAGTATGCCACATACTATGCACAGACTTTGTCTGGTAATTTTCTCCTCAGATAGCAATTACCAAATGCTTTTGTTACAACAATTTCCAATAGTCTTTATAATTTCATTGTTCACAGGTTCTTAACTACGGCACTGTACAGTACAGCATAGTCAAATTTATTTGTAAAAGTGGTTCCAGTTTTCCTGTGATTATCATTGTCTTCAAAAGCAAAGGCCTCAAATTGTTCTAAAACATCAGCAGTAAATATTGTATTATTGAACTCAACTCACTGTAATTAAAGAGATTAGTATCTTTGAGTACAGTAGTCATCACTCTTAAAGTTTGAGTTTCACAAAAAATAATGAGAAGCCCTCGATCTCTCTTGCCCAGTGATACAGCCTGTGGGAATAAACAGAGATAACTTTGTATGTTGAAAAAGAGGAATAAAGTGTATTACTTCAGGCTGAAATTAATTTAGGGTTTGTGATTGGATAGCTTTTTAAAATTTGGATATAGCTAATTGCAACACTTCCTGGAAATTCCATTAAAATCTTGTGGTCTCAACCTTACCTCCTGAGATTTTTTCTGGCATTTTGCCTGGGTTGCCTACAGAGCAACAAAACAGAAATATTACGTGCAAGAAAATACAGAGGTTTTAACACAAACTTTCACAGGCAATGTCTTCCACGTCATCCGAAAGTTTGATTAATTGTGCAAAATGTTACCTGAAATAACATCTTTTGCTGCACTGACTTTCCTGGGATTGTCCTTTTTTACTGAGGCTAAACTTATTTGGCACTCTAGTGAAATATAATGGCTTGCGATTCCTTTTGCTTACCATGTCTACAGGGTATCCTGCCTCAGTGAACCCTGTGGAAGCTTATCAACCAGTGTGTGCCCCTTCAGAAGATTGCCTCCATGAATATTTAAGGAAATTATTCTGTAGAGATCCATTACATTGTTACTGTTTTAAATATTCCTTTGTAAATAAACATATGCGTCCCAGAGGACGAAAGCGTGCTCAGTTACCTTCTAGAGTGCATCTTCATGAAATGTCAGGGTGAAGAAAATGATGGTCAAGAACAGACAAGACTTTTATCTAAATGGGTCTCAGTAGAATCTAATATGATTTTTAGCAGATTAAGCATTTATGGTTGCGTTCTGCATTTGAGCACTTAAATTTCTGCACAATGTATATTCTTTACATGTATTTCCTTCCCTTCCTAATGGTGATCCAGTGATAGAGTTTTGGGTTTGGGGCTTTTGCATATTTTTTGTTTTTCTCCTAAAACGCTCTGTTCTGACGGTTCTGATGCCCAGTGATTCACGAAGTTTTCTTATCCAATTCTCAGCTATCTATAGATATAACACATTTAGTCTTCTCCATCATTCTTTGCTCAGTCCCATTGAAGCTGCTGTCACTGCAACGTTTTACTTTCTTCTATCAAGGCAGGCATGAAATTTCCAGTGGAGCGAATGCGAATGCTAAGGCAGCTGCATGGGTCAGTAGGCAGATGGAAGGGGGGAGGGTTTGGGAAAGCTAAACAGTTTGCATCCTTCTCTAAAAGACAGCAAACCACAGGGCAGGGATCTGCAATCTGATGATTTGACAGTGCAATGCCCTTTAGTTGTTTGACTGGATTTAGAAGTTCTGTTTAGCTGACAGATATTTTGGCTAATACCCTTCCATAGTTTTTTTTCCTTTTGACTATCGGAAGTTCTGTTTAAAAATTTAAGCGAGCTCTTGTTGTATAGAAAAATAAACAGATTTTTCTTACAGATAGGCAACACTCTCTAAGATTTTTGTTTCTATGAATACTCCAATGAATACAAAATATTGACCTAAACAAATACAGTTTTGCTGTGAGTGCCAGTAAACAATCTGGAAAATAATTCAGAGGATGCAGCTTTATTTTGTTTGGAAACTGCTCTTCTAAGCTTACTGCACACAGTCCAATAATATTTTTCTCCTCTGTGTCACTTTCCTGACTAGAAAGCAAATAATTAGCTTTTTAAGACACCAAATTAAATAAAACCATAGCTAAGTAAGAAAAGTGTGGAAATACAAAGGAATTTACAGTAAGTGAAATTTTAGTGATTAAATATTTATGAGTTTCTGAGGTAATTGTTAGTAAACATTTTGAGTTTCTGAGATAACATGTACTGTTCTGAGATAAAATGTACTGTATCTAAAATCCATGTGAGAATCAACAAGTAACTGTTTTAAAACAATAGAATCAATGGTCCTGGAACCGAGATAGACAGAGCTGTTTGTAATGGTAATTACTATAATCGAGGGAAAGAAAAAGAGCTTTTACTGGGATCACATGTTGACTGTTCACTTAATTGTGCCATGAAATCATGTGCAAAATTAATTATTTCATTAGCCCAAAGTCTCCCCTTTAAGGTTTTGAGAATTGACCAGCAGTAGTGTGTATGTATTGCCAGAAGTGTCCAGGGAAGGAGCACTGAAAACACAGACTGTCCATCCCCTCCTCCCCCCAATTTCTAGTGTAAATCTCAGGAATCTAATGCTATCTGTGGGAATGTGAATATGAATATCTCAAACTCCAAAACACTGAACAGCAGGTAGTGTGTGGGATGAACCACAGATGGAGAGGATGAAACCAAGAGCATTGGCTGTCAAGAGGAAAGCAAACAGCAACTTTATTACATTTTGGGTGTCCTACATTCTGCCTCAGCCCATCTAAATGTTTCACCAGGTATGCCTGCATTAGCATAGGGTTTGAAGTTCATCTCCTTGCTGTCCTTCCTTCTGTGCACTGGTTTCATCACAGAGCAGCCTGATGGCATGCAAATGAGATTCCTTTGGGTTAAAGTAATCCAGAAGCCATGCTCCAGGAATATGTCTATTTGCTCCAAGCATTAATGTGCATGAGCCTTCAAACCACAGTTATTCTGAACTAAAACTCCCCTATGTATGTCGTAAATGTATTTCAGGTCCTTAAATAGCAACTTTTTTTCTTAATAGACCCATTTCTATTTGGTCCAACATTGTCATTGAACCTTGGACTGTATTTCAGTAGCAGAGGAAGGATAAGTTGATATAGTCATTCTCATGTTTAATTTCTGTGAATATATGAAGCATTCTATGAATTCACCTAAAGCTTAGTGCAATAGAGAGACTTCAAAGATTTAGGTTTTGACAGGAGTTACTGAAGTTAAAGGTGAGAGAGAGACTGAGAGGGTTTGCTTGCTGAAACTTTTTGGTATCCTATTTTTTTCTCTACTACTGAATTTGAATAGTCCTTAAGATAATGTTAAGTGAAAGTGTACTAAATATGCACAGTGTAAAACACTGTTTCTGCTAGACCTGTCTGGCTTGTATAATCCCAAATTCTCAGCAGTGCAACTGTGCACAACAGAAGCTGCTCATAATTGATGCCTGAAAGCCCCCCTAACCACGCTGCTGCCCTGGGGGCTCCAAACCACCTGCACCTGCAATTTCAGAACCCGAGTCAGAGGTGCACAGAGCCAATGGCATGAGGAGCTGCTGGGATTGCTCTGCTTCCAGACCTCCTGCAAGGGCGTTTGAGCTGCAGCTACTGATCACTTTTCAGAGCAGCAGCTGTAGATGCTGCAGTACTGTAAACACCTCTCAGAGTTTCCTCTGTGAGGTTGTGTATCTGTGTGTACTCTGCTGCACTAGAAAGATGCTTCAATGATTAATAAATGAACTGATAAGACAAGGTCGATCTGTAATGGAAAAAAAAATATTTTTATATGTTACTACTCATAGGAAACCACAGACAGCAGTGTGAATGAGGAAGACTATTACAGCTGTAGAAAGCAAAATATATCCATGTCTAGACTTCTATCACAGGAGAATACTGCTGTCGTGGTGTAGTCATTTGGGCCTTTGAACCAGGAAAAATTTATCAGACTTAAGAAGCCTGATTAATGAAACAAGGTAGACATGCTGATTCCCCTAACTAACACCATTTGCATCTTTATAATATGTTCCTTATTAGTCATTAAAGAGACTAAATGATGCCTCAGCAGCTGCCACTCTGCAGCACAGGCACACAATGACCAACAAAAGTTTTGGTATTGACAAAATTACTTAGACATAACAATATTTGTTACCTGTGTCCAAAATTATTCCATATCTATGTCTATAATCCCTGCATATGTTTACATATTTATCTATCATCCATTCATCCATAATTTTTATCCTAGCATACAGAACAAAGTTCTTTTTCAGCTGTAAATGCAAGATAAAATTGATGTAAAGCTTCAAAATTCACTGTACAATTTAGAGGAGCTGTCTGATTAAATGACAGATTAAAACTGAAATCAAAACCTAATTATTAGGCTTTCATTTTCCATTAAATATGTACTGTTGGTGTCAGATACCCCATTTAAAAAAAAAGTCAAGGACACAAGCTATTTTTTTCTCTGTGTAATTACTATTATGATATCAGTACTCAGACAGATTTGGTCAGAAGAAAAACTCCAAGTAATGAAACTGCTTTTCTCCTTCACACAACAGCTCTGAGTACAATGCCCTAACCTGTCATCTTTGTCTGCTGTAAGCAGCAGCACTCAGGAGAAATAAATAAGAATCAATGAGTATTAAGTCTAGAAAAGAAATTTCTGCAATATGTGTCTGTTAGAAACTTGTTCTGTTATTTAGTAATATGCCTGTGAGTGTAAGTGCTCATCATCTCAGTTATAATGAAAAGTAAATTGAGGAATAAAAAATTAGGATAGTTTGGTCATTATTATAAAAGTTTGCTTTAGATAAGAAAATTATCTAAACAAGGATTATAAGATTATATTACTATAACAAGAATTATTATCACACAATATTGCATACAAAAAAGCACCATATCAGAGCTATAATTTTATTAATAAATTAAAACCATGCCTAAATTACCTCAGCTAGGATATTTTAAAGAATACAATGCTATTTAACTACATACATTTGATATTTTATAGTTGGTATCATTAGTTACGAGTCAGGTCAATTTTTCACAGAAAAAATAGAGGTGGAAAATACTGACAATTCACCTAAGTACTTAATAATTTACATGCTTTTAATTATTTTGACACAGATTGCTACATGTTATAAGTAAACCGTCTGCTGATGAAACCAAGAAAGAACTAAAAATTGTATTAATTAAAAGTTTCTGATTATATAAGCTTAGAGTACTTATCTGCAAGTTTATGCACTTTCAGCAAGGGCCATTTTTCTGAAATTCAAAAGTTTTGGATGTGTTCTTGCTCAAGGCTTCTTCCCTTCCTAGAGAAAGGAAGTGGACTAGAAGAAGGTATTACTTGCACATACAGAAATGGTAAAGGGAAGTAGAAAGATTTCTGTATGATCCTGGGTTGAGTCCTATGGATTGTTCTAGCATGTTAGAGGAGTGGACTAGGTATTAACATAACTTGTGTACTAAACTTTAAATTAACTACAGATTAATTTACAAGCATGTGTGTTCTGGGTTTAACAAGGTCAGTGAGATTTTAGGCACTCCTGAAACTATGTTTTCTGGCTACTAACTGTGGGCTTCTTTGTAATACCATGGTCTGTGTTTAAGTGGTGAACCATAATAGCATAAGTGATTGGTGCCATCAAAATTATCATGAGGAATAGAAAAATTCTTCTCCTCACTGGATCTTTTCCTTAGTGACTTTAAAAATATTGGCAAAAGAGGACTAGTGACAGTACCAGTGTGTCTGAAAAAATCTGAGTAAGATTGTAGATCCTTCCACAGAAACTTTCTTACTTTTATAGATCAAAAAGAATGATAAGGTGATCAAGGGGCATGTTTGAGTAGGGGTGCACCTGTGAATGTGGCCACAGGGTCTGAAGGCAAATTTTTGGGGTTTACATCCTTCTCCATAATGACATCATAAATGGGCTTGTCATTTAGTTCCCGATAATGTTGACAATAATATTTACATTCAATAGAGAGGTCAGAGAAGTCATTAATCTCCTATTCTATGAAGAACATCTGCTTAGTGAGACAGGCAGATGTTCTTGTTGACAAACAGAAGTAGCATTTTTATACCAAAAGTACAAACCAAAGAAGTCAACCCCAAGATGTAGGCAAAGAGGAAGAAAACCATATTCTCTAACGTCTCAGGATGCAGAACATAAGCCTCCCAGACCAGTATCCAGTCAGACGTCACTGGGAGACCTAAATACTTCAACTTTCTTGTAATTTACTTAATATTTTAATTTTCAAGCTACATTGTTGTTAAAAGAAAAAAATATATATTTGTTATATATAAAATATTGTTTAATATATATATGTTATACTTTTTTTCTTAATGAATTAAGCAGCTAGACCTAAGTATTCAGAAATCATATAACTTTATATCTTCCATGACAAATTTTTAATGACTAGAAATATTTTCAAATAAGACTTATTGACTGGCCCCTATAAATAATATTAGAATTTTGCAATATATTCTATTTATTTATTTATTTATTTATGGATATGTAGTTTTATCTGCCATTTGAATGGTTATACCTGTTTAGGCTCTGCAGGAAGTAGGTCAGGAGGGAGGAAAACTGTCTTAAGGAATGTAAGTGTGCTGCTCAACGTCTAAATGCAAAGGAAAGTTTTGATAATGTGGAATGCCAAATCACTCACTAGGAGTCAGGTGCTTCAATGCCACAATCTATAAATAAATAAATAAATCATGCTAAAACTTTTTTTTTTTTCTTCTTTTTCTTCTTTAGGAAAAGCTTACAGGAAATGCATACACTTAAATATTCAGGTTGCCATATGTCTGTTTATGAGAGGTAGGCAAAATTTAGAGGCTTCAAACAGCTCATCCTGGAAGCAGATCAACACTCTGCTCGCCTTTGTTATCACAGAGATGGTTTAGAAACGGGCTGACAGTTTTGTGCTTGATAGGTGCCCTTGGTTACACACATGAACCAGAGCTTTGCTGGAGGAATTTGGGGGCAGTTTGAATGTCAGTGATGGGATCATCACTTTCCTGTGGCCCATGAAATGTGTGTGAATGCTGTGCATGACTTGAATGTACTCGGCTTATCTTTGAAAATGGGAAGAAGGAATTACACACAAGCAGTTCTTTCCCTGACAGTTCTTCAACACTGATGTCTTCTTTTTCCTGCACACGGACAGGAAGCCCCTCTCTCCCTTCAGTGCAAGCCCTTATCAGTGTAAACTCTCTCCTGATAAGTGCTGACAGATAAACCTGTGCTAATAAAGTTGCCCCATGCTGCCCATCCTCAAGTCTCAAATAAAGTGTATCCTTTTTCCCTCCTCCATCATGGTTTTTGGAGGCTTATTTATTGGACAACTAGCTAAAATTAAACATATTTAGGAGATTGGACACTCAGTGAAGTTGTATTTTGTTCCCATGAAAACTCAGGCATTAGTCCATACCAAAATGCTGGTTAAGATAAATTTTTGTAGTTTTGTGTTAAGTGTTTAGAGTAAAACTAGATTGCCAGTAATCCTCAAATTAAAGTAAGACTGCTTTTTCTTCACTAGGTTTCCAACATAGGAAGATTTAATGTAATATTTTTCTTCCTAACTTAGAAGTGGAACCATTTGTAAGGTGAGGATAAGTATGTGGCCTCACATTTCTCTAGTTTGAAGCTAGTTCAGTTGAAAACATGCACTTTTTTTCTCATATACTCAAGGGGTTTACTTGGGACCAACAAGTTGGTAGGTGGAACTGAACTGGAGCTTGTAGTCAGAAGAAATTATCTGGGTGGATTTGCTGTATTTTTCACCATGATAGTAAGTATCTTAATTTAATTGGAAAGCATTAAATAATTGAGTTGTATTTTGCAGTATAGGGTTTGTCAGCACAGTTGCAGATTATAACAGCCCCACTGTGTTGCTTGATAAATCGTTGTCTGCTAACACTCAGAATAAACTGATTTAAAACCTGCCTCAGTCAGAAAGAATAACAACTTTGTGTCTGTGGATTTTAGTGCAGATGAAAGACTTATAAATTTAAATCAGGGTTTTTTCTGATCTTCCAAGAAGTAATATATTCAAAAAATGAACAAAAAAGTGAATCCTATAATAAAAGCAAACTGATCTTTAAAAAAATTTAAACACCTACTCAGAACAGAAATATTTCTTTCCAGATTTGATGGTGTTATTTGCTATTCTTGCTTGAGCTAGTTTCAAGAAAACTGTCCCTCATAGCAGTTCTTTATTATTTATACAAAATCAGGAAAGAAATCATCATACTCCAGTATCATTGCAATAGGAATTTATATTACCTAGTTATAGATAGACTTTTTTTCAGTACATTAGAATAGAGAAACACCTTCCCATGTGTTTGAATGATTATTTAAAATGCTATATAACTCCAAGGTTTGGAGGAAAATGCATATAAATTTTTCTTTTCCATTTTCTCAGTCTCATTGCCTCCTCATTCTTTCATTTTAAAAATCAGTTTATTCATATAAGTTGCCAAAATAATTTAAAGAAAGTTTGGCTAACTTGTGCAGAGTTAGTAGAATTGTATGTGTTTTTGTGCAAGTTTCATAGTCCTTAAGGGAGTTATTGAAAAATTCAGAGCTGCTAATTCCCATGGAAGTTTCAGACAATAAGCACTTGATATTTTAGCTATTTTCTTAATTCATTCTGGTCATGGGACCACAGAGTCATTACAAAATATGATAGCATCAATATGTTGTTTTGTTCAAGTAGCTCCATTTTAGAATACATATAAAAATTTCTATGTACATCAGCTAAAACTGAACCAACTATATAAGAAAATTCTGTTCACTGAATTCTCAACAAAAGCTGAAATTAATAAAAGTATCCCCAAGGAGACAGGTTTTTTTTGTGCAATTTCTTGTCTCTGGGTGTTTCAACTTATTAAAAGTAATTATTTCAGATTTTCCTTCCTTCTGTAGATTGGTGCTTTAAAATACACACTGATACAGTATTTTCTAGTTTAAATGATATTTATTTTCACTGGATGAAAGAAAGAATCTGATTTTTTCATGCTAAATGTTACTATTTTTTCTCATCCTTTATTGAGTGTTCCTTTTTTTTTTTTTATTCCAAAGATCAGCACAGAATTTTCTCTTTACATTTCTAGATGCTTCAAAAGTCAGCCAATCTGTTATCTTCAGTTGACCAAGCCAGACATTTTTCAATAGGAAATAAAAAGCAAATTAAAAGCTAATTAATATGCACATATCAGAATTTTCTTTAGGCAAAATAATCAAAGGAGGGTCTGTAATATTGGCATTGTTGCAAACAAATACTGTAGACATAATTCTTTCAATTTGATGCTGGAAATTCTAAAGTCAAGGAAGACGTTAGAAAATAATTAAGCATTACTTATATTTTCCCTTCTAATTTAAATATAATGTAAACTATGTCATTGTTTCATTTTCAGAATAATGGATCTTGGAGCAATCCAACCAAATTTTGGTTTTTGCAGAACTGTCCAAACTTGTTGAAGATGGGATTTTCCCTGCTGTTTCTGACCTATTGTAAAAGGCAAGATTTAAGAGGTGATTCGAGGATTCCTCTGCCCCATCCCACCTGTGTGGGCTAAGGAAGGATTGGCTGAAATTGCTGACAAGGATGTGTGGAACAGTCAGAATTCATCCCACCTGGGTTTAACTAAGGGGTCCAACCTACCCAACCACGGCAGCCCAGGGATTTACAGTACTGTGATATCACTGCTACAACCTCACCAGCAGAAACACCAAAATCAAGGTAAATTTCTTCTGAATAGGATAAAATTCTGCAGTTTTGTATAAAAATTCCTCAGTTCTGGACCACATCTTTTGTTTTTCTTTATTAGTCTTAACTACTGCAAGTCTGTGTCAACTACAGAAATAATTTTCTGAAGGACATAAAGAACTGCAGGGCACTCTGATAGCCCTGAGCCAAACTGAAAAGATTTAACCATCACTGCAGCTGTATCCTGGAAAAAAGCAGTTCTGATTCCTAAAATTACAGGATATCTCTGCAACATTAGTATCTGATGTGACTGTGGCCTTGTGATACTGTACATTGCATTCCTGATTGACAATCTGTGGCAACACAGAAACTGCTAATTGCATCCAGGAAGGACAGTGTTGTTTAAATCCCCATTTTTCAGCCTCGAAGTCAACTTTATACTCTGTGTGTGCCTTTTGCTTTTATTTTGTTTCCTTTCCAAACCATTTGAAAGAATATGAGGGCTGGGCTGCAGCTCAGCAAAGTGCTGTGTTACAGCTCGGAGCTCAGCGTGTGTCATATGTGCTCAAGGGTAGTATGATGGCACATGGAAGCACCTGAAATTGTAGTGCTTGATCAGACAGTTTCTGAGGGTTATGTGTTATGGAAAGAGCCAAACCTGGGACAGTTTCATTGCCTTGTCCATTTAGCAGCTCCTAGGGTGAGAAATCTTGGATAGATGTTTGGATTTCGTTGATAAGTGGACAAAATTGCAAAGCAAAGGTTGTGTATACAACTAACACGTGATGGTGACAGATCAAGGCCTGGGAGTAACTAAATATCAGCTTCAGAACAGCTTGTCCCTCTCACTGTTCCTGCAGCCTTTATTTCAGATGATTTTCAGTTGTAGTCTCTCATGCTTTCTGCGCCAGCAGCTTAAGCAACACGAATTTCCAAAGCCTACTGGCCCAGGTGGAAGTGTAAAGCTGCATAAATCTCATTAGTGCTCTTGAAAAGCTCGGCTGTTTTAGGCACCTTTTCTCTCCTCCCCAGAGTGTGGTAAAGAATTAAGAATCATCTCTTTCTTTGTCACTTGAATAGTTTGTGGCAGAGCTTTGCCTGAGAGGTGCAGTTGGGCAGTTACATATTTTCTATCGTGATGCAAGGAAATTTGACTTAATTTTGCTCATCAGTCTATTCCTCCCAAACTCCAGCAAGCTGGATATTGAGGAGTTTGTCGTCTGCTCTTTTTCAGTCTACCTAGATGTGAAGCTTCATGTGGAAGTTTGCAAGGTTGCAGGGAAATCTAGCAGAAATCTAGAGGGTCAGTTTCAAAATTTGCCTTTTAGTTTATTTGCTTTGTATTATTGAAATATTCGGTCACAGAATTAAACAAACTCTGCTTGTCTAATTGAGATTTGGATACACCACGTTTGTTTCTGTATCTCTCCTCTCTAAATACAATATAAAGATAAATATTTAAGGAGATGCATTATCTTTTTGCAAGGGAATGGACCTTGCTTTTCGTCAGGATACGCACCATAAAATCTGACTTCCAAATTGTAGCAATAGTGGCTGCATCTGGAGTGTAATAACAATACATTCCATCTTACAGAACAGTCTAGAAGTTTTGATCTAGGGAATTCTAGTAATATTATTGAAATAAAAGTTCTATGGTAAGGAGAAATTTTATTGTGCTGTTAAGAAATGATTTTTTTTTTTTTTCCAAAAATATGGACACTTGGAAAAGAATCAGAGATTTTAGGCTGCCTTAACAGTAAAGTTTCCACTAAATTCATCCTGTTCACAAGCAATGATTTTATGGTGGCATTTCATAATGTAATTGGCTATAAAAGACCATTGGAAGTTACTATGAAATTTGTTATGCTTTTAAAATAATAATTTGTATGCCAGCATTTTGAATGTGTTTGGGTTTTGAAGCTTTTTGCCATTTTTCAAGGCTTCATTGGTAGGAACTCTGTTGCCAGATTTCTGGTGAGAGATCTTGACAAAAGAAAGATTTTGAAAGAAAAGGTCTGAAGCAGATAAGAGTTCTTGAGAGTCACAGCCCAGCTCCTGGAAAAGCTTTCTTAGTCATGCTATTTTTCAGGCATTTAAAGAGAATTAATCCATGATTATGAATGAAGTCCAATAGGTGGAAAGAGGAAGAAAAACTTTGCATTGTAACACCTAAGAATGAGTCTGAGTAATTTACCAAATTCAGGTACTGATAAGGGATTTTTCCCTTTTGCTCCTTGCAGAAGAGAGATGGTTCCACGTGTCCTTTTTCCCTTCCTGATTTCAGTCTTGAATTTCAACAGATTGTAGTCCCCTAGTGGGGAAAAATAGAGATAAATTATTATTTCTAGCATCTGAATATCTTATATATTTACGTATGCATATGTCATTGTTATATTTAATTGAAAAAAATTAAGGTAGCCATTATCTCCATTTCTTATGACTTTTCTAAGTAAAATGGAAAACTTCTGATTGTAATTAAAACTTTGAAATATCCTAAACTTTGCTTTTAAGTGAAAGTCAGTTAAGTGCAGGCAGAGAAAAGCTAAAAGGTTTCTTAGATATTTTCTACCGCAAGACAAACAAAAACATCAGCAGCATAAGTATTTTAATGCAGTTTTTACAGAACAATAGTTGAAAAGGCTAAAAAGCCTGATGACAGTGTATAATTATGGATGCTAATAGAATCAGGTATCTAAAGTGAAGAGATAACCAAGAGAACTCATAAATATCAAAAATGCATATCAGGCCTCTTTAGAACTCTTAGCAGGAATCAATAATGCTAAAAAAGAATATAAGTCACTGTACTGTTTTCTTGTGAAGCACTGACCCTCACAAGCTCAATTTTCTGTAAGTGAAATTTGGACAGACTGTGGAACATGATTTGAAGGAAATCATAGGTGAGACAGTATGGTTGTATACCTGAAGTATATAAATAGGAGAAGTTTAGCCTTTGAATATTTGAAAGGGTTTATAAGAGGACAAAGAGAGACTTTTACCAAGGTCCATGATGACAGGACAAAGAGCAATGATTTTAAGATGAAAGTATGTGTAAGTGGGACTTTAGGAAGAAAATTTTTAGCATAAGGATGGTGAGATGTTGGCCCAGGTGGTACAGAGAAGTTGTAGATGTCCCATCATTTCTAATTTTCAAGGCCAGGTTGGATGGGGCTTTGAGTAACCTGGTCTAATGGAAGGCATCACTGCCCCTGACTAGAGGGTTGGACTAGGTGAGCTTGGAAGGTACCTTCCAACCCAAACCATTCCATGATTTTAATTCATTTTGCAGGATTACTTATGCTTAAGATGCTTAAATCAGCATGATTTCAAACCAGCACAGATGTTCACAGACCACGAGTAAAGACACCTGGACTTGGCAGTGAATATAATTTCCTAGTACTGCTGTTCTTCCCCCTACTGTCTTGTTAACAGAATCTTTCCTTTTTCTTTATTGCTCAACAGATCCTGTGTTCTATAGCTCTCCTCTGAGCCTGCTCCCAGCATCCTATCTGGGCCAGCATTCCTGGTTGTCTCTCTTACCTCTAAATTTCTGCCTGGGAGGATATTTCATGGTTGAGTCTGAAGTTTGTGCACATTTGTGCTTCATTATGTTTTGTATCTGATGTAATATGAACTTCAACACTGATAAGGATTTTATGCAATGTATGTGCCAGTTTTTAATCAGGTTTACACAAGTCACCTGAAGGGGTTATTACACTGTTGTTTTGATAAACATTTTCAGTGTGTTATAAGCTGGGTGAACACATCAGGCATTCCTGCTGCTCAGGCTCCCCATTACAATGAGCAAATAACCTCGATAGTGGGATGACAGAACAGAGACAGCAACAGGATTCTAAAAGTGGAAGAAGATCTGAAGATGGAAACTACTTTTGGTGACATTTCTACTACACTTCAATTTTGCAATTGGTTTGGTTGGTAATAGATTGTCACTCCCTTTACTTCTGTGGTAGGAGTCAGAGATGCTTTTGTCTCCCTGGAATACAATTCCTTCCTTGGCCTTACGCAGTTGTGCCTGACTGCTAGATTGATTGAACACTGTATTTTCTTCTGAGTTTTCAGAGATGTTTCAGTTTTCAATTTTTTCTTAACCAGTTCCTATTCTTCTGCCTAGAATTTGCCCCATGACTATTTTGCCTTCCAACACACCCCACACTAGTGATTTTTGGTACAAATGTATGATCATGTTACTCTCAGGGGTGCAAGACAAACTGCTACTTCTTTATCCAAGGCTCTGCAATCCATTTATTCACTGTATTTGTCTTAAAGTGAGCACAATACTTCTTTGCTGCATACAAAAACAACAAAACCATGATCTAAACTATTGCGTCTAAAACAAACAAATAGTTATTTTTGTTCCCAGTCTCTTTCTGCTTCTATCCCACATCTCCATTTACTAATTTATCTATTTCTTTTTTCACTTCACCTTTGAAAGTAATTTTCTTGATGTACTTGGTCCCCTTCGAGAGACAAATTCTTGCTACCATCAGTTCTTAATTTTGTAGATTGTGTTTGCTTTAATTTTTGTTTCTGCTTTTTAATTGTTTTCAATTAAGAAAAATGTGGATTAAATCTGTTTATTTAATCTTTTTCAAAACTCAAAACCTTTAATTGCAATATTAATTCCCACTTGTATCTTGTAATTTCTCACAGCCTGCCACAGCAGTGCTTGGATGGGAACAAATGTAGCTATTAGGAAGCAGCAACTTGAATGTTTTCAGTGGGGGTTGGTGAAAACATTTCACAGCTGGGAATGAACCTTTGACTTAAGACTTAAAACTTAAATTAACCTAATGAAACCACCGAATTTTAGACAAAGTATCTTGCTCTTTGGAGGTGCCTCATGAGAACAGGTTTTTCCCAGGAGATTCCCAGTACTTTCAGAAGTGGAATAGACACATTTCTCACCTCTCAACTCGCTGCTGCACAAAGGGCACGTCTGAAAGATAAGGGAGGGGGGGAAATGAGGCATAAAGTGTCTTGAGACAAAGTTGGCCTGAATTTCGCCTGAAAATATATGCTGATTTTCATAGAATCATCATTTTCTGGCAATTATCCATGACTATAATGATATCATTTAAATGTTCAGCCACATGTTCAGTGGTTTTCTGTAGAAATTGCTAGTTATTTTTCTTCTTGGAAGAGCAGGCTTACCTCATTCTTCCTTGAACACACTGCATTTGTTTTTCTCAGAGCAGAATTCAAACCAACATTGGTTAAACTTTTTAAGTTCCTATTGCCTTGTTCTTTTGATAGTCACGATTATCATGATGTTGTATTATTCTGATACATAAGATAACGTTTTCTATTATAATTTGTAGGTCTCTAGTAATAAAAGAACCTAAGGTTTTTTTCCTCGTGTTGCTATGGAGTTTTTTTTTCTTTTGGGAAAAAGGCAAAATTTTAAGATTTATTCATGTTTCTATGAAAGGCTATATTTTGTCATGTATAACTTACTTTGCAAATAATTCCATTGGCATAATTTGAGATTTTCATAAAGGTTATCATCTTACACATGAGTTTTTCTTTAACTGATTTCACAGGTAATCCTACTGCTGTCACATATGGTCATGACTTAAGAGCTATTCAAAATAAATTGTTTTTTTAATGTTTACTTATGAAAATAGTGGTTATCAGAGTGTGAACAAACAAGTTGCCATTAAATCCTGTCTTAATGTGTGCTAGGGTTGTTTCAGAATAGGAAACTGTGGCTAGATTTCAGTAGTTCTCTTGCCCAGCTTCTCTGAAAGAATAAATTGTCAGTTCTAACTAGTAAACTGATCAACTAACCTGGTAAATTAGTGCAGTTCTCCTAGCAAAGGAAACATCTTGAATTTGTAGCTTTTGTTTAAAGCAACAATTTATGTTTGATAATACCTTTCAGATCTGGGAACTCTAACTGAGGTTTTTGATGTTTTAAATAATTTTCTAGGCATTAATTTCAATAGATAAAGCAGCACTTCCTTTTGTTTTTGTATTGTTGAATTAGGTTCACAAAATTTATATTCCAGTCTGAATAGAAAATATATCAAAATTATTTAAAATAATAGAATAAAAAAAATCCTCCCTGGCATTAGATAGTTCAGTCTCTGGTCTTTTCTTCTGTTGCAAATTTATGCTTTATTTTTTCAGTCATAAACTTTAAACTGGTCTTGTTACACAATGCTTTGTCTACCTTGAGCTTGCAAGCTGTCTCTGATGCTGACTACATTACTCACAATTGCCATTTCTTTCCATTTCCAAATCCCTTCTTCTGTTAAATGAACAATAAAAGCTAATGCCTGACACTTACCTTTTACACCTGTGCAGTATGTTACCTGAAGCTGTAAATGGAATCACCACCTTTAATTTCTACTTTCTTCTTTTTTGCTTCCTTTTGGTCAGCTTTCTATCTCTTCACAAAACCTTCCTGTTTTCCAAGTTCAATTCTGTAAGTATGGAGCACTAATGCATAACATTGCAAATTATGCTCAAGGATAAGTAAGTCATGTCCATGTATTTCTTCTTTTCAACTATAGCTGCAATAGCATTAAAAATTTCTAGTAATTGAGGGGTGAGGAATGGGAGTGGGATGTGGATGGACATGGCTGTGATTTCTTGGAATCGTGTTACATATTTATGTCCTAATACAATATTCAATTATCCAGCCCCTTATGTCCAGCATAACTTAGGCCATTACACAAGTATTTTCTGGTAAGACACACAGGAGATATCGTATTAAAGAGGCCATTTACTCCATTAAGGGACTCGGGCTCCTAATGGCCTTATGAATCAATACTACTTGGGACATTTGGGTCACAAGATCTAGAACTATGAGCTTCATTGTTTTCAAGACAAAGGATTAGATTTGAGTTCATTAGAAACAGCTGCTTCAAATGAAGGACTGGCTGTGGAAACAAAAAAATTGTTTCTCTCTCCCCCTGGCTGTGGAAACAAAAAAATTGTTTCTCTCTCCCCCTGTAAGCTTAAGCTGTTTGACTTTGTTTATCCAAAGTAAAAGATTCCATTATAAGTGTTACTTTATTTCCTCCAATTACTTGAAATGTAATTAGAGATCTTCCTTTAACAAATGGAAACATTATTGTGTTTCCTGGAACAGGCAGTCCTAACAGAGAGAGAATGGAAAGACAAAACAACTGAACTCCACCTTCTGGCTAGCACACCTTGTAAAATATTGTTAAAATTTACATGAAATATTATTTTTATTATTTTCCAGGGGAAAACATTCTCAGCAAGCTTTGGACAATGCTGTCAGGCACATGGTATGTCTCTTGGGGCTGCCCTGTGCAGGGTCAGGAGTTGGATTTGGTGAACTAAGTGAGTCCCTTCCACCTCAGAATATTCTATGATTCCAAACTTTTCCTAGCAGTGCCAATAGTGAACCTTGACTGTCTGACCACTGGCTGACTGTCACATTATTTGTGTTGTGCATTGGATTACTATTACATAAAGCTGAGCATCTGGTTCTAAAGCACCAGACCTGACCTTTCCCTGACTTCTTGGTTCTGTGAAAGTTCAAAACCTACTATGTAGTGTGTTTGAAATGGTAGGTTGCTTGTCAATTTTTGGCTAAAATTGGTGAAATGTGCTCAGCTTTATCCTTTCTATAATCACCCCTTCTATTTTCTTTTTATTTGAAACTTTTCTATGATCTCCAATTGTAGTCAAAGTTTCTGTGATTTCTCATTCATCTTGAATTTGTTTCTCCATGTTTAATTGATATTCACTTCAAATACATATTTGAGCTATCCCAAAATTTTAGGGGTCAAGGCATCAAGGTAGGACAGTCTATTGATTGGGAAAACTTTCAGCACATATAGTGGGAAAAGCAGCTGTTAGACCCACAGTTTCAGTGCTTCAGCAATTTAGGCAAATGTGAATGTATTTCAGGCTCTCTGAACTGCAAACTTTCAGGGAAGACCACTTTCATCTGAACTGAGAATTTATCAGGACAGTACAGTGACTAGAACATTTTATGGTGTGAAGGCTGAAGTTTTGAACAGAAAATAAGGGGTTTTGCAATATACTTATCCCTGGCAGGAAGTGCCTCTTCCCAGCAGTAGTTGTAGTTTGCATCACATTTATACAGTTTTAATATTAATGTGCAAAGTAGGAAGTTATGTAAGATGTCAAATTTGCATTTCTCTCCTGCTTTGAAACCTGCTTACCATTTCCCTTAGCATTATAACAGCACATAGTTTTGCTGCTATTTGCTACTTTCAAAGCAAGAGTTCCATCTATTGATTTATTCTCATCCCTCTTCCCCAGTATATCCACTGCCTTAAAAAAAGCAGGTGAAACCCTTCCCTCGTAGAAAAAAAAAAAAAAAAAGAGTACTGTAGAACCCTTTTATTTTCCCTGTGTTTGCATTTTTCCTTCTTACAGATAATCAACAAAACCAGTGATGTTGTTGAGCTATAAAATTGTTCATGACAAAGCAGTGCAAAATGTTCCATGGAACTTGTGAGGGTATAACATACATCAGTCCCTCTGTCTGATCTCTTGATCTGATTAATCAAAATAAAGTTGCCTAAGCTTTCTGATTTCTCTGAAAGAGGCAAAGTTTTCTCCTGTTTCTTTCCTTTCATCAAATGTCTGCAATGCCATTCTGCAGTTTATACAGAAATATTGAACCTCATCAGTTAAGTTTACAACCCCAGGGTGATTTGAAAGCACATATTACTCAGATGCCTGTTTTTTCAGTGTCTCAACTGCAGGGCATAAATGGACAATGGGTCCTATACTAGCTTCTGTTTCTGAAGGTTCAATAACAAGTTTTTTATGGTAAATTAAGACTAATTGTTCACAGCAAATCTCTACAGTCTACTGGTAATTAGACGTGATTCACACAGATACACAATCTCTGTATTTCAATAGTGACACTGACCTCATTTGCTTCACAGTCACTTTTACATATTTATAGCCTTATCAAGAATGTTATTTTTTGGTGTATTTTTTTTTCCTTTTTTTTATTCCATCAGTTAATATTAACTAGAATTAGGAAGGATTTATATTTAGTAGTTGAGGAGCAAGCAAGATAATATATAGTAATTTAAAAAAAAAAATCCAACAAAATAAAACACCAAAAACCAACACATAAACAATAGAAAGGTAAATGCCAGAGGTACCACTTGAACAGTATTTCCTCAATCAGTTTATTCTAAAGCACAGAAACACCCAGGCATAATGGTGATTACAGCCTTAATGGGCTGGTTTGATTGCTTATTTGAAAAAGCTCCCTGTTTTACATTAAATTCCAGAAAACTATTTAAATATTGATTGAGATCTCTCAAACGGGTGCCTAGTAATCCCATTTTTTATTGTCTTCATTGGTTTCTAATGACTCATTGTTTACAAAATCAAAAAAAGCAGTTTTAGCTCAATTTATTCCTTATATCTCTCTGCTAAGTATGCACACTTAGCTTGACTCTTTTTTGTTGCTGTCTCATGTTGCAAGTCAGTGTTTTAAGGATTGGGATTTAAAAGGAAATAATATCCCATTGAAATTTCATTGCCTCAGAACATATGTTCAGATGTTTCTAACAGTCTTCAAACTAAAGAAGAAAATGTCCTTAAAGGAGGCACATCTCTTCAAAGTGATCATCCTGAAGCTACAACTTGCCTCTGTTTTACAGTATCATGTTTATTTTATGTGTTTGTGGTCTCTTTGTTACCCATTTTGACCTCTGAAATAGTAATATATGAATCATTTACTATTGTATTTTTAGCTGTTACTACACCCACAAGACTTTTTATTATCAGCAAGAGTGGAGATATTAAAGAGATTTGTAGGCCTCAGAAGGCTCAAAGCACAGTAGGGATGAAATTACAAAATTATATTGTTATAAAATATATTTCTAAACTGTGTACAAAGGCCCAGGGTTAATGAAAGTAATTGATAGCAAATACTGATTTCTTTTTACATCACCAACAAAGCATTTTTTCTGAGTAATAATGAGCCTCTTTTTAGTAACAATAGGAAAAAAATGAGTCTCATGAATCATTTATGTGGCCTCATTCATTGCTATTATTACTTCTGCCATCAAATATTTTGGGAATTCAGCCCCTTTTTCTCTCTGTCTTTACATCTTGTGTAATGGCCTTTCTTGTGCTTTTCAGAAGGAAAATTGAACTTTCTTTTCCTTTAATGTACAGAAAAGTACCAGATCTTCCATTCTGATTCTGAATAAATGTTCCTGTTGCTGAGGGTTTTAGCTGTAGGAAGCCATAAAAGATGAATAATTGCTAAAGGAAAAACAAGATAGGGGAAGTAAAACCCGATGTGCAGAAGGAATCAATTTTCAAAAGGTCAGCATCTTCAGCAGACGATTTGCCTAAATTGGACAATTCCACAATATTTTAGCTGTCAGTAATTCCACGATATTGAAAATACTCAGAAAGTGCACTGAAAGTGGCATGCCCAGGTAGTCAGTTTAATTCCAAATAACATTTCATAATGCTTAAAACAGGACAATGAATGTCAATAGACTTTGATTATTTTGTGCTTTTGGATCTTTCAACAAAATATCTTCCTCTAACTCTGTCAATGATGCCCCTTGCCTTCACTAATTTCCAACTCAATGTGGAATTGCTGTTCCCCCATTCAGGTTTTATTTCTGGTTTATATTTTCTTAGTGCCATTGTAAATTTTTATTTTATATATTTATTTATTCAAAATCTGTGTGTTCATAATCTAGAATCAGCGGAGGTTGTTGATCGTATTAATTGATAAATACAGCTGAGAATATTAGGGAGGCTTTTTCTCTAAATGAGCCATGCTGAGCTCAGTCCACTAGTCTTAAAATGTAACACACATTACAAGGATAATCTCTGTGTAAATATTAATGTTAAAATTAAGATTGGTTTAGTTTCAGTTCAGTTTTGGTGAGGTTGCATTATGACAATTGCAACTTTTAAATTTTTTTCAATGCACATAAACTTAATTTGGACAAAATTGTGTGTTCATTAAAAAAACATAGTATAATCTGTCTATGCCTAAACTTCTCCTTTTAGAGAATTTTTATGAACATTTTAACATCCTTCTTATAGTTTTGAGGGGTTTATTTTTTGATGGGTGACATTAAATTCCCATCAAGAGACATGCTCACAGTTACGTTTTTGCATAAAATTTGTAGCTGCAAAAACTAGATTCTACCTCTTTTCATAAATAAAATGTGACATCTTTCAGAAGAAAATAACTCCAGTGTTTGTCTTTATCATCATTTTTGGGTTAAATAGCTATTTTAAACATTAAAAATTACTGGTTTTTCCTAATATAAGAGTCTGATAATAACCAGAACCATTGCGCTTTGCTGTGCACAATATGATGACAAAGTTGGAAGTTATCTACTCTAAGCAGAGCCACAGAGTATCCTAAGATACAGCCTAAAATCAAGCAAACTCTTCACCTCAGAGTGGAAACTATCATAAAATATGCACTTTTAATCTGTGATCTATTACTGAAGTGATTTCCTAGTGGACTTACTTGAAGGAATTAAAACATCTAGTAAATTACTTTTTTTTTTCCCTACATAATGTACATTATGTGGTAAATCACATGTTTCATAGCGTAAATATAACCTCAGATGGGCAAAAAATCAGTGTGGACCAATGAAGGAAAATTATGTAAGTCTAAAAAACAGCTGAAGCTATTCAATTACTATTTCTTTCATTCTCTTCTAAAGAGAACCTCCTCTGGTCTTTTAAAGTATAATTGCAGTAACTATATCTAGCATAGTAAACCTAATATATAGTTAATGCACCTATTTGTGTTTAAGGAAAAAAAACCCAGCATACAGAAAAGTCAAATCAGTATATAGTCTCATAATTTTTCCATCTCTTCTGTTTAATTTTTTTGGTTTGTTTTCTTATTTTTTTATTCTTTCTTGGTCAGTGGGTTTTTTTGCAGGCTGGAGACGATGTGTTAAGTTACTGGATTTTCATGCTCTGGAAAGCTGCCTTGCATCTCTATTCTCAAGCACGATTCCTGTTTCCAAGCAAGCAAGAAACAGAAAAAGAGATGACCTTTGCTGCTGCCATTTTGAAAAAAACTCTTCAAAGGTTGTTAAGAGAGAAGCCAGAAACCTGGGACGATGAAACAGAAGAAAATGAAAACCTTTAGTGCTGCAGGGAGAAGGGTTTTGCCAAAAGATGGTGGCAGCACATCCTCTGCTGGATTTGTGTGGCTCTCTGGCACAAGGAGCAGCAGAAGTTCATGCTGAGACTGCTTGTGATGCTGGATGACTCACTGGAGACAAGGAGAATGATTCTGAGGCAACAGATTCCAGCATTTTAATCTTCCCACCAGTCTCACAGAGACTCTTATTGCCTTCAGCACTGTGTGGAAACATGGGTTTCTCTGGGATTCTGATTTCCTTTTCCAAAACAGGCCCTCCCAGCAACTCAGCAGTGAGATGTTAAGAATTAAGAGAACAGGATGTAAATTGCCTGGAAGAGATCTGCAAGGGACATGGAATGACTGTAGCTGCCAGAAACAGAATGTGCCTGGATTAACTGGACACCCCTGACAGGCTAAAGCATCCCACACATGCCCTCAGATCAATATTCTAGGACAGGGAAACAATCCCAGGACTGGGTATCAAAAATCAAGGCTCTGGGAAAGGAAAACACTTCTTCACACAGGTATTCACAAACTGCCAGCACTTAAAATAGCAATCCTATAAACTTTTAGCAAGGATGATCCCATTTTATTAAGGTCAGATGGAAAAGCAAAAGCCCCTATTAGGAATGATAAGAGCCAAAGTGAATAGTATTGGAAAGATAATAGAAGCAAAAAGCCAATATCCCAGCTACCTAGACTTATTGGGGCTGGACTTGATAGTAGTTAACTGCAGGTTTGTTCTACTTCTTCCTTCTGCAAAAATAAAACCCCAAAGCCCACACAACCCTCAGTGCTCTTACAGCTCTCCTAAAGTGCACAGCCAGATCATCTTGCAGTGTTTTCTTTCTCTGCCCTCTTGGAGCTGCTGCCTGAGCTGTAAAGTGAGGCTCTGCCATGTTTGAAGAACCACAAGAATTAATTCTGGTTGTGGTGGCAATCTGCACAGGGATACTTGAAGCTACTGTTATTCAAAACATATATTCTATGTTGTGTCTGAGTCACCAAATTTAAATTTGCATTTCATCGATATGAGATTTTGTTTTCTGTGGCTTTGCGATAGTTGGCACTTTTTCTCATGAGACAGAGGTCTCCAGGACAGCATAAGGGACGTCTCCAGAGGGTTTTGAGCAGAAAACATATTTCTTTTTGATGCAGAGCAAAATAAACCAGGTAAGTTAAAAACTGTACTAGAGAGTATAAGCATCTAAAGATTCAAACAGCCATTGTTTAATCTATAAATGATAACATCAAAGCAATTAAAAAAAAAAAAAAAACAAAACCCCTAGAACACAACCCACACACCAAGAAAGGAATCTCAAAATGACCATTAACTGCTGAACCAACCTAACACCTACTTCTGTTCCTAACAATGCTTTACGTCTCCATCCAACACCACATACAAGCGTTTGAGCGTGTCCCCTCAAAATAAATCTAGTAGCTAAGAAAGGCTATTGATTCACAGTTGTGAAAGATGTATAAATAAAGATGTTTTACAGGTGAAAGAAACATGTGTTCACTCTGCAATAATACAATTCTCTTTGTGGAGTACTCCCACAGCTTTTAAGCACAGCTCAATAATGTAAGGATAAGACAGAAAGTGCATCAAGGAGTTTGACAGTTGGAATTCAATATCTAAAAGTGGTACTCAGCCATGAGTTTCCAATGCATAGAGGAATTGCAATGAAGTCTCTAATCTTTGCAAGTCCAGTGTCACAGCTTTGCTCTAACCCTACCTAAAAGTACAAGATGGTTTCAGGTTAAGGTGTAATTGTGTTCTGAATTTGGGACATGAGTTACATGCACAGGATTTGCCCTAAGTATAAATTCACAAGCAGTACCAGGTCTAGGAGATGCATCTTAATCTGAACACTCCTGACAATTTCAGCATCCCAGTCCTCTCCCTCCAGCTCTGCCAAGCAGGAGAATTCAGGACAGGAGACTCTGCTTCCCTTTCAAGGAAGCCGATTCTGGACTGAAATAAAAAGTTTCTGTTACAGTCAAAGAAGGAAAGTTAAGAGCAAAAGGTACAGTTGCAACTATGACTAAGCAGGCAGATTTATGCTGAAGAAAGACCTCAGAAAAAGGGAGGTTTGGGCTTAGAAAGAATTAAGGAACAGCTGAGTGGTCCAAAAATACAGTATTAACAATCTCTAGCAGCAGCACTATTCGTGTGCCAGAAACTCAGCTTTCTGTTATAGGACCCAGTTGCTATAGAAACTTCCAACTGGGAGCTAAATAAAGTAATTTCTATGCTAGTGTTGGTGTCTGTAACTTCAGCACCTGATGCTAACCAAATTGTGCTCAATAAACAAATTTAAACTCTAAAAGCCTGCAATGAGTTCTCAGTGTTTTCAATACAACTGATTAATCCCAATTGATCCTGGCTTAGAACTCAAGAGCATGAGAAATCATAGAAACAGATAAAAGACTACTCAGGACAAATATGCCTCTCCCTTTATTTGTTTCTTACCTTATTTCCTCCTTCTCCCACACATCTCTTTCTCCTGTCTTAGTTATTTTTTTATTTTGAAATTACCTTCTTCATGGCTAACCTCATAGTTGAACCTGACATCTCTGATCTTCTTTTGGCAAATTAATTTTGCATTAACCTCTGCTTGCTCTTGCATCCCTTTCATATTTCATTAAACATTTACTTCAGGTTAAAAATTTGAGAAGCAATGTTAAGAGCTGAGTGCAAATCCTTACTTCTAGATCTCCAGAGCAGGGTCTCAGGGATGAGGCACAGGGGATAAGTTTTCAGAAGCCTGCAGAGGCAACTCATACCATGGGAAGAGTGAGAAATTCTCACTGTCTCCCAGGGAGCCTGTACATAGATAAATCTGGTGAATCTGGATTCCAGGGCATCTAGGGTTAGAAATATCTTCTCTTTATAAAGGGGGACTTGTTGCTGTTATTACTGTAGCACTTTTCTATACTGACTAGGAAACAAGAGATCACCCTAAGCATTTCAATATGCAGACTCTACTTCTGCATGACATTAAATACAAGTACATTTTATTAGAATAAATAACACTTGTGCCATGAGTAGTCATGTGGAACAGATTTAAAACTTTTCAAAATTTCTTTCTTACTGTTGTGGAAGCTGTTTGTGTATTTCTGCAACATCTGAGAAGGTGGCAAGGATTGAAGCTACAAATGTCACAGAGTAATAGCAGGGACTGCCTTTCCTTTGACTGATTGGCCCTTTCTTTATGTTCTAAAGGCCCAAAGCATGTGAAGGAATGGACTAAACACCTGGGATACATGGCATTTCTGGGGCAAGAAAGCAGAAGAGGAATGCAGCAATGGTGGGAAAAAGAGGTTTTTATCAATCCCAGCAAAGGTGAGCCATTGCCTTATCCCTGAGAGAGAAACCAGAGAGACTGAATGGACAAAATGTGCAGGACCTGAGGGTCACTCACTCTAACCCAGCACGCAGGATGAGATTCAAGGAGGGGAGAGGTGAGCAGGAATAGCTCAACAGCTGCTGGAGGAGAAGGACAGGTGGTAGAGCTGCTTGGAAGAGACCAGGGCTGCCACTCCACAGCACCCAGGAGCCACCAGCGCTTGCTAGAACAAGAGCAACAGTGGCTGCTGGCTCAGGGTTGTCCAAGGTCTCAGGGACAGGCTGAAGTGAGGGCAGGGCTTTGGCAGAGGAAACTCTGGTAAATCAGGCATCTGATGGCACGTCTCTGACTCTTGGTGGGTCACTGGGCTGGGGCAGGGGGTGGCAGGTGGCCGGGGCTCCCGTGCCAGGTGGCTGGTGGCACGCGGTTCCCTCGTGGGCTTTGGCAGGCAGCACAGGCAGCTGGTGAGCACGGGCTGCCTGAAGGCTCCCAGGCAGCAGCAGCAGGCAGCCAGGCTGCCAGCCAAGTCTGGAGACAGCAGGCTCCCGGCCCTGACAGGAGAACAAAGTCTAGCTGGTAGAGATACTCGAAGGACCACAACAACTTGCTTGGGAAGAATCAGACTGCAAAGCTGGGAAAGTCCATCACTGTCCATATCAGGTGTCTATCAGAAATTCTATCAGTGTCCAAATCAAGACCTTGTATCTGAGGCCAAAGTCTTTGAAACAATCCTGCTGAACTGGCCTAGACTTGGAAAGCTTTTGGTGGCATTTTTTCCTTCCGAGTCAGTGTGATGACATCTTAATACAAAAGTAGCTGAGACTTTGGAAGAAGAGCCACACTGTTCATATCTTGTCAGTAGCAATGTGTGTGGGTCGTATATGCATCCCAAATACACATACATCTATATCTGTGCATGTGTATACACAGGCATCTATGCCATATATATGGAATATATTTGGAATCCCCAGCTCAATGCATCAAGGAAATGGCTGCTCAGAACTGAACTGATTCCTGTTGCTCACACCATGGCCAGACACTAAGGAGATGACTCCGAAGTAAATATGATCCAGCAAGACATAAAAGTTGTATTTACAACCCTGCTGACTTCAGGAGAACCTACCCAGAAGCTGAAATGCTCACATATGCTCGAATGCTGTTGTTGAATAAGAATGAGCTGAAATTCACACATTAAATTAGACCATACTTAGCTGCTGCCACATGTAGGAGATGCTTCCAAGCCTTTGGATGACAAAGGAGGCTGTGAGGAGAAGACAGGGAAGTATCATTAACTATTTACTTCCTGTAAAAAGGGACTTGCCTTGAGGGAAATGAGGAAAACAGGAATGTGAGGATCTTAAGAAGGGGAGGCCAGACTTGCTAGAAACAGAAATATATGTTGTTAAAAACAAGGCACGGGTAACTTTGGAGGGAGGCTCACAGCAGGGAAGTGTGAGGGGATGATCTGGAATGCTCCTATCATTGAGGGTTCTTATGGAGCCTGGGGATTTCTAGCCCCATATTTTGGTCATGCAAAATTCCATACAGTTCCACCCTCCTCTTTGGTGAAACAGAGGCAGTTTTTCTTAGTTCTAAGGGTAAGTAAGAGGAAAATGGAGAAGACTTGTATTTTTTTTCTTTTTCTGATTGGACTGTAAGGAAGACATACTTGAGTCTTTAAGAAGCCTTTGAGAGTCTTGCTTTCAATGAACCGTGATTTTAAGAATTTTCTTCGTTTCAAGAACTGACACTCAATTCTGATGTCTGTTATTCTCTACAGTGCCTATTCTGTTTGCACAACGTTTTGGAAGGCTTGAATGGATACTTAAGAAAAATGATACAGATGCAAAGCTACCTGTTTCTGTAGAAGTGTTGCTTTTTACCTTGCTATTTCAAGATCAAGTCCTTGTGCAATCTACATACACAGTGAGTCACAGCTGAACTTCCACGCTGTTTTATTGTGTTTGCTACATGCTTTGCAAATAAGCCAAAAGGGCACACTTCAATGCCTTTCAGAACTAGAAAACTAAGTTTGTAACTCCTTTGCATTGCTTTTTCTTTTTCTTTGTGTCCCTTGTTGTCTCTCTCAGTCTCTCCAGTCACCATTATATCCTTCAGTGAGTGGGGAATGGCATTGTTTATTTCATTTTTACAAAAGTTTCTGGGAAGCTTTTCTTGCTCTTTTTCTTTGTCACATATTTCTTCTTTTATAATGCTATTTCTTGTTACCCGAGAGCTGTGGTAGAGAATAGGAACTTTAATTTGCATTCCTGACACGTAAGTTCTTCCACTACAAGTGTTTGTCCTGCAGAGCATCATAGACTTCTCAGTGGTGAATCTCCATTCTGGCAGAATCCAAGCTTCCAAATACTCATGAAACCAGAAAGCAGCAAGCTGGTTTCTTGGCTGCCATCTATCTCAGGAACCCTGAGCCAAGCCTTCAGGTCTTTTTTCTGGTGAAGTTACAAGGAGAGACAGAAGCGTTTTCCTTCTAAGGTCCTGCCCAGGCTGCGTGCAGTGAGTTTCATGCAAGGAGATCCCTGTGTTTGCAGAGACTGACTGAATTTGGAGAGTTCCTGATGGAGCACAAAGGACTTAACCCAGAGAATTATTTTCATGAAGAAATGGCCAGAGACACTTCCTAATGCAGCATTTTAGCCATGATGAGAATTTATTTAGAAATGGAAGAAATCTCAATAATCACTATTTGCCTGGACACGGTAGAAAGAGGCAGGCCATGCTGGTGACTCCTACAATTTGTTGTTGTCTCTGATTTCTCCTAGTTTCACAAAGGCCTCTCACTGTTCTTCATTACCAATCTAAACAAAGTGACTAAAAAAGAAATTGCGTGATAAAATAAACTGTGGCCTAAAACTTGCCAGGATATATGTGCCTACTTAATTTTATATGCACTAAGGGTCATTGCAATGATTACTTACAGCATATTAACTTTAGCATGTGCTTAATTGTTCCCAGGATTGGTGAACAACAGGTCATCTTTCAATACACAGGAAGCCTAATGAGGGAAGAAAAGTCAAAATCCCAGATCTGAATTTCTCTGAAATATGGGATTTCAGAATATGTATCTAAGGGTTTGCAGGTTACCAATACTACTTTTTCTGTACATTTCAGCAGAAAACTCTAGCTAACCATTTTAATATATTGGCTTATTCAGTGTTACTTTACAGAATAATCTGCTGTACATAAGCGTATTTTACATTAGAGAAGTGATTGACTTCTGTAAAGAGAAAAAGGTATTTTGAGGACATAAAAATTATGTATGAAACAAGGTACAAATGATTAAGTGGAAAGATGGTAAGAAAGTGCTAGATCTTTGTGGAAAGGATTTTCTCTGGTTTTCATCTTACATATTTTTTTTTATTTTTGCATCTCAGCCCTTTGAAGGGTTGAGAAGGAAAATAAAATAAAAGACCTAGAGGAACAATATCAACTTTCTGTCATTTCATGTAATTTCTTTGTTCATTTCTTTTATAAGTTCAACCAAGTATTATTTTTCATCTTTCTAAATTCTGCATTCTGTTTAACTTGAAAGAAACTTTTAACATCACCTGAAAAATTATTGTGAGAAAATACTTCCTTACAAAGAAATTTGTAAACTATCCCTGCCTCTAAGGGGCAAACTGAGCTGATACTTTCCATTCCTCACATGCCTGTGATGTGATGACTGGCAGCAGCTGTCAAAGTGGGAAAGGGTTGTGTCAGAGCCTGCTTCCCTCAGAGCTGCCAGCTTTCCTCTGCTTCCTGGGATGCAGGAGGGTCCCGTAGCTCTGGGTGCTCAGAGTGGATTGGCAGCTGGATGGGTCAGGAAGCCTGCAAGTGGAAGGAGGTGAGGTTGTCTTGGATTTTTTTTTTTCTTTACTTATGTTATTAATGAATCATCCTTTTTTTTTTTTTCTTTCCTGGTGAGGTGAACTTGTAGCTAATAACTGATTTTTTTCAAATAGGGACTATTAATATAGTCCCTATTGGAAAGAGAGAGTTTGGAGTTTTTCCTTGAATTATTTTTTGTTTGTTTGTTTTTTGTTTTTTTTACTATAAGGATAAATTATCTGCTCAACTGTTTCCTTCTTGGCTTCTGTTTTGACAGACTGGTAAATCTCTATGCACCCATTCACTTTTCTCCTGCATTTTGATGGCATATGGGGTTTGGAGATTTCGGGGAACAGGCAGAAAAAGAAAGAGGTGAGAGAGGTTGCACCATCATTTTCTAGAAATAAGGCATTTCCATGGTAAGGGCATGCTTTGAAACACTTAATTCTTTCAGTACAAAAATGAAATAATAGTCTCAAAAGGAAATAAACAGATGAAATTGCTTTTCTAGGTCTTTAGAGAGGTAACTATTGGAAGTTGCATTTGAATTCATGAGCACCAGAAACAATTCCAGCTCTACCTAGCTCTAAAAATAAAGTTTACCTTGCTGAAAATTGGTGTCCCCTTTGTCCATTGACATAAGCTACAGTATTATAATGATTTAATGAGTATGACTCTAGGAAATTCAGAATTCTCTGAAACCTAGTGGAGGCTTCTGTGCCTATATTTTGATGCATTGCCATAGTATCTGAGGTATGGACATAGCCTGCTTTCTCAAAAGCACGTCTCCAGGGTTTTAATGCATTCAGTATTTTTAATTGAATTCAAACGAACGTGATAAATACAGGTACCAGTAGTAAGACACAACTTTTGACAGGGCTTTAACTAAAGCTAATCATTTGGAGGTTATTGCAGCTGGGAAAAAATAAAAGAGAAAAAAAAAGAGAAATAGAAATAAAGAAGCTACAAAGATAGTGACAAAGGTGAAAACACTGATAAGAGATTCATTTAGTCAGAAGAAAGTAAGGGATCAAGGAGATTACTTGAGACAACTATGCTGTAGGAGTAAATTGAAAAAAGTACCTCATTTTAGGCAGCTGAACGGGCAAATGGGAGGAAGATTATGGTCCTTCCACTTGATTACAAGGTCAGAAGCACCTATGGGAAGGAGTGGCTGGGTTGCTTAGAGGATTTAAAAGGCAACTGTCCACACAGTTACCCAGGAGGCAAAGAGTGCAGTGGGACAACAAGGATATAGTTGGAAGGTAATAATGTATGGTATTTCATGATGTTGATTATGACAGAATTTTTCAAGGAGTTGATTCAACAAGTTGAGAAATATGAGACTGGAATTACTTAAATCTGGGTTTATTTCATACGGAAAGTGGGTACAGGGGGACATATGTCAATAGCAAAAGTGAGTAAAATGAGGATATAAGTGGCAACATGTTTCACAATGATGTCATTGCCAAGTCTCATCAAGGAGCTGTTGATTAAATCCACATTCCCAAAAGAATCTAAATCAGTCAAAAATATGTGGGGCAACTGTAACAGCAAGGACAGGGCTTTATTGTGTGGAGAAGAACACGAGATAGCTCTGGGTGGGAATCTGAGACAAGAGGTTGTGAGCAGCCCACCCGTTGCACAGCAAAGGGCACAGGGACCTGTGGCACAGCCAGGTGAGGGGCACTGGGAGACAAGGCAGGAGCTGATGGCT
>JAWWMU010000001.1:7520643-7535410 GCA_035048155.1 Cinnycerthia olivascens
TTTGAGTTTGTTTTTGTCTTTTTCTTTAATCTGTCCCTTTTACTTTTCTTTTACTGTGGAGAAAAAGCTTCTCCACATTCATATATAGTTAGTCCTTGATGAACACTTTGCATTTTTTACTAAAAATGGGGGGTGTTTAAAGGCAGATTTTCTGTAAAGAATAACATGTCAGGGTATTGTATAGAGCAATAGATAACAGTGTATCAACATATTTATCGAGTTTATCTGAATGCATATTTAAAAATGCCAAATATGCTTTCAACTCACTTCTGGCTTGTCTTCTGAATTTCATTGCAGTGCAACCTGGAGGGAGTTTGGAATCTGAAACAAAAGTAATTAGGTCTTTCTTCAAAGGAAATTTGTCCTTGCTAACAAAATATGAGCCAAGGCAAGGCCATTATGATTCTTTCAGTATTTAGTAGATAGAAACTACTACAATTCTAAGAGTAGGTCTCTTGTGTAATAAACAATAAAAAAATTGTTGAGGATTTGTTCCTGATATAACCCTGACACCACAACGTAAAAAAAAAATATTTCTCATTACAAATAGAATAACAGGTATAGTGACTCTTAGGGATTTCCATCCCAATGTATTGCTTGGCCCCACACATGGTTGAGAGGGACTGTTATGATCACGATACAGGGGGTGGAATTAACATAACTTAGGACATATATGATAGTCCAGGATGAAAATTGACAGGTGTTTTCCAGGTTTTCCCTCATTACTCTTTTGTCTGTGCAAAATTAATATGCCATTCTTGATACTTAATATTCATATCAGGTTTGCATACTCATCTGGGAAGCAGGACTTTGCTGTTCACTATAGGAAATCCTCTTTTTCTTGAGATTCTCATCTAAATAGATGCTGAACTGAGGTCTGGAAATAGTATGGGATATTCTGAAGACTTCATTCTAATTGGTAATTGCTAAGCAGAAATAAACCAGAAGGAAAACATCTGTTCCCAAGGACTTTGTGAAACTCTCTAGATCTGCATTTCTGATGGCACAAGAGTAGCAGGAGTGGCAATTTCTCAGCCCAGCAGGATTAAACAGGATATCACACAACAGGTGTCAACTGGAGTGTGCTGGATCCATGTTTTGAAGACGAGGAGGGTTTGGCACAACCTGTTCTGGTTGAACATTTCATATTTTACTTATATCCATTAAACGAAAGAAAAAATGGGCGGCTTTTTTACTGATTTAGCATTCTTCATTGCTGTTCTCTCCTCATTTACTTCAATAGAAGTGCTGTTAATATTTTCAATTCTTAAATAGGGATGTTTGATCTAACTTGGTGTCTTGTTTTTTTTAGAAACATTTTAGAAGCAAGACAATACATGGGTGTGCCTATCAGGTTAAATTTTTCACATTGATTAAAAATGCTTAAGACAATATCTGGTGATAAAAATTAGGCCAGTTCTGGACCAATTGCCAGCCTCAGAGTGATACAACTGATACCTATTTTTCTTTCCCCATGGTTAGTAAAGTTTCTAATGCTTCAATGAGATGCATTGTAAAGTTTATATGGATAAAGCGATTTTTCTTTGTCTGTACATACATAAAATTCCTCTTTTTCTTGACTATCGGTTAGTGCATTTTTTTACTATCAACCCAACGTTGTAACTCTGCTACTCCCTTTTGAAAAACAGTCTTCTAATTTATAAAGGTTTAAAATTTTAATAAATACTTAAAAGATATTTTAAAGTACTGAATGCAATGGCAAAATGCATTTTATTAATGCACACTTGAGGGGAAAAAAGTAACATTTCTACAGTTCCCTGGTTGAAATTTTACACATACATCTTACTGTTTTTTCTCATGACACTTTGCTGGCACATCCAACAAAACAGCTGCTGTCATTGGAAAAGTGAGTAAAGTGATCCTGTCAGTGGCTGGTTATAATGGAGCAAGCAGATCATGCAGCTATAAGAGAATCCTAGAATCACAGAAAGGTTTGGGTTGGAAGGCACATTAAGGATCATCTCACTTCCATAGGAAGGGACATGTTCTACTAGACCAGGTTTTTCATAACCCAGTCCAGCCTGAACTTGAAAACTTCTAGTGATGGAAAAATCTACAGTTTCTCTTGGTAGTCTATTCCAGTGCCTTCTCTTTTAAAAATACCTTCACAAATCTCATGTCTTATTCATTTCAATCAGATTTCATCTTTTTTCTTCATTCTGCTCTAACTGCACTTATTATCTCCTGCTGGACCTTGCTTTTGTAAAAGTCTCACTCTGAGTAATGTTACTAGAAATCCTTTATCTTTCATTGATGTTGATCTCATAACTCCGTAAATCTAGGATGACTTAAGTGATGTGGTTTGTCTCTCTAAGGTGAATCTTTATGGCTTAAAGAAACATTGATATCAACACCATTAGCAACATTTCATTCAAAGGAATGTGAGTCACATGCCTGTCACAAGTTGTTGGGGTTTTATTTTCTATCAGTCTTTTCCTAAAAGAAACATTGTCTTAATTCATAATATTTTTATTTATACTCGTGAAATATCATACTGTCTGATATTTTGCTATGACTGAATTATATTTAAAAAGTTAAAAGTTAACACCTTGAGAAATCATGTTTTTCTGAAGTGGCTTGTAGTGTTTTTACAATGTGTACTAAAGAATTACAGAAGTAATTTTGGGCTAGTTCCAAGGGTTTGGAGTGTGTGTGCCTTCACTCACACACAGGAGTGTGTGGCAATACCTGCTCCAGTCCAGGAAGTTGAAAACCACGCTAGAATGGCATTTCACCTGACTCAATAAGCTCTACTTCTTAGCAAGGCTTCCTGTTTCATTTCCAAGGGCGTCTCAGCCACAGAAATTTCATTTCTGCACTGTGTGGCCACTCAAATGCACAATCTATGCACTAAGGAGTGGTTGAGCCTTTGGGCTGTGGGGATCCTGCATCTAAAAAGCTGTTGGAAATGTGCTACACTGAGCAAGTCACGACTGTGAGGGTATGCGGGCAGTCACCACATGATCAAAGAAGCCAGTGACAGGAAAATTAGGGAGTATGATCCTCTGCTGGCAAATCCAGCACAGACGAATTTCATAGGCAAGTGCAAGGTTCTTTTTGAGGTTGTCCTAGCAGAGAGGAAAGCAGTGTGACCCTCCTGTTTCAAGCCCATTTGTCTCCAAATTGTTATCATTCCTGCACAAAGTCATGAGGAAAAATAGCATTGATAGAAATAATGAGCAATCAGGAGAAGTGATGGGAGTCTGAGACGTACCGTAATCATTGACTCATGAATGCAAAGCCCATTGAAATTGTCATTGTCCATCTCATTAAGTTCTGTTTCCATCATTTTTTTGTATAGGAAACTCTCAGGATTTAAGCATTGTGAATTTCAAATTGTAAAAATTTTGTGCTACAGTTCCTGCCTTACAGCATTTTGAGTTTTGAATGGGAAATTGGGAAGCTTGTGAAAAATTTCTCAAGGATGACCTTAATCTTTAAATCAGTATGGGGAGCAAATGTATCAGACTCAGTTCAGATATGGCACAGGAAAAGGGAGCAAGTTTGATGTTCTGTTTGCAGTGTTGGATGAGGCATAAATGGGTGATACACAGACTAATTTAGATAGGAAGGATCTTTGGAGTTCTTCTGGACCACTCCCACACTCAAAACAGATGTGATTTAGATAAATGTTTAACCATGACCTTATACATGTCCATTATAATTTCTCAAACCTAGACTGATTTAATCTTCAAAGGACTTTGAGGTGTCTTGAGGATTGTGTGCTCTGTGATGCTTTTTCTGATGGGAATATCCCAGGACTGGGTCTGTCCAAGTCTTTCTATTTAAATATTGGCATAGGGAGTTGGGAACAATGGTCTTGAGATGGTGCCTCTACTACTTTGCATTGGCAAACAGATGGTGGGATCCTTCTTGGACCCTATAGTCCTGCTTTCGGTTTCTTAAATTAGTTGAACTCTAATTTCTGATTCTTTACTGCTTCCATCTATGCATACAGAGTGAAGGAAGCTAATGCTGGCACCTGGCTTTTCATTTCCTAGAATAGGAAAGACATGATAGATAGCAGCCCTTTCTTTCAGATCTCCACCAGCTGTGTTGCAGCTATGTTTTGTCAAACTGTGACTTTATTTCTGCATATTTCACATGGATAATATGGTGGTTAGTAACAATATTAAACACCTCTGACCTTTATTGACTCTCTTAAGCAAATATCTCATTCTTTACCTGTTTTTTTTTCCCCTGTACTTATAGCTTTACAGTGACATTGTGTGTTTTAGGTATTAAAGCATTACATTAGTATGAAATGTCTCAAATGCAGAAATATCAGCTATACAAAAACTAGCTTGCTCTGACTTCTTAGGGAGGTAGTTTTATCTATTAAGTTTTACTTTGCAGTGTGGAATACAATTTACTGGCGCAGCTGTTTAAATCCTCTAATGGTATAGTGCATTTAACTTGATATGTTATTTGTCTTGCTCTTAATGAATCTTTGATCAATTTGTACCTAGTTCACATGTTTTTCTGTGCTTTACTGTCCACAGGAAAAAAAGAATAACAGGGGATTAATTTAGAAAGGTCAAAATGGTAAACAAATTTAAAAGGGTCAATGTACTTCAGAGTGTAAAACCATGTCAGGCAGTGGAAGGATCGTTTTGGTCCTAATTCTCTGCATCACATGAAGGTGTCGGTCCTTCTTAGAGTTGCCTGATGCTAACAAAGGCAGACAAGAGCTGGTTGGTGAGACTGGGCTTCGCTGTTGTTTTGGACTTCTACTTTTTTTAACAGAGTATTTCAGTGTGTCACAGTGTACAAATAGCCCTCACAGAGCAGTAGCACAGGGTTGCATTACTTGCTACATGCACAGCAGAGCCAATTAACAGTGAAGAGTCTATTTGGTGGATTTGATTTGGTAGAATGTGGGTTGGTTTTTTTTTTGTGTTTTGCTTCTCACTTCCACACTTGTAGCCGGCACCTGTACTCTCCACATGAATTATATAGTTCTTAATGTTGGAAAACTACTGCATTCACCATGAAGTAAACAGTTTGCTTTTAGCAACAATTTTGGGGACCCAAAAAAATTTTTCAAAGAAGTCGACCTTGGAAGATAGCGGACAGGAGCTTACTTTTTAAAATAAAAATGGCTTCCTTCTAGAAAAAGCTCTCAGATCCATGTTTTCAGCTAGCTTTGTAATCAGATGCATTGTTGAAATGTTTTTGGCCAACAGACAAATCCTATGATGATTTCAAGGCAGGGTCAATTAAAATAAAAATGTTTCTGCTTTCTAGGGAAGCTTTTGTGTCAGTAAGGAAACAAATTATGAAGTACTTCAAAACAAAAATAAACACAGACTACCAAGAGTTTTCATTTGGGAGCAAGTAGCTCATAGAATGGCAGGGAAATGTACGGCTTATGTGCAAATCTTGTATTGCTACTGCTCTAATACCAGCACTAGCAGTCCCATTAGATTAATTACTCTTGAATTCAGAGAATCTGCTCATTTGTAGAAGTCCCCATTAGTGTGAAGCAGACCTGTAGCAATGAACTCAAACAAGGATTACGAGCCATAAAAGAGTAGATTGTGGTTGTTTTTTATACTTTTTTCTGCAAAGGGTACTTTACAGACTCTGTCTACCAAATAAATGACAGATTTTGCAGTGTGTGGTCCTTTTTGCAATGTGAATGTGTGGTTTAAGCTGCAATGTATTGCTTTCATGGCACAATGGTAAAGAAAGAATGTTTCTCTTGCAATTCTCTATAGTCATTAACAAAGACTCTCAGGACTAGATAAATAAATTTGTTAAACTATGCCTGTCAAGGACAAGTATTTAGGGAATCATCACAGTGATCTGACTTCAAAAAGGCAGAAGTCTCCCCATCTGGAGCAGCCTGAAAAACTAAGATGAGCAGTCACCTCCAGACAGTGAACTGTCATTTTTTGTTTCTTCTGTTCACTTTGTGAGTTTAACCACTGCTGTATTTTATGGGAGAGTGGCCTTTTCCACGTAGTGACCCTACATATTGATCTTGCATGTCAGGGACCAGAGGTGGGATAACAATGAATAAGCTGCTGGTTTTAGGGGTATTATTTCTTCTTCTTTAACTCATAGCCAACTTACTAACAGCATCATTCCTACTGTCATCAGTAAAGACAGGAGTAAGTGCTATCAAAGTGTGCCAGTAAAAGAAAGAGGAGACTGGGAGTGTCTGCTCAGCATCTGATGGGATAAAGAGGTGGCAACATTGCCAGAAAAAATAGAAGGCAACCTTACTGATAATTACCAGTAGAGCAAAGGTGGTACTGGGAAGAAAGGTATAGGAAATAAACACAGGCATTGTGAATCTTAGCCATTTTAATGTATGTATTACTGTGAAATATTTCTATCACTTTATATTTTGCAGATATTTCTGTAACTAGGAGGTGGGGGTAATGCTATTTATAGGTCTTTTTTTCTTATTTCCAAAGCTTCAGTACAAAATGTACCATTACTGTATGTTGTTGCCATGTGCTGATACTTTCAAAGCTGTGAGGAGAGAGCAGCTATTAATCTTGTCTGTAGGTTTTCTTTGTTGTCTTTTTTGTTTCCTGAACTATATCCATCTCCTGTTTCCCTGTCTTTTCTTTGCAACTCCAACTCTGTAAATTTGTGCCCCTTAATATGACCTAATCCAAGGAACATAAGAGCTCACAGGAAGCTCCCAGCCCCAGAAGCACAAAGCTTTGCTTGGGTGAGGTCTTGTTTGAAAACAGAAGTGTTACTGATGTTATGAGGAGAGGAGAGTAGCTGTTCGTGTTTTCTGCGGAATGTAAATTGGAACTGGAGTCCAGAAGCATTTGCAAGATTGCAACACTATATTCAATTCAGCCTTTAGGAACATCAGCTATATCCGATTGTTCGGGAAATGAAGCTTAGACAGCAGCCCAGGTTTCAATACCTCAACTTTCTTTTTGAGACTAGGATGAGGATCACAAGCGCATGACGTGAGATATTAAAACACTGAGAAAATTTCTCCACTTCTCACAGGACAAATTGTATTAGATAGGTTTGTGTACATTTTTTGGTTACTCTGTGGTTGATGTGAACTATTCACCTGCAGAAGAAAACTAGAAGACCAATTTAGCTATCTGTATCCACAGCCTTCTGCAAGTTATTCTTGGCTTCTAAGCAACTGCGGTGAAATATTGGTAAAATATCTAAGCAGGATAGCAGATTATAATATTTAGGTTGTCATAGGTAGTTCTTAGTATGTTACCCTGCCTTGTGTGGCGACAGAATGATATATTCAGCTGATTGTTTATCTGCTCGTGCTGCAGACTTGTCAAGTGTAAACTGGTAATCGTCTGGGGAAAGGGAAAGGAGGAGCAGAATTGGTCTGACAAGAATGGATGCTTACTGCAATATTTTTTTACTCTTGCTGCAATATTCTCTGCTAGTCTGAGTTTCTAGAAAAATTGAATTGGCAGGCTTCCTTCTAAATCTACAACTGGCTTTAGAGAACACTGTATTTAAGAGAAAAATAAAATTATAAAAGAAAATTGAAGATGTCAATTGGAGAGGGGAAACAGAACATTTAGTTTCATCCATAATTTTTAGGGAGGAAAGATTCTATATTTAAAAGCATGGCAGAAAACTCATGATTCTTTGAGTGGTAATTGTCATAAAGATGGAAACACTTTGCTGTGCTTTGAAGAGCCCCACAGCAAAGATTTTTGTAATGGTCCATCTCATGCACCAGCTGAACAGATCAAATCAGCCAAAGGCAAGAGAAACTTTGGAGGGAGAATAAGACACTAGTTTTTCATGTAATCATCGGTATTATGTGGAATGCAGCAGATGTTTAAACATCATGCCTTACTGTTGCTACTTTTCTCTCAGAAGAGGTCATTTAGGGATTTGACCTATGAAGATGTTTCAGTCAGCTGAATACAAGGCTGGTAATTTGGGCATGCCATTTAAAAACAAAAGATTCTTGCATCCATAGAATGTTTTTTGTTATTAAAATATAATAACTTATTTATTTATTTAGGAGTAGCATCTCAGCAGAATCATTGTAATCAAGTGGCTGCTCACTTTGCAGGGCTCTGGAGCAGTGCAACATTTTTGCATTTTCTTTATGCCAGAGCTCCTCTGGGCATGACATTTAAGTCTCTGGTGCCCCTAGAGTCACAGAGGAAAAATGAGGTTTCAGATTAGAAGTGCTTAGCTCAAATGCACAAATCTTCCCTTCCTTCGCTGTTGCTCTCCTAGTGCTCTGAGAAACTTCTGTACTTGATTTTCCTGTTCTTCCTTCTCATTCTAATCCTGACTGCTTTTTGCTTCCTCCTCTTTTCCAGCTGCCATCACTCTTTTGTTCCCTCTCTCTTACTTATCTCTCAGCTCTTTTCTTCCTGCCTTTGGTGTCTTCCTCATTTTTTTCTTGTCTCAGCAAAATAATTTATTATCCAACTTGAAAGTCTTTTCAAGTGTTCTTTAGTCAGTAAGTGCTTGCAGAGTACTTAGTTAGAAAAAGTTTGTTGCCTATAATAGATGTGCATAACTAATCAATGTAAATGCATAATACGGAATTCTAATTAGTGCTATAATCTGAGTGAAAACAATGAGGCCTCTCTTGCAGCTCAGGTTTTCTGTTACAGTCAGCATGTTGCTGACTTGGAAATTGCTGGTGTTTTCCAGAGCAGAAAGAGCAAAGTTGTGCTAGGTGTTCCAATGTTTTTTGTCTGTCTGTTTCTTACAGAAAGGCTAACCATATACCATTATCTTTTGAAAATGCTTTACAGATGTTTTGCACAAGATTATCTGCGTAGACAAGGTCACTAAGAACTATAATATTTGTCCTCAAAACACCAGACACAGCTCTGGCAATTATGCAAATAGTTAATTGGGCAAGACACATGAATGACGGTCAGATTATGAACGTTGTTGTCTGTGTACAGATGATATAATGGAAAGCTTTCCTTGTACTCTGTAGTCTTTCTGTCAGTATGAAAACTCTCTGATGTTGTTCTGTAATGGATGTTTTTCACAGCACAAGACAGGAATGGAATCCGATTGAACAGTCCCCATTCTCATTCACAGATCAGGTTGATAACCTTACCCCCTGATTGCAAGTGATGTACACAATGATGCTTCGACAGCACACCTTACTGCCTGAGAATTTAACTCTGGTTTATTTCTGTTTTGTAGAGCCTTTATTTATGCTAGAAAATGTCACGAGTGCCTTTTCCAAAGTGGTCACTGAACAGGAGAGTATACCACAATGCCATTTCTGTTTCAATTTCTGCAGCTACTGTAGTTGCTTGATTCTAGTGGACTTCTGCACACCTAACAGAATACTCAGGTTATCAGTGTAGTGTTTGAAGCAAAACTCTAGACAGTTAAGCAGCAAAGGAAGAAAAACCTGTGGCTGCCTTTCTGAAAAATGTCAACCAAACATTTTTTTAGGAATTTATGTATCAATCTCATGTATGTTCAGGGCATAAATACATAGTGTGCTTTCTCTGAGACCTATCCAGATCAGCTATGGGTGTCCTCAAAAGTATATATGGGGATATCAGTAGTGAAAATATTTTCTGAGCCCTCTCACATCAAAAGCAGCAATGACATTGATTTTCTGTCCTGTGCTTGAAAAGATGAGGGATTCATAAGGTAGGTAAGGGCAGTACCTGTCTCCAGACGCAGAAATGCAGAGTCGCAATGGAGAAGATTAGTGATTGCATTTCTGAGTTTTGTTATGCTGAGTTTACAGATCTCAGTTGGAGATTATGTTAGTGCAAAATGAGCAATTGAAACCAATGGTGCCAAGCAGAGCATCAATACAAAATCAGTATCTGATCTGACCCCATGGAGTTCTGAGTAAGGTGCAAGAGGAACAATGAAGAGGCAGTGTGTGTAGGAGCAAAGTGAACAATGACTTTCATGTCTGGATGGTGTTTTTATGGTTGGCTGTTTGTGGTTTTTCTGAGGATTCATGATAGGAAAAGAGGCATTTATTTAAAAGACAAAGGAAGTGTATGTTAAAGCAGAATGATAAAGTAAAAGATTGATATTTCCAATCTGTCAGAAGTAAGGATTTGGATAATTTTTGTATTCTAGAGGTACATGGAACAAACCACTAGGGGCCATTTTGGGAAACCTGTCTGCTCCAAAGAGTACCAAGGGCATGGTTTCAGTCTAAGATGCAAACTATTTATGACTCAAGTGGAGGAGTAAATGTCAAATCAGGACTTGTTTCTCCATTTAAAACAAAATTGGAGGAAAAAGAGTTGGGTTTTTTTTTTTGTTTTATCCCTTAATGTTAAATTTCTCTCGTAATTTATCTCTGATATTTTTACTTGCAGTCTAATCCCAGTGTAGGATTTAGCCTTCCTCTATTTCCCTGACAGCTGCAAACATTGTCTCTTGCTCAGTCTTGCTATTCAGCATCTGTTGAAACTGTTATAGGTTGCAGTTCACCAGGTACACTAGCAGGATGCAAAGGGGTTGAAGATCTTTAGGGACAGAAATTAACTCCTTTACAGAGAGCAAAGCTCTTTAGGGCACTGTTCTGATTACAGCAGGAGGAGCAGACTTGGGGACAGTCTGAGATTCTCTCATGTCAAATTGGGAATGTGAAAACCAGAATCTCAGACTACATGTAGTAGATGAATCTCAAAAATCTATTTTGCTTAGCAGGAGGTAGATTTGCCATCCACACCCATTTATTTCTCTGTCTTCTCTTTTTAAGGGCCAGACACTTGCATTCAGAAGCAATGATTCCTTTAGTTCACCACTCCACTGCATCAAAGCGTTTTGGTAAAACAAGACCAAAGTGTCGAGGCACACGTCTCCCTGCAGTGTGCATCTCGTGAGTGCTGTGACACTGCACTTCAGCAGCATTGCTCTGAGGGTTCCCTAAATGGTGCTGGCAGGGCCTGGGTGACTGCATAATCTGGGAGGAGGATGTTTCAATGAGACACTAATGAAGTGTCTCCAGCTTGAGCGTGCAATTGCGCAAACTGGTAACTTTTTGATGTGATAACTGAAAATTCCCCTACAAATTGAGGACTAGTGATTTTCTGTGTGCACAAAAGACATGTTTGTATTGACAAAAAAAAAGGTAGTACACGAATTTATTTTGTGTATGTTAAGTTTTACAAGAACATTCTGTGAGATCAGCTTAAATTCTGAATTTAGAAAATATGTCCTGGAGTTTATTGCAAGGCTCAAGTAATGCTGTAAAAAAATTCACAGAGAGAAACAGCTTGTTTAAGAAACTCAAAATTATGGCTTAAATAGATGATTTGGATGTCCATCTGGAATTCAAGTGTGGAATTCTCTGTTCTTTGCACATGAGAAGACACTGAAATACAAGGACTACTCAAAATTCAATAGGTTTGTGGAATAAGTTACTAACAGGAAAGATAATTGTGCCTCAGAGCATTATTTTCTCATCAAGTACACACACATCCAGCTGTTTTGTGGGCTTTTGTATTCATTATTCTAATCTGGAAGTGCATCATTCATTACTTTCCTTTAAGCATATTAACAATGCGGATATAGGACACAGATTTATGTCTGACCCTGACCCAAGTTGACGAATTGACTGAAAAATGATGTTTGGAAGCTATGGGCAAACAAACAGTAGTGTGAGAGTAAAAGATACATCAGTTCAGAAGTCACGTAGATGGGAAATTAAATTTTTCCTCTGGAGCTACTCAGCATTTTGTTGTTGTTGTTGTTTGGGGAGGTTTTTTTGGGTTTGTTTTTTTCGTTATTGCCATTTTCCATCTGTATTTTTTATATATTGGACTTCATTCTATATGCAAAGGTTTTTGGACTCGTAAGAGGTTAATTTCTCATTTGTTGTTTATTCTTTACAGTCTGTCTATGAAAAAAGATAATGGACAGCTTTGGAGGGAATCATGGAATCATTTATGTTGGAAAAGGCCTCTGAGATCATCAATCTAACACTGTCAAGCCCATCACTAAGCCATGTCCCCAAGAAACCCAACTTCACATCTTTCAAATGCTAGGCAGCCGTTTCAAAATCTGACCATTCTTTTGATGAATTTTCTACTCGCCAATCTAACCTTCCTTTGCTGCAATTTGAGGCCATTTCCTCTTGTCCTGTCAGTTGCTACCTGTGAGAAGAGACTGATCCCACCTCACTTCTATCTTCTGTCAGGAAGTTTAGAGAATTATAAAGTCCCCCGCTTAGACTCCTTTTCTCCAGGCTAAACAACCTCAGCTGCTCATCATCAGATGTGTGCTCCAGACACTTCCCCAGACAGCACAAATTATACTGCTGCCCATCTTCTGGTTGGATTAGAAAAAGGCCCTAAAATATGTTGGAGATTTGTTTTATTTTTCTTTTTTTTTTTTTTTTTTTTTTGCAATGTGGGTTACACAGAAAACGGCTTCTCTTCCACCTTCATAAAAAGCATGAAAACAATTAACAGGGGTGATTCCTGGTACCAAATTGTCTGTGCCAATATAACAGAACTGTTCCTCTCTCCTTATACTTGCAGAAATATGTGTTTATGTGTACAAAGAGCCAAATACAATATCCTCCTTCCATCTGGAGGAATTTATTTCCATCCTGAAGATACTCTTCAATTTTCAAACTTGAAAAAGGGAACTTTGGACTGTAACTTTTCCATCTTTTCTCCTTACCTGTACCTGTGTGTACCTGTATTTGAGCATACAGTCTAGATATACGGTGCATGACAGGAATCTGAGGCTGGTGGAATGGGGAGGGTTGGGAGTGTGCTACTTGCTCACAGGACTGCACTTCTTTTTTGCCATGAGCTTATTTTTTTCCCTTCGAAAAGACTTGGTACTGCATGGCATCTTGGATGGGGTTTTGAGCAACCTGGACTAGTTAGGGATGTCCCTGTCCATGGCAGGATGGTTGGAACTAGATGAGCTTTAAGGTCCCTTCCAACCCAAAGCCATTCTATGATATTTAGATTCCAAAGTAACACTTGCTACTCCCACAGTTTGAAGCACAAGATATATATGTGACTATTAGTTGCTTTCAGAACGGTATTTTCCTGGAACACATTTTTTAGCTCAAATAGTCCTTAGAGATACGTGAGTATGTGTGTGTGTAATATATGTGCATGGATATATTTACAGGCAAAAATATGATAGTAATATAAAAATAACTGGGATCTGAAGCAGATAAATTTGATCTTTCCTTCTCTTTGCAAAGTCTTCTGCAAACCAATTAATCAAATAATTTTCCCCCATCTGTGAAATAGTGCTCATACTCATCTTTAAGCAATTTTAATCTCTGTTTAAGCATCACTATCTGGAAGCAATGATATTAATTACATCAGTGCAAGTTCTTCCTGGGCATAATGACAGCTATATAGGAATAAATGGCTTATCAGGTATTTTTGGCCACATGGAAAATAGGAAACCTTACAGCTTCTTTGAGTTTTGGCAGTGACTTCACAGTCTCAGTAACACTGCAGAACACTCAGGCTTTTCAAACAGTAATCCAAATGGGAAAGGAAGCAAAGTGTTTCATCCTCAAATTTAATGCATGAGACAAATGACTGCACCTTGGGGCTCACATTATTGGTAGAGGGAAATTGTGACTTTTTGTAACTGTTGGTATAAGCATTATTAAAAATACTGCAAGACAAAGAGGAACATGTAGAAAAGCTTATTTAGAATAATGGATGGTAAAGCTGCTGATAATATTGTGATAATTAAAGAACAGAAACTGTATCTGGAATCAGGCTGAATGAGCATTTGATACATAAAGAAGAGCTCTAAAATTAATAATAATTATTTTGGGATACTTAAGATATTGCTGCTGGTTTGATGATAATGCAGTCTGTGGCTTTAAAGTATTGGTTTGTTTATTTTCTGTAAAACTGCCCACCACTGCTAACTAACATTGATCACTGTGCTTACTTATGTCCAGGTGTTGCTTGAAAGTAGATTTAAATGCCAATAATGAACAACCTTAGAGGTTCCATGTCTCACCATATATATGTATTTTTCTAGCCTGAAATCTGTTGTGGGCTCAAACTCAGAATTTTTGGGGGTTTTTTTGATCAAAGAAAATAGCTTACTTTGTCTAATTTGTTCCTTTCCCATGTTTTCTTTTCTTTTTTTTGTGAAATCTTTGGGTTCTTTGTTGAAGAAAGAGGGGCCTTTTTTTCTGCATTATGTCATCTTAGGGAAAATCAGTGCATCTCAGAAGCTTTTATTCTCATTATGCTATAGAGGAAAAGCCTGGGAAATAATAAAACCCTTATTCAGGTGGACTGGAAGATTTTCATCTCATCTTGAGATGTGCCAGAGTACCTCATAATTGGCAAACAGCTGCACAGTCATTTCCTTTAGGTGCAATTTTGTCCTGAGCACTGAAGAGAAGGCAGTGAGTGGTGAGGGCATGTTCATGGGTCTGAGGGGTTGGGTACATAAAGCAGCAGGGACAAGGTTTCATTCAAATGACAAAAAATATTTTCTGACCTTCTGATATACTTGGAATATTAATTTTTTGGGTTTTAGGACATTAATTTTAAATGAAATTTTTTCGAGTCAGAAATATTATAGTGCTTTGTTGCATAAAGAGAATTATTATTTTTCCTTTATCAGATGTTTTCCGACAAATGTGTTATCAATGCTATTTGTCATTTTGAGATGAAGTAATGTACAATGTACGTAACACTTAATCAGCTATAGATTGGCATATAAGTGCAGATTAGAGTTCCAAATAAGGAGTATTTTCTTTTCTTCCTAAAAATGCCCAATTTTGTTTTTTTTGTTCCCTTGTAATATCAGTTTG
>JAWWMU010000001.1:7535510-7593863 GCA_035048155.1 Cinnycerthia olivascens
TCCAAATAAGGAGTATTTTCTTTTCTTCCTAAAAATGCCCAATTTTGTTTTTTTTGTTCCCTTGTAATATCAGTTTGGTTTTGAGGTTAAAACTGCCATTGGTTTACAGGCATTTTGTTAAGTGTACTTCACTTAGGAGTTTTATGAAGTGTGCATCACTTGTGGAAATGGGAAAATTTGGAAACAGACCTTTCAATTCAAATCCTAGACTTAAGATTGCAAACTAACTGCGTTGTCCCTTAATAAAGTGTTACAATTCTTGTGTTAGGTTATTACATTCTGAAGTATGGACTGTGGGAAGGTTTCTATGGGAGAGACAGGTATTAGAAAGAAAAACAACATGCTGATCCAGAGTAAACTTCTATAAAATAATTTTCTTAGCAGTGGTTTCTTCCTTTTTGTATTTGCTTTTTGAAAACAATCTGTCCTTCACAGCTTAATGTTTGCATGGAGAAAATATTATTGCCATAAAAAAAGAAAAGTTTGCAAAGGAAGATGATTTCTAAATACTGTGACTGTAGTTTCGGTTTAATTAAGCAACAAAAAATTATTTTTTTTTATTTTACTGCACCTTGTATTGTGTTTCCACCTGTATGTGTGTGAGAGGAATGATGGTAGAGTGTGGTGCTACTGAGGTACAGGCAGCGGCTCTTCACACAATAATGGAGAAGTTGCCCCATTTAGGAATGAGCTTGCCCACATCAATTCCACTTGCATGGGGGCAGAGGCTCCCTGGAGGAGCTGGAGTCCTGGCTGCAGTCCTCTAAGATGGATGGGGTTTTCTGGGGACAGGCAACATCACAAAATGCCAGTGGGAGAACGACCTGGAAATAGAATTGGTACCAATGCCCATAATTACAAAGGAGAACAGTGATTGCAACTAGGACTGATCTTTCTGAAATGCTTTAAAGACTTACTGGTAAAACATCATAGAAAAACATGAGCTCAGGTGGCCCAGGGGACAATTGCATCAACAGAAATGGAAAAATTAAGCTACACTGTGTCCTCAGCCACCTACTGTAAACGTCAAGCCTGCTTTCCATCTTCATGTTAATTTTTCACTTTTGCGTTACCCTTACTTGAAAGTACCTCAATCCTTGCACAAATTGGGCAGCTGTAAAATAAATGCACCTACGGCATTAATTAAGGATTGAGTGTTCCCATAACAGGTTCATTGCAGGTGGTGCCAACAGATTCTCTGAATGCCTCAAACCCACTCCAGCTCCAAGACTCGCACAGATGCACCTCTTGTTATTCTCTGGGAGTCGGCAGAGCCATTGAAGAGAGGATCCAGGCAGGAGCTGAGAAAGGCAATCGACTTTCTTTTTGTTTGAAGATGGTGGGAAGGCTTTGTCCACAGTTGCAGCTGCACCTGGGCTCCAGATTGCCTCTCAGCCAGAGCTCTTTGACAAAGCCAGGCACGCCTCACTCCAGTGTGACAGCATCTCCTGTGAGCCACATTTACACAAACAGGCCAAGCCTGGTGTCTTCATCCAGAATAAGGTCCTGATCAGCTATTTTTTTCTCTAATTAGCCAGACGAATGCCCACTAACGTTCACAGTGATTTGTTTGAGTAAGGAAGGCATCAGTATGTCATTTGGGATTTATATTTGTTTTACGAAGCATTTAAGTATCCTTCAGAAGGAATTGCATTATGCACATATCAGCTACATATAGGACTGCTTGATTCAACAAAGAAAAAATAAACAGGGCAATTTTATTCTTTATTGCCCAGTTTTCCCCCTCCATTTTCACTTAGTTGTCTGAAATAAAATTAATAATAATACTACTTCTAACATGTCTGAATGTCTATTGGAATAATAAATCAAGCTTCCAAGGCACAAGTGTGACTTTAAAATACATAAACATTAATGATCTTCATTTTTCTCAGCTTTGTCTTTTTGTTTCTCACTTTGATAGCACATCAAACCATGCTTAATAAACCAGATACCCAAGTTAAATTGTGTACTGCATGTAGAACAGTTTTTACCATGCAGACACATAAATAGGCTTGGCAATCACTTTGAAATATAAAGAGATTCATAAGCAAAATATTCACCCCAAAAATCTACAGTTCAAAACATATCCAATTAGAATTCAGAAAGCAGATGAGTTTTTAAATGCAATCTTAAGCTTGGAAGGAGAATCTATCAGGAGATAATTGATTCCACCAAACAGAAACAATCATTGAAAACGTTCTGCCACCAGAGGATCCTAAGGGCTATAGAAATGGTAATAACTCTATACTTTTCCTTATGATATTTCTGACAGATTTCTACAAGCTTTTGTCCCAGCTCACTGAGCAGGCACCCCTTCTTCGTCACACTACACTGCTCATCTTTTGTCCTATTTCTTTCCTGGATGATGAAGGCAGCTGGGTTTTCACCTCCTTTTCTCCTCCAGCAGAACCAGAGGGGGGCAACACATTCAGGGGCTTGTGAGGGCCATCCCTCTGCCTCAGCAAAGGTGTCACAGGCCACAACAACATCACCTTGGGCTTCTAGCACTGCTGACATTGACAAAAAGAATGGCCCTGAGGAAAGGAGAGACAGGGCCATCATCCCTCTCATCCCTTTGTAGCTCCAGTGGTGGAAGGAGCAAATATCCTGACACTTAAAAGGCTTTCTCCTGTTTTTTTGGTTACTCTCCGCTCTTCTCTTCTAAATCTCCCTTTCTTGTGGGGAAAAAGCCCTATCCCAAGCCTATGTTGTGTGCCCCAAGTGTGCCACAATAAAAATCATTTTTGCCTGCCCATTTGAGAAGCACTAGAGGAGGGACCATTGGTGTCTTTATTCCAAACAAATAATTTTGATAGAAGTCATTCAAAATAAGTTAACGTGTTCAGACTTTCTGCCTTTTGCTTCTTCTCAGGAACAAATTGAGCAGATTTCTGACTTCTTTGGATTTACAATTTCAAACCTTCAGTATTTCCAAAACTGTAGCGAAAGACAAAGCTTTTTCCTGACATACTCAACTTTTACTTGGCTTATCCAGTGGATAATCTGCCCCTAAACAGTGGTATGATATGTGCTTTGATTTAATATTCTATTTGTCTTTCTTTCTATCTGTACAAGGAATTTGCTTAGACAAGCCTAAAAGGAGTCAGTGGAATAATTGCTCTGGCCCATATGTAAACAAGTCATATTTTACCTCTCGCTGATGCTCAGCAATTTTACTGCTTTTTACTTTTGCTCTCTCCTCTTTTTTATCAATGATTTAATTCGTTTATAGCAGTTTTAATTTAAAAAATTGTTTGCTCTGTGGGAGGGGATGATTTATTGTTGGGGGCTCTGTGTGCATGAGTGTGGATATATCAAACTTTTTTTCTCTTTTAGCGAGATTTTTTTGTTAATTTTGAGTTGTGCTGACTGTCAGTGTTTCCTGGGAAAACGAGTTCTTGGAGACATTCTGGTCAGCCCTAGTTATCTGGTTTTAGTTAGACTCAGACTGAACACACATGCAGATTCTTTGAGTCCTTTAATGACCCCTTGTTTAGAGAGGGAAAAATTTTGCCATGACTTGGGCATATGGCCTGTGGTCTTAGTCTCACAGACATGAAAGACTGTGATGTTTCAGAGTAAAGGAATCAACCCAGCAGGATGGATGGGTAGGGAGAGAGAATTTCCAAAAGCAGAAGCAAGAGGAGTAGCTGCTAATTTAAGCACCAGAGACCCTCCTGCTTTGAGGTCTAGTAAAGAAAAAGTCCATTTTCCTTACTTTCTAGTGAGTTATATTTGGACCACAACACTGTTATTAACTTCCTATATGTTTTCTCTTTGTTCTGTTTGCTTTTATCAGCTCCTCTGAGCCCTGCAGTTGGGCTAGTTTCAATACTGATAATTAAACTCTTTCTGCATTAGTGTTCCCCAAAACAAAGCCAAAATATTGCTTCCAACTCATCTGGCTCAGTTAAGAGATTCTGGATGATGTACTACATCTTTTTTAAGAGTTAAAAAGCTAAAGTAATAGTTATAAATAGATGTATAAAATCATGCCACTGAATTTCAGAAACACTGCACTCAAGGAGAGCAATACAATTGACAAGCAATTTAAACTGGAGTGTGAAAGGATGCAGAAATAACAAGATTTGCATGAAAAATATTGAGATCATGAGAACATCAAATTTAAACAAAAAACTCGTGTGCCTCATGACTAAATCATGAGAGCTGGCATTGCTGTTATAGCATTCAATATGCTTGGCTTTTGAAAATAGTTTTATAATGAGGGTGGAGTGTATCTATCTGTACAGAAAATGAGCATTGTTTGTATCTAGCTAGCTCATTACTATGAGAATCAGGAATGCAAGACTCTCAAATCTTAATACAGGTCAGAAGATCTCAGATGTTTCCAGCTATGGTTGAGCCCACATTGTCAGGAAGATAACCCCAAGCAAAGACAGAAACTGACCCTGCTTTCAAATCAGTCAATCAATCAGTGATTAAACAGTGCCACCAAACAAGGAAAAAAAAAAAAAAAAAAAGAAAAGTAGCAGGAATTTCAATCAGGAATTTCAATCAGGTAGCTGATTGTCTATTTATTTCATCTTATCACTGACAATCATTTTTCTTGGGACAGAATACAGTTCCATCAGATGGTGGCAGAAGGGTCTGAAGAAGGGTCATTGCAGAGACTCACTCACATCTATCTGGCTTTACTCTTGCATGACTTACAACCACCATGACAGATTTTTCGTTTTATTTTGCTGCTGTTGTGCTTTCTGACACGCTACATGGTCAAGAAAAAGCTAATACATATTCTCATCTAAGGGAAAGTACAGACTTTCTAAATTGGTTTATGCTTTCATTATATACTGTATCACTGCAAATAGGGGTGGTACTTCCAGGAATTCTTTGCTTAATTCCATGAATGAGTTGTCGTAAATTAAGGTGCTGCAGAGGCATTCATATTTTCTAAATTCTTTACCAAAACTGAAGTGTCAAAAAAATATCTTACAAAACCATTTAGCTCTGGATCTTAATATTCCTCTTTTAATTTTAGTGATGCTCACTGAGACTTCTTTAATACCTTACATTCTGAATATTTTAAATAAGCATGTAAGATGCCCACATGGGGATTTTTCAGTTTGTTTTTAAAATAGCTATCATCCTCATGATAATGAGGAGCAGCATTTATATAGACAATCTTTTTTTTTAAACTGAATATAGAGGAGAGTAATTTCTGCTGTCTGTAAGTTGCTAGGCTCAGCTGCTTCCTAACATTGTACTGAATATTAAATACACCTCTGGAAAAGATTCAGACTGCTCTCCTCAAGAAGCAACTGACAATTTCTTTTTTTCTTTTTTTCTTTTTTCTTTTATTTTTACTTTACAAGTTATGAATCCATGGATACTTCACACCACCTTATTTCTAATTAAAAGCAGTTAAATCAAACACGACACTTGGCTCTGTGCTGTAATTCCTGGCAGCCGTGTCCCTTTTGCCATGTCACTTTTCTTCATATATTTCATAGCTGACACTTTATAACAGGAATGCTTTTGTTTTGAAAAATCAAAAATACAAAACCAAACATATATTTCAAAGGCTACAGAATTTGGATCCACTTAGTCTAGGTAAGGACTTCATCCTTATTATTGGTACAGCAAAACAGAAATATGGGTCTGCCTCAGAAATAAATTGTTATTATTATATTGGGTTTTGTCTTTTTGAGTGTTCAGCTTAAATTAATGGCTGGATTGTATTTGGTTTCAACAGGTCTTTAGTATGTTTGTTTAACACAGGCTTAAAATGTTGTGACAATGTGTCCAGTGTTACAAGAATTGTGTTAATACAACTGCAGCGCAGTAGCAGTAAAATAAAACATGAGGGAGGAAAACTGGGTATTGATGGGCAATTTCATACTGTTCACCATGAGTCTGGCAATTAGCAGTAAAAATGAGATTATTTTACCTGGAAAAGGAGTCTCTTTCCTAACAGTGCATTTTGCTATTCATGTCTGCATTGCAAACACTCATGTGTTGGAAAAAGTCCAGTAAGAGCAGACCTTTCTTCTTGCCAGAAATAATTTTGTCTTGTTGGTCATGAGGAAGGCGAGGGAAAAGGAAATTTCTCTCACTTTGTACCCTCTTGCCTCTGCCTGCCTTCCCCTAAAATGCATATTCAGTCGAAACTTTTGTCGTTTGGGACAGAATCCTATTCCCTGTGCTGCAGAGAGCAGGCAAGGGAAAGATGGTCTTTAATGGATCCTCCCTTGCAAAAAATCCCATCTGGCCAAAAATCCCTTCCTGCTGCCTTGGGCAGCTCAGTCTTACAAGAGGCAATGCCATTTATTTTCTAGGAATTTTGCCAAGCCCAGAAGAGATTATGAGTCTGGAATTCTTAAACCCTGAAAGAGTAAAAAAGTGGGGCAGTTTTGGGGTTCTTTTGAAGCATCAGAAGTGACTAATCTTTGACACGACTTATGCAACCAGAAGACTGAATTGCTGCACACTGGGACTGAACTGGGGAGGACAGCCTGGGAAGTGAAGTTTGGGATGTGTCTTTGAACCCTTGGGCTGTTTTGTTAAATTGGGATGTTTCCTGAGGAAGAGATTGACCAGAATCCAAATTTCAGTAAAAAAATTTCAAATGTAGGTTAAAAGCCAGCTTTGTTGGAAGGCATCAACATAAATTATTTTTTATTGACAGGGAAATAATTCTACCCCCATAATATAAATTCCAGAAAAAAAAAACCAAAACCAAAACAAACCAGAACAACAACAACAACAAAAAAAACAGCCCCACTGGATACTTTGCCATATTTTAGTGCATTTAGAACTTTAGTAATAATTTTCTGTTTCCAAGTTTGTACATTACTTGGAATAGTACTGGGTTTCTGTAATTTTTTTTCTTTGTACTTAAGAGTGTATATATTTTAAATATCAATGTCTGTAATTGTCCAGGATTGAGAGAGAGCTGTAGAAATAGTCCTTAGCAAAGATTGACCTTTCTTTGGTCTTGTGTCCATCTTACAGAGCTGAATAAAATTAACAAACTGTAATTTGGGGAAAACTCCTGTTGTGGAGAAACAAAATCTTACCTCAACTTCTTCAGTTTGCACAAGCAAAAATGCAAGAGACAAAGGCTTGTAAAAGTTTAAAAGCCTTTCAGGGCTGAAGTTTATTTAAGGGCAAGTAATTTTGGAAATAAATTGGAGAGGTTGTTTTGATTTTGTAGGTTTTTCTTTTGCTTTTACAGTGTCTTTCACTAAAGAAAAGCATAACATTTTCAAAGTTATGTAATCATTTGTTCATTGCTAACTGCAGGTCAAAAGGCATTATTATTATTTATTTTATTAGAAAATATATAATTTTACAAAACTTTTCACTGCAACCAGTTTCTTTCTCTCTCTTCACTCCTTCTCCCCAGATTTCCATTTTAGAGAAAGAGCTGGAAATATCTGCCCTGCTCTTTTTACACCACCCCTATCTCTGTACTTTCCCATTGCTGGACTTGACACATCTCACAGTGTGACTGAGTATCTGTCAGATGCTGTCTGTTCTCTCATTGTCCCCTCAGAGGAAGAAGTATGGGCAGCGAAGTGTTATGATTTGATTGGGACTTAGGTTTTTTAATTTGCACACGTTGTTCTGTATTTCTGTTAGTATGTTCAAGGTCATAAAAACGTACTTTGTGCTTCAAGGGAAAAATAGTCTTTTCTTCATCCAGGATTTCTTGTCTCAGGGCCTAAGAAAACTTTTCAGCTCAGGTCACGTTGACTCAGCCAGCAGAGCCTTTCAGCCATTGGTTTGCACTCTGGAATTGGAGGGCAATTTTTCACACCTTAGGTCCTTAAATATTCAGAACAATTATACTTTTCTTCTCAATTATTTCTCATGTGAAGAGTGGAAGAGAGATTTTAGTATGTGTCTTTATTAGTTTGTGGTACTGGACACATGAACTGCAGTTCATCATCAGTAGAGAGAGCTTCCCAGGAGGTGATTTTTTAATAAATAAATAAATAAACCCAGCAACATGTTGCTGTAATGTAGCCAAAAATTTGTGATGAAACAAAATGTAGGTCAAATATCCAGTTTATTTTGTAAAAGCAGGATCCAGAAAACTATGCAGAAGGAAAGAGTAGCTAATATAGATGGCACCGAGAACTCAAATCAGAATTCATTCCTGAAGTATGGAAAAAAAATGAATAAATGTGGCATAGTGTCCATAATGTGAACACATATCCCACTGCAAGATTTTCAGAGCTCTAAACCCCATCTGCCAAAAAAGTCCTGTTTGTCTTCTGAGACTCATTTTTAAGCTTAGAGCAAGTTTCAAGGACTCTGCTGTCTTGGTAGGAGGTAAGGGCTTGGAAGTAGAAGATGTTAAAGTCCCTTCTAACCCTAAGCATTTTATGGTTCTATGTGGCAGGGAGCAGATACCAACCTTTATACCTTGTGAGCCGTTGTATGGCTGCTGACTGTTTCACCAAGTATCTGTCTGCAGATGTTAAAAATCAATGTTAAATTAGGAATAACCCTTAGTTTTTCAGTTACAAGGAAAAATTCTGTGTTTTGCAGCAGATTTAATCTATCAGGGCGCTTTTCCTGCATTCTCTTAAGAAGGACTCAAAATAGATATTAATCTCAATATTTTAGTTTTGGTTTTGTTTTTTTTTTTACAGTACAGTAATTTTGTATGGGAGAGGCTTGAGGCTTCTTATGCCTGCTTCCAGACACAAGAAGTTGAGAAATATGTTTGAAAGTCTGCCCAAACTGTGACTGATACAACTACTGAGTTGAAAAGGCTGTACTCCTAAGCCCCAGTGAAATTGCTTTCTTTTGAATTGCTTGAAATATATCAGTTAATTCTGTTAGCTAGTTGCCTTGATTGCCTATTTGGATGCTAGGGAGAAGCAGACTGTGATTAGTCTGATTTATTTTAGATGCCTACCCTAAGTCAAGGTCAATCACATCCCTCGATCTTGCAATTTCCTTTAAAGTAATGCCAGATGAAGAGCTCAAATGCACATTCCAAAAGGCTGGGGGAAAAGTGAACTTTTTATTCATTTGTAGAAAATGATTTTATGTATTTCTCTTTTGCCATAGGCTGTCATTACGTTTGTATTTGTCATAATAGAACATATTGTCACTTGATTTAGATTTCTACCCTTCAGAAGACTTCTACCAGTGTGTAACAGTGAAGAAAACTGGTCTGGGAGGCTACCACTGATTTTTAAGAAAAATGTCTGAATTCCTATCTGTGCCCTTAAAGAGAAAAATACTTTTTCTAGCAGCAGTTCTTATTTCCTTGAAAAGCCTTATATCAATTTGAGGTGCAATGAGAACAGGCCTAAATCTTGGTTACCTAATCTTACTCCAGTACTTTTCTCACTGCATTGATAGACATTTTGATGCTTTTTGCTTATCTTCTTGCCTAATCTCGGTGCACAAGGAAAAATGCACCATTTCTCCAAGTTTAAGGTCAGGGAAGTGTGTCTCCACCGCTCCATGAAATAAGGGAATGATGTTCTACTGATGAATGCACAACTGCTCACCTACAATGCAAACAGCCACCAAGAGAAAGGCAAAACGTTCCAAGTCAGGAAAAGGGACCTCTCATAAACTACAGCACATATTTTCATAACTACAATTAAACCTACTTTTCCTTTCAAATTGTGAAACAGCTGTATACAAGAACAATTCTTGTTTTCTATGAGCATAATTTATAAGCATTTCTTTTGGGAATTCTGCCTCTACTGACATTGTCTGAATTTGTGACATTGATTTAAACAGACAGTAGATATAGTAGTAGTAGTAGCAAGTATTATGTAAATTTAAAAATGCACATTTTTTGTAGGCATATCTTTCTGATATCATACCATCAAGAAATATACAGTGGACATTTTATTTTGCAAGGGGTTATCACAGACACTTCACTGTCACAACCAATTATCATCCCTGTTAATGATAAAGTAGGGGAAGATCAGTTTCTCAAGAAAATGACCTTGAAGCTTCCCTAACTCAACCCAGTAGAGATAAGGAAATGTCTCAAACCTCTTAGAAGCTGTAGTGGTGTCAGGTTTTTGTTACAATGGGTCTCACTGTAAGGGAAGAAGTCGGAGAAACAAGAATGAAAAGGACAAGCAGCAAACCAAAGACCTCAACTAAGAGAATTTCTTGGATAAGTTACTAGAAACTTAACATTCCCACTCTCATTTGAAACAGCAGGGTGTTTATCAGGACAGTTCATGCCCTTACACGTGCCTGTGAGTAGGAAAAGGGCAGCTGTGACAGCTATTTGAGATGACCTTATGTTACACCCTTGTTAAAGCTGATGGCAGTGATTTCAGCAGAGCTGGCATTTTGCTCTCCCTCCGGTGTCCCCTGCTGGTGACACATCACAGGCAGGTGGCAGCTGAAAAGGGTCTCAGTCCAAAGTTAGAAAAGAAGGTAATTAAAAAACACTTGCAGCAAATGTTCCATGCTAAAGCAACGTGCAAAAACTATTTAGTGATTATTTTCTCAACAGTTCTCATATTAAATGAGACAGCAAGCAACCCAAAAAAAATCAGAAGTTCAAAGTCTGCATTTTGAAATAGCTGTTCTTTCTGAAAGCAGAAATATGAAGTTGGTACCATAGGAATTCTGTTTAGGCAGAAGGAAATGGTACCATCAGTTATTATGCCTGCAGTGAATAAAGTATAATAAACCAGTCATGCTTTCCTAGGCTTGTTTAAAATGGAAAAAAGAAAAGGAAAGGATTGAAGAGTATGCTTCCAAAAGTCATCCCTACAAAAATACTAAGTTTACCATTTAGAAGTCATAGATATTTTTACACTAGTGAAGCATCTTTGAGTTACTGACTTCTCTTTTGTTAAGAAAACTATGTTAAAGTGTGTCAAGGTATACTTGATGCACCTAAAATGTTTAAGATACTCTGAATTACCCATTGTAAAAAACGTCAAACACACACTCTCATGCATTCACTCTTGTCCCATTTATCGTATTGACAAGTAGAAAAGACATTAAATGGAGTATAAATGATACAGAGCCTTGTGAAGCAAGGAAACTTGATGCTCTGCTTAGCTGACAGAAAACCAAATACTTGACAACAGTCACAGCAGCAAACACGGCTGTTAAAAGTTTTAAAGGATTGCCTAGTAGAAGCAGAAATACAATTCCAAATCTGCTCTGAGGCACACATACAGCATATGTGAAATACACACCAAAATCTGAAAAAGAACCCTTTAATCTGCCCGAAACTAAGTGTTCTCTTTCAGTTCAGTTGTCCTCTGATGCATACAGGAGATGCTGCAAGTCTCAGATGTGTTTAGAAAAAATTTCTCTGTGACTGTTGAGAAACAAATCTTATGTTGTACCCTAAAGAGCTGAATGTGCTTCTCAGTGATCATTTTCCCATTTGTTTTATTTTCATGCTTCAAAAAACATCTTAGAACTCAACAGTAATATATCAAATGAATTAATGTCTGGGTGATAGGTTATCACTCATCAAGGTATTCTGAAGAGATTATTGCAGATCAATTAGGAAGGAAAAATTTCAGTCAGGAAGATAAAATGACAAAATGAAAGGATTTTCTGTATTTCTACAGAAATGTAGAAAGTATTTTTAAAAAATATTAAAATTCATAGGTAAATTATGAAGTAAAAACATACTGCCCCAGAGAATACTGTGTAGGTCTTCTCTGTGTTCTGTCTTGATTTTTTTTTTTTTTTAATTTTCTGTTTTTTTAATTTTTTTTTTGGCTTGCTTCATTTCATAAGGCTATTCTGAGTTGATTTGAGTGACTTTGTGGGCTAGCTCCACTAGTGAGATTATTTGTCTTTTCAGAATTTCTCAGGTAATGTACCTTGGTTTATCCTTGCTTCTTTCTTTGAATCCACCACAGGGATATTTCCAAAATACCTCTGGCTCTTCTCTGATATGGAAGAGGAGTAGATCGGAAAGATGATGACTCAGAAAAAATTGAAGTAGAGAGGAATGAAAGCTGCTCTTTGCTCCCCAATTATGTGGTGCATTCTTGTTAGGGAAAGACACCCCTATGGAAGGCTGGTGAATGTGTGGTTTAGCAAGAGGAGTAAAGTTGGGTCTCATGCCAGTTTATGCATCCTCAATATCATTTCAAATCTACAGTATTATGATAACAGATGTAACCTGCTCAGACAGGACTCTGTGATGCGGTGTTAGTAATATCTGAGATCTCTTAACAAATCTAAAAACACTTGTAGGTTTTTGGTTTGTTTTTTTTTTAAATTCACTTATCAGTTCCAGAGTCTGCATGAGGAGTACTCATGACCATTTAGAGAAATTGCATCATTTGAATTCTTATTGTTTTTTTTGAACCTCTAAAATGTTCCAAGGAAAAGTTTTAAAGCCCCAATGTAGAATTGATTCCATTTTTATTTATTTATTTTTTATTTCTTTTAATCTTGTCAATCTAACTGATTGTCATAAGACAGTGATAGAGCGATGGGGAAGTTGGTGTTAACCTGTGATATTTAAAAAATGTGTATGGGGGTAAATTCTGTTCATATTCTGCTCCACATTTATTTATTGAGATAATTCCTACCACAAGTTCATCGTTTGTGTAGTGAAGAGTGTGCTGCTCTCTACTGTTTCATGTACATTTCTGGGAAAGATACTTGAGTGTTGATGTGGCAGATCTGGTAGCTCCACACTGCACTGCCCACGAAACAAAGCGAGGCAAAAAGAGCCCAAGGTTACCTACACATAAACAAAACATAGGAAATGTATTTAATCTCACAAGATGGGGTATAAGAGATAACACATTCATGTATTTAGACTGATAAAAGGTGAATAATTCTTAGCTAACAATGAATTACGTAGCTGTTGTCACTCCATGTTCGGAGGTTGAGGTTATATTATCGAGGGTTCCTTGTTTTTTATCCAGGGCTTTTGCAAAATCATTTGCAACAGCCAAACAGGAGCTTTCTGCTCTTCTGTTCCTTTATTCACACAACATACCATTTACTGGGCTTTTAATGCTTGTGTAGCACTCGGATATCGGAGTTTCAAGTGAAATTTGCTGCATCTTTACGAGATACTGATTTGTTTGCATGATCTGGCCCTGGAGCACCTGAGTACAAAGAGATGTATCACAAGGAGAAGCAGAATCTGGTCTGACGGCACTGGCTGATATCTTAATAGCACCAGTGATATGTAGAGAGCATCAATTAGTCTTATACTCTTACTCAGTTCACAATAACTGGTTTTGGTGACACATTGTTATTAAGATTTTCTGGGATTCAGTTGCTCTTATGGTTCTGAAAATCAGACGAGAGTATTTAGTAGTAGCAGATGTTAGCAAACTATCATTGCTAAGCTCCCTCAGAAACAATTTATGATCTATTTTATAGATCCTACCACGCTCATGCATCTAAGCTTTTTCCTGATGCAATTGATCAAACTAAGCCTTGTAAAGGCAGTAACAAGGCAGAGGGAGGGGATGGTTTTTAGAAGGTTCTTTAACCAAGGAAGAAAATGAGAAAGGAATAGGATGACACTACTCTGGTTAGTAAAGCCAGCTGATCAATAACATTCTTATTAGCAAAGTGTAAAATGTCCCATTCTGGGAGCCTTTTGTGCAAACACCATTGTAACTGGGCGAGTATGAAAACGGGAGCATGTGGGGATGCATAAGGGAGGGAAACAGACACAGTGTTTGGGATTTCAGGCCATTCATTATTTACAAAATGCTTGTGGCTGGCAGCGTTAATTGCTTCACTTCTAAAGAAAGTGGAGGGCTTGTTCTGCTTTTCAGTGGAGAAGAAGCTCTTTACTATGCAGCATTATTTATATGTTTGCAAGGAAACAAACTTGTCAGGTGATCTCCTTATTTTATTTAAAAGCTGAAACAATTACAAACTGATGAGGCAATAGTTCAGGTGAATCGTGGCTGTTGGGGAGCTGCAGGAAAAAGCATTCAAAGCCCCTGCCACAGCCACACTTGCCATTGGAAGGAGCTGAGGCTCCTGCTGATCCCATGGGAATTCACACCACCAGGCAAGGAGCTGGCTGGGATCAGACCAGCGGCCTCTGCCAGAGGAAGACGAAAAGAGAAGGGGAAAGAACATGTTGCAGTTGTTTGACAGCTGCTGGTAAATTATGCTTCTTACCTGTAAAGTCTCTAAATCCCCTTTCAGCATCTCACAAAGAACAATAATTGTTTATTGATCTAAACGTTAACAATGTATCGCTTGTTCTTCAATAAGGTCTAGAAATGTAACTCAAGGGCAATAACTGCTTTGGATAAACAACAGACTTGATGGATGTGTGGCTTTTTTTCTTTTTTTTTCTATTTCTAAACTATGAGCATACTGTTCAAGCATTTTGTTGTTATCTTGATGTAATCTTTGTACACACCTGTACCTGTATGGGCTTCAGTCTGTCTTTCAAAGAGACATTTTTCTTTGCAGTGTTTAATGCTTCCCTACAAATGGCTGTTTTAAAGCTCATAAAAATGCAGAATTCTGTTTCAAATAGTTCTTTTTACCTTCCTGCAGCATCTGTGCTTTGTCAGCCACTCAGATGTTATATAGAAAAATAAAAAGCAAAGTGATACGAGATAAAACACTTGGCAGCATAAACATCAGTGGAGGAATTTTCCATACACTGCCAGCATTGTGTGTGCGCTAGGTGGGCACACAAGAACAGAGTCTGTTTCTCAGATAACAACAAAACTTCTAGAGGAATGTAATAATATGGAAGTTTGTACTTGTGTATATTTAATGGATTTTTAAATGAGTCTGTTCTGCTTCATTTCAAGATAGAGTGGTTAAGTTTAAAGTGACTTGATGGCTGCCTAGCAGAACACCAGGCAGGGGTTTGTCCTGGCCTTTGCTAATGGCACCAACAGCAGGAGGCTTTAACCAAGTTATCACATAAAACTCTGTCCCAGGCAGAACGAGTTCAACAAAATTTCCAGATATAGGGCTTTCTCCAACCTGGTAAATCTGGACAGCTGATAAACCCTAGGGTATCTCAGCAACAATTAGTTACTTATCTTTCAATCATGAAAATGGAGGTTGAAAGCTAAGTAGCCATATGAAGCTAAACACCTCTGGGACAGGACTTGGGTCCAAGCTCGGCAGAAATGACAGAAAATCATTGAGAACTGAAGATGTTAAAAGGTCAGAAATAAATTGTGATCCAACCCTATTTGACCAGTTTATCAGTTGGTATTTTGGTCTCCTTTTAAGAATAAAATGACATTTTCCCTTCTCTGAAGCTATTTGTGTTGGCATTAAGGATTTGCCTACCATCTAAATATCTCATCTTATTTAGTTGTGTTTCATACTCAAGAAGGGTCATGTTGTCAGAGGAAACTTTGATTTAGGAAATCTTTTAGTGGAAATATCAGTGATAATGTAAGAAATGAGTATCAGAAGACAGGGAAGATGTGTTTGCGTGACTTAGTTACGCTTACAGTACATTCTGGAAATTCCACCTTGCAACCTGGTGAGTGAAATTCTGGCCACAAATAAGCCAAAAGTGAAGTGAAGCTCTTCTTGATTTCTTTAGAATCTCAGATCTTTAGCCTATATGCCTTCTTTGCAACTTGGTAGATAAAGTAGGTTTATTGTAGCAAAGACTGTAAATTAAAATATAACTATTTTTTAATAGTTGAACATTTTAATGTACAACTATTAATGGCAGTACATTTTAAATTATTCATATGCACACCTTTTAGATTTTGATCTTTCCAGGGAATTTCAATCACTAAAATATTTCCTCTTCCCTTATATATCATATTTAAAATTTCTCAGAGGCCAGTTCTGGAAATGTGGGATTTTCTTAGAAATTTTAGACCATTCCTACGAGTTTAGATATGTTAATTCCTTTTGCTGCACGAGTCCATAAGGTTCTTGGGGCTGCAGGAATTTTTCCTAAGTCATTAGGACGTTGGAATGAGTGTCTGGATATAATAATATTTGTTTTTGTATCCATATCATGGTCTGTGTTCCATGGTTCCCCTTAGCTCCCATTTCCAGATCCAACAAGGAATTAGTGTCTAGGCCTGTTCTGCTTGTTCAATCATGCTGGTAGCTCAGCATGATGCCCCTCAAGGGCCTCAACTGTCTCTTATAAGAAAAAATCTTTGCCTTTGCTTGTGCCAACATACAACAGAGAAGCCAAAACTCAGACTTTAGCAGAGATCAAGGCTTTCTCTGATGTTTGAAGTGAAGATAAGTTGTTGCTGTCCATTATTTGAAAGGTTCTTACCAGAAAAACTCAGTCACCCTTCTCAGGTAAAACTTTTTTTCCAATTTTTTCAGTTGCATCAGGTATCTAGGTGGATTTATATGGAGACAACTGCTGGGTATAAACTAAAGTTCAGATGGATTTTTTTCATCATTATTTTTTCTATTCCACCTTTTTTTTTTTTTTTTCTGAGGCTGAAAACTGCTTTCAGCTTCATATCTTGGCTCAATTGAGATGGTTTTTTGTTCTTCACAAATGTAGTAGTTTGAAAAGAGTTCTGACAAGAAACTTCTTTCTATGTGATTTCATTCTATTTCAAGATTATGTTGCCCTGGAAATTCAGACTGAAAATTATTTGAAAGAAAGAAAACACAGCAAATGGCTTCATTGAATGTAGTGGAAGTGTTACTAGATATCCCCTGAGTATGTTTCACAGGAATACCACCCTTTCTTCTAGGCGAACAATTTCCAAATCTGTGCCAGCCTGAATAAATCATTGTGTTTTACTGGCAAAACAATTAGGAAAACTTTTATTAGGAAAACTAAGCTGAAGATGAACAGCAAAATAGAGAAGAAAATTCAAGTGTCTGTTTCTTTTGTTGTGACTGATATTAATTACTCTATTCCTGTTACTTTAAAAATTTTAACACTGCTTTTTGAATATATGGCTCCTTCCCTAGTGAATTATATTTTATACCTGATGGATTTGGGGGTTGCTTTGGTTGATAGATAATGATTCACATTAACATATGTGCCATCGTTTCTCCAGATGCTCTGAGCCACCAACAGCCTAAATATTTAATACAGAGCATTACAGTGTTTAGAGGGAAATGCAGGGAGGGAGTTTAGAGGGAAATATGATTTGGAGCACCCTAAATTTATTCTCTTTGGTTTTGCACCTCCTGAAGTACATGCTACAGCCTCTTTTAAATCATCTCCAGGAAATATATTGAGATATATTGACCATGTCTCTGTGTGTTGTGTGGAACTGGGAGTGATTTAGAGAGCCAGTTCTATGTTATAGGTAGAAGCATGTAATTTAAACTTCCCTACAGGTACTTGCGGTAACAGGTACTTTAACTACGTTAAAATTGTTACTTGTTTTTCCTTCATGTGCATTAGAACTTCAGCATGATTCCTGTGGCATATTTGTGATCAATATTTTTATTTTTAAGTCAGCTGGCACTAGAAATGCAAACTCTTAAACATCCAGCTATAATTCTATCTCATTTCTTTTACTGCCTTTAATCAAAGGAAATTAGAGAATTTGTCTTCAAGGGCACAAATGGATACTTGTGTGACCGTATCCATATACAGAGAGACAGGATTTATTTTTTTTAAATTTGTATCTCATTCCACTGAATTATGTTGAGTTGGAGGGATTTTGGTTTTTGTTTTTCTTTTCACACATTTACTGTGGTTCTTTGTCTCCTTATAGCTTGTCAATGGGATTGGCTGCCATAATGGAATTCTTTGCTAACTTTGATCCACTAAGAAGTTCAGTGCTTGCTGGAACCCTGCATGGGCCAAAATTTTTAAGTATTTAGGACTGAAACTTTCTGAAGGGTAAATGTTTTGTAGGTATTCAGAAGAGAACCTGCAAATGTTTTGTTGATATTATTTTTAGGCTTCTTGGGGTTTTTTTTGCTACTCCTTTTTAAATCCCTGTATGTTACTGTGTAGATAAGTTTCATGTTGACCTTGGCATTTCTATATTTACTGTCTGGATAACTGTCTTATAGTAGTTGTTGATGATTCTGCTTTTGTACCTGAAGTCAATATGAGATTCTTTATTTCTTGTAATGGACCTTACTCTGTAGAGCTTAGTGTCAACTGACATTCATTACGATTTATCCCAGAATACACTTATATGCCCAAAGATGTGAAGTGACTATGGCAAATGGGCAGAAATACCTCTTTAATGACTGCAGATGTCTTTTGTCTGCTTGCTTCTGATAAAAAGACAGGAAGGAGGACTCTTTTTCAGTTTACATGATTATTTTAAGGGATGATATCAAGGATAAAATATTTTTCTCTGTTATACTCCAGACCATGGTTTCATTCTTTCTTCTGTATTGCCATTGTCCCTGTTCTCACTTCTGAGACTCTGTAGCAAAGGAGTCATCATATCTAAGAGGATTAATTTCAGGGAGTATCTTTGAGCACTATCTAATGCTGGAGATTATCCAAATTCTAACACATTGCTACTGTAAACACGTGAACTGAGATTCTTGAAGCTTGCAACCTAGCAGAATAGGAGGATATTCTTTCAGAAAACAATTTGAATACTCTCAGGATGAAACCTTTGTCAAAATTAGTTTATTTCTTGGAAGAAGCAGAAATATGTTAAGTGACATAGGAAAGAGAAATAAAAAAAATTTTAAAAAGTTGAGCCTTGGGGCTAAAAAAATCTTATAACTACAGTCAGCTGAAGAGAGAGTCCTGTCACTGGAAGTGACCCTTAGATTCTAATTCTCGCTGCTGTTGTCAACTCTGCTTACAATACATGTAATATATGAATGAACACTTAGTTGGTGAAGTGAGCATTTTATAAGTACCCATTTTTTAAAATCTGGGCATACTTCAAGGATGAAGTTTGCAAAGTAAAGGGAATATTGGAAGCCTGTGTCCTGCAATTCCTTTGGCACATGGATCATTTTATGATAGAAGGTAACAAGCTGAATAAAGAATTCTGCCACTGGTTTTGAGTAACATTAACACATTCTTTGTTGTCATTTTGCAAAGCTATCCCAAAATTTCTTTCTTTTTCCTCCTGCATTGCTGTGATACTGTTTCTTGCATCCAGCTCATCATTTGTGCACAGGTCTTTGTGGTAAAAATTAATTTAATAGTTTACTGCATGTGAAGGAATTGGAAGGAAAATTTCAAGCAAAAGGGAATTCAAAGTGCCACATCTGGACGAGAATAAACTGAAACACAAATAAAGACATAAGGCTAGCTGGGTGAAAATCAGATGGTCAGAGGAGGGCCTGGGGTCACTGGTGAACACCAAGTTGACCATGTCCTGACTAGTGTCCTGCAGCAAAGGCCAGCAGCTTCCTGGACTGCATGAGACAAGCATTGCCAGCAGGTCAAGAGAGATGATGCTTTCTCTGTGGGGAATAACAACCACGAGCCATGGGGTAGATGCAGACATACAGATCTTTAGCAAAATACCGACAGATGGCTTTGCAGCACTGCTCACTGTAGCTGGATGGATCAGGTTGCTCATATTCTTCACCTGCATAAGTCTGTGTTTGGCTGGAGTCTGTTCTCAAGCAGATGGTGTGGCCAAGTTTCATCATCAAGCACAGCAAACTCACTCCAGGATACTTTTGCCAAAGACAGAAGAGTGGAGTCCCACAGTCTTTTATGAACAGAAGGCTTTTATTTCTTCTTTTGCACTTTGTTGGTGTGGCAATCTGCTAGTCTCTACCACAGAGAGCAGAGGCATTTTGTTTTGTGTCTCAATTATGACACCTAACACCCCTTCTTACAGTAGTAAGGTTTTTTCTGCTCAACCTTTTCTTAGCTGGAGTGATAAAATGCATCAGCACTAAACATATTGATCTTAAGGTATTCAAATACTAAGCTGAGATTCCAGAAATAAGAAAGAGATTCAAGAAGCTGAAATGCAATTCATCAAGCTTTAATGGTCAAGTGATGAAAACTTGTGAAAAGCAGAAAAGCCAAAAGAGGTGGAACTAGGGCTGTGAAGACACAGAGTTTAAATACATCCTTCCTTTTTAAGTCACTCCGTGCCTATGATCAGACAGAAGTGCATAGAATATGTGACTATGTCCAAAGGCAGAAGTAGGAATAACTTGTGTGACTGTATCCCTATACAGAGAGACAGGGTTGGGTTTTTTGATTTGGTTTTGTTTTGTTTTTTTTTAATTTGTATCTCATTATAATGAATTATGTAGGGCTGGAGGTTTGAGTTGATTGTTTTTCTCAGTTCTCATAAAAACTATTTATAATTAGTAATAATAACTAATAATCATCCTTTCTGATGATTCTGTTTACAAAAACATAAGGAAAGAGGAAAGGGGAAATTATACTGCCAGTCGTACAGCATTTCCATTATTTAATTCTTCATCTCTGCTGTGAGGTAGCTGTAGAGGATCTGGCTCAGATTAAAGTATGGGTTTTTTTTCCTTGTGTCATCTTTTCATAAGAATTCACTCCCCAAATGTTTTGCTTGTACATATAATATACTTGGAGAAATACTTGCAATGTCAAAAAATAGGTTAGGAGCATGAAGGATAAATAGAGATTTCACCTGAGATATAAAGTTAAAATGGACAAGAAAGCAATGGATTATTGAAGAACAGAGGAAGTAAAAGAGCTGGCCTTATTCCTATTTTTGTTTAAGAAGTAGAGAATACTTGTTTATTTTTGTATAAGGGTTGGTAAATAGGATACAGATTTGCTGTAGTAAAGGTGACAAAAGATTTTATATACTTCCCCCCCCCCCCACCATCTCTGATATATCTTTGCCTAAATAATGAAGAAAGAATTTTTGTAAATGATAGATATGGAGATACAGAAACGCATGGCCAAATTCGAGCAACTATTAATCCCCATCAGGCATAACTTATTCCATATCTTTCAATAAATTTGAAATTCTGATCAACTAGGTCTCTGGTCAAAGTTTTGAAAATACATTTTTACTTTATATTTTAATGTCAGCTGTGTCTTATGATTTGTTAGCCTGCAATTTATTGTTCATCCACTGGCTATCCCTGTAACTTTTTATATGGTGATTCATACTAAACAAAAGAGACTAAGTTGGACTGCATTGAATGGAGTCTTGATTCTTGGTGGTTTTTGAAGCAAGTCTCTTCTGCCTAAAATAAGTTGTATTCAAAGCACTATAATTCTGTGCTTGCTCTTAACATTTGATTTTGTTTTTCAATATTTAACAAGGAACCATTGCAAATGACCAGTCTTTATCTGTGTGGCTGTGTATGTGCCTATATGTAGAGATAGAGAGATGTAATAAACAGTATTAATTTTAAAGCTATACAGAATATAACCTAAACTTAATTAAGTTGTCACTTAACTTTCTTTTTGGAAAACCTATATGGAATTCCATGGGCTTGCTTGGAAGTCTCTTTGGATATATATGCTCAGCTACGCAGGTCAAATTTCTTGGCTGGAGTTATCTAACAAGAGGACACAGTTCCTGACTTTAGATAAAAAAAGAGGAATAAAAAAACCCCAAATCCTTAGTTTTACTTTAAGTGTATGATGACTTCTCCCTTTGCATTTGAAATCTCATTAATATCTTTTCACTTTTTTTCTCACATCTGCTGCTTCTTTCTTGCCCTTTCTGGCAGTGACCATATCTGTGAGCTAACTGCATAAGCAGCACTCATTATTTGCTTATTCAAGTATTGCAGGATATTCAATTTCAGGTTTGTGAATTAAGGAGAGACAAGATGCCTCACAGTTCTCCAGGTGATGCTTAAAAGAGCTCAGAATTTTATAGTTCACTAGTTAAGATATCTTTCTGAGGTTAATGATTTTTTTTTATACCTTATTAGCTGTCTGATGATGCACTAACAAAAATATATTAAACTTTATTTAAAAAAAAAAGGTAACTAATGCAATCACATGAAACATCAGTTAATACTGAAAACCCTAAGCAGTATTGGAGATCTGCACTATAAGTTTGAATGTAATATATTATGAAAAAATAGAATGTTTATAATCAGTGTTCCTGTAATTTTCTTTAAGTGATTCTTTTTCATTTTCTTTTTTCACTTGTTGTATCATGAATGGGCTAAAAAGCAGAATATGTGTTCCCAGCCATGACTCTTTGCCCTCTGTAAGGAAATCAAATATACAGAGGAGGAAAAACAAAAAAGAACCTCAAAGAATCACCACATCGGTTAAAACCCAGCAGCTATTTTGGAGTCTGTGGAACACCAAGGAGCAACTGGATAAATGATCCAAAATTTTATCTTCTGGGATCCATCTCTATTGGTTTTAGTCTGGCTACATCATTTCCCTAGCACAAGTCCTAAGTGATGCAAATATTCCTTTTCTCTTGGTTAAAGATGTCTATTTATCTTGTATTAACACCGAAGGGTTCAGACTTTACTGCTGCATCATATTCTGTACATTTATCCTACAAAAGCATAGAAAGAAAAACATTTCTGTTCTGCAGAGCTTCCAGTGTACATACTGTGAGAAGCAACTGATATTTCAAAGTAAAGAAAGAAGAGTAAGTTGGGAGTTAATTCTGAAAAAAAAAAAAGTAATTATATTACCCCATATTATATGGGGCAATATCATGTAATCTCCTTTATGCCTTTGAGGTGTTCACAGGTCTAAAAAGGGAAAAGGTTGAAAAGCAACACCTGCAGCTCCATTTGATTCTGAGCAAAATAGAAGCAGGAATAGTGAATATGGTTGTACACATTTAAAAAGGATGTTGCTGTTCTCCTTCATATTATTCAGATAGTCACTTTTACCATCGGCCTTCAGCACTGATACTGCTGACGATAGTAGCTATAAAATGGCAAACCCATAAAATATCTTCTACTCAGAAGGGATCTTGCTGAGATAAATGAGGGAGTTGATGCCAGAAATCTCTGAGCCAAAACAGTTATTTTGGCAGAAAAATTTGAACAGATAGAAGTGAAGACATACGGCATTTAGGCCACAGGGGTGGAAACTGCAGCAAGTGAGACTTGGATGAAAACTCATTTCTCCTCTCATTCCAGACAGCTCAAGTGTCTGAAGAACCTCCAAGATCTAGATTATATTGCATGAGATTGTATGGATGGAGAGTTAAAAAAAGTTTACAAATTGTGTAACTCAGTTGGAGAAAAGTTAAAGTTTTCCGGAATCTGAGACTAGACTAACAGAAAGATATCTAGGGAAGCAAAAGTGAGAGGGCCTTGTTTGAATTGTGCTGAGGTTGGAGGAGAGCTGGGCAATAACAAGAAAATATTAGAAAATAAGGCCAAGTTAGGTATAGAGAAAAGAAGGAATTCACAGTTACCTGGACTTTCCTTTAGGAAGTATTGCATTAATAAAATATAAAGTGTGTGTCTACTCCATAGTTTCAAGATTTTCCCAAATGTCCCTGGTTGCCATGGAGATGAGAGCCTAAGGACTGAAAAATAGTTTGTTGAAATTTAAAATTCTACTCTGTAATACTAAATGTGGGTTTTGCCTAAAGTGTGGAGACTCTTTGGGTCAGAAGAAGAAGAGCTTTTGCTTTCAGAAAGAGTTAGACAGTGTCAGGAAAAGTATTTTCACTGGTGGTTACAAACAGCTACATTCAGTGGATATCTTCTTTCTTCTTGAGAGGAGAAATTGTAAGAAATGGGAGTAGAGTTAGTGAGGTCCTCCTCCTTTTCTCAAACTGAAATGCTCTGACACATGGAGCCGTGTCAACTAGGCAGGACAAAACACACTTCAAGCCAATAACTGCAGCAAAATGCTCCCTCATCCGTGCGGGATCTGTTCCCCTGTGTGCAAATTACATAATCCCGCGCATCGTGAGGCTGCGAGCGGCAGGAGAAAGGGGATTGCTGAGTGAGGATAAAACCCAGCCTTCACTTTTGTGTGACCAGCAGAAAGCCAGAAAACCTGTCTCTGAAGCTATGAGTATGAATCTTCTGGTAATTTCTAAAAATATGCCCAGAAAGCTTGCTGCTTTTTAAGAAAAGTGCAGTCCAGGAAATCTCAAAAGGGGAAAAATAATACTGTTGCATCTGTTATTACTCCTCTGTTTCCTTCATTTTCACATTATATTGTTGAAAATTGAAGACAAGCTTATGATATGAACATCAAAAGAAAACTTTCCCTGTGGTGGATGATACCACGACAAGGTCAAGAGCAGGAGTGATTTAAGCATTTGCTAAGATCTGTTGCATTATTCCACTGCAAAGTCTGCAAGGCAAAAAACCACTAATAAATACTGAGTCACTTTTTTCTGCTTATGTCTCTCTATTCTTAAGAAGAAATCTTTTTGGAAATTCCAAATTTGACATTCTTTTCACCATTTCAGTTGGCTATGATCTCATGTTTCCTTGAAAGATGCTTAAGAAGTGCTTACAAGTATTTAGAAATAAACAAACGATTCTATGGGCTTTGAAACAGAATAAAATGTTGATTATTAAAGCTCAGGAAAAATTAAAATAATTTACATAATTTACCTTTATATTTGTATAATAAAAAGGTATACATTTTTTCATTGTTTTTTAAAAAAAAATTACTCCCGAGTTGAAGAAAAAGAGTTTATATAAAATGATTGGCTGAACATACTGATAGTAACAATAACAAACACTAGCAAAATATCCTCCCTTTGGGACAGTATCACTGTCATGAAGAGATATAAAACCATGTTAGGAAGGAAGGGAAAGTGGAAGGAACAAAAAGAAAATGCAAAATTAAGCTCATTTACACATTCCATAACAATAGCTACCTCCTCCAGTGAAGCAAAGAGGGAGAGGTGGTACGAACAATATTTTCCTGATGAAATATTATTGCCAGGAAGAGAGTCATGATGTAGCACAAGCTCCCTATAGTGTACACTTTTTACTCTACAGCCTGTTTACTATAGCACAGTGCTGATCATAATTGCACTAATAGGTTTTGGTTTCCTGGAGTGACCAAACACGTCTTGGCAGGAATCACACAGGGAAGCAGGTCCCGGCAGCATCATCTGTGACCCTTCCCATGTTCCCATAGTACAGCCCTCCCCTGGTCAGGAGTGGAATTTGGTGTAAATTGTTTGGGTCCATAGGTCTGGGAGGAACCCCCTATGAATTGATAATTCCCTAAAAATCAAATCTGCCAACTTAGGACTTCTCTGCCCTATTGTTTCAGCAATTCAAAAATTATTGCGCCGCTGTGAAATTCCTTTAATAAAGATTTCATAAATATTTAATGCATATTAGGCCTTAAATAGAAAATATTTATAAGGAATAAATGGTGTTCAATTAAGACGCATAATTTCCAGTAACTTCTCTTTTTTATTAATATTTAGAGAATTTCTTGCCTAACCCTTTTTAGCAGACCATTCTGCTTGGAGCTGCTGTTTCAATGGTGCTTCATTTTTGGCCTTGTCATTTAAGTTCCTCATTTAATTTAAATATAAAAAATTTAATCAGTTTAATGTTCTAGTTTCTCGTTGTTTTAAATTAAAATGGAAAAATACATCCCTTTGTATACCACTGAATATTTGAGCCATTTAATCAGCTCTAAAGAAATCTTTTTATACAACTTCCTTTTTCTGTGTTCTTCCATCAAATAAAGGGAAAAAGACAAGTAAGATGACAAACTTTCTTGAACTGAATCTTGAATCTGTAAGAAATATGATGATCAATAATAAAATTTTGCTTTGCCAAGGCATCTCTAGGTTTTGGTTTCCTCTAAATTATCCCTGCCCACCCATTTCAGTGTTTTTTTTTTTTTAATCTGATCTCTGCTTTCACTGTTTATGGCACAGATTGCTCTTGTGATAAGTTACAGGGTTTAAAAGACCTTTGCTTTTTCACAGTTGTGGCTAGTGCTGTTGGGTTATATGAAACCCTCCATTTCTGGCAGTAGGAGCATCTTATCCCAGCAGTGCCTACTGCCTCCAAGTGGGAAGCCTTGGTTTAAGTCCAGTAAAAGCAGAGAAAGAGTGATATTAACTTCCTGGAGGCTCAGGTCAGAACCTGTGAGATCACCAAGTCTGTTTGCCCACAGACTGCTCAGAAAGATCTATCATACAGTCCGGTTGCAGTTTTTAATCTATTTCCATTCAGAGCTTTAACAAATCTAGTCTGAAAGGCAGAAAGTACCTCCTGTTCAGAGAAGTATTAAAATGATCAACTTCAGTCGTGTAATCTTGCACTAGATCAGAATCTCTCAGGGAAATATTTATATTTTGCCAGTTTACTCAGAGGAACAGCTCTGGGGATCTGGAGATATCTTCTGCATATATATTTTAATTTTTTATTTTTTAACTGCAGGAAACAGTGCTGCTAGAGCTGAAGCTAGTGATTTAATCATAGAATTGCTAGGGGCTGCAGTACCCTATCTGCTCTGAAATCAATATCTGTACTCTCACTTATATTAGAGAAATGTTTACTTCTTTACCTGACCAAGATATTAATTTCTGTGTTTCTGATTTTTTTTTTTTTTTGAGCTAATGATTTGTGGAGAAAGTAGCCTAATTTATTTTGAAATCCTTTAACACTGCACAATACTCCTGTCATTGACTGTTTTTTTGTGTGTATATATAGCACCATTGACATGCATCAAGATGCTCTGCAAAGGATTTGGAATGCTCAGGATGTAGGAAGCAATGCTCTCTGCTAAAACACAGCCATCAGCAGGGCAGGGTGTAGTAGCAACCTTTGTGCTGCTGGTGCTACTGATTTCAGCTCAGGAGGTGAATAGGAGAACTCAGCTGGTGCATCAGAAGAATTTAAGTAAGTGAAATGCAATTACCTGTGCTGGAATATGATCAGGACACCGGTGCTAAGCCCCAGTCTGGTGAAAAGCGCTGTGGGACTTTTAATGACCTCGAGTCAGAGAACGTTTTATTTCTCATCCTGAGGACAAAACCTCTATTAGCAGAGTGCCTCCTGCCAGTCACTGCAATGTTGGTTTAACACAGACCCGTAGGGAACAGTGTCACCTCCTGTGGCAAGTCACCATTGCCACATCTGCTCCCTGCACAGGGGAGGGGGACGCAGAGGCGAGAGCAGGGATTTGCTGACTCTCGTGGGCAGTCTGTGGCAGGACATGGGGCTGGGTGGGATGGCAGGGGCTGCTCCAGTGTGATTTTGGTAATGGCTGGACATATTTCCTGGTGGGAGCTGTCCCCAGAGGACTCCCATCCACAGACTGACCTACCTCCACTTCGTTTGCTTAATGAGAACAGATGAGATCGCTGCTCAAGATGCTTGGTTACAAAAAGCACATTAAATGTGTCAGGGCAGGTGATTCTCCCACTATAAAAATTGACAGTGTGGGATTAGCTGGTGCTGCGTTAGAAATCTATTAACATTTGAAGCGGTTTGAATTATAAGTCTTGATAGAATTACAATTACTTTCCTTCTCCTCTGTGAATTTTGTTGCTGTCTTTGTGTACCTTGTAATGAGAACACTTATAAACCAAAGAAGATGTTTACCAAAGTCTTACATGGAGCCATATTTCTCTGTCAGATTTCCAAGCCTGTACGGATAAGGAAGTAGGATAAACTGGACATAGGAAAGTAAAGCCAGTGGATTTCTGCTTATCAAGTCTGAAAGCGCACACCGGAGCATGGAAGTGGGTAAGTGGGGAGGAATAAAGGTCACAGCCTCGGGAACAGGCAGGCATTGGTGATGCTCAGAACTACCCAGGACATGGGCAAGAGTATACTGCTTTCTATACACTCTGTGCAAGGTGATGCAGGTAGAATAATAAGAGAAGGCATCATCTCAGTCGGGGAACTGGATTCATGTAACTTTTTCTGACTGGGATTCTGTTTCCTTTTGTATTCAGGCTACAGACAGGAATTAACAATGTTTGCTAGTGCCAGAGCTTGAGGATATGCAATGATTTCCTCCTAACTGCATCTAAAAAGTTAGGAACCTGCAATCTTCTTCACTCCTCTGGGTGACTCCTAGACAGCCTTATAGCTGCAAAGTAAAAAAATTACTAGTGATGATTTTAACTTGATATGAGCGGAGTGGTGCCAGAATTAGTGCAGCATGAGGGGAGGTGAAGGCAGAAAAACAGGAGGTGAACAAGTGAAGCCACCCGGTTAGGGAGCTTAGGATAGAAACCTGGGAGAGAGTTTTGAAATGCACATTGGCCAGCTGGGCAGCCACAGAAAGGCAAAAAAGAAGAGAGGAAATGAAGGCTAATGTAATCTGGGGGAAAAGTGAGTGGCCTATCAAGAATAAAACCCCTGGGCCTTTCATCCCAAAGAGAGAAGGGTGGTGAGCAGGAAGAAAACCTGAAGGACCTCAGAACTGGTCTCAGGATTTTGATATGGAGAGTGAAACAAACTGCATATTATGGAAAAATGTTGTGGGCTGTATGGACATAGACGTGTTAGTGCATATTTTTGCCTGGTCCAGAGTTTGCTTTAAATTGATGGGGACAATAGGGAGGTGATCATCACACATGAGCTGTAAGAAAGAGAAACACTATTAGATGATTATGCTTTATTTATAAAAATAACATTTTTTTCTCATACTGTATTTCAGATCTCTTATGGAATTTCAGAGACATCTTAGATTCCATTTTCATCAATCCTATTGTTTATTTTTTTAACTTCAGAATATTTTAGCTCAAAATTTAAAGCTGCTCTTTTTGGAACTTGACTTCTGTGTGTCTCAAATAACTCACCTTTGGATTTAATTTATATCTTGACCCTTACACAAGTACAGTACCTATATACTCAAGTAAGTCTTTTGAATAATCTCTGTCTTCTGCCAGTGGAACATTTCAAAATATTCCAAATTAATTTAGTCTTCTGTCTCAATTTTCATCTATGGATGTTAAAATATCACTTCACATTATCTACTCACGATAAGGTATTTCAGTCCTTCACCTGGCACAGCCATCTTTGAGTCATGTCAACAAAATAATCATTTTTTTTATCTCAATATACAAACTCAACAGCAGACTCATTTCCATTAGGACTCTCTGTGGCCTCTGGTCAGCTTGTAGACCTTATCTCAGGCAGGCAGCATGACATTTCATGCAATTTTCACCTCTTCTTCTGCAATGTCCAGATTGCCTGTATTTCCTATTCCTTTAGATCCTTCAGGTAAACCTTCCTGCAAAAAAGGTTCCATCAGATGCTCATTTGATCATGCCCACTGTATATATATATATATATATATATATATATAACATCTGAAGTCAGTTATTTTGTTTCATATATGAAAAAAATATATTAATCCCTTTATCTTAGTAACAGTAACATACTGATAATGTCTGCAGTTTTAAAGTTCTTGAAGTTCATTGCTTAAGGGTTATATTTCCTTTAGTTGGTTAACAAAATCATCTATAAGATCAAAATAAAGGATTAATATTTCCTGAATATAGCATGGGTATGACAAAGGAGAACTTTTAAATTTTGGAAGCTCAAATGTATCCTAATTATGAGGGGAAAAAATCTAATACTATTGTTGATAGTCTATCCAAAGTGCTTAGGGAACAAATATTTATTAATCACTAACAATCTCTGTTTCCAAATACCACGGGGTTTGATTTTTTCCATCTGTCAATAACTTGACTTTAATATTAGTAAAAATATAGATTTTAATCCATTTCTGGAAATACTTTTTAAAAAAAAAAATAATTACATTATACCAAATGCAATTATTAAATTTATGTTGATATTTTAATATACTTTTTAATTTCTACAAGGGATAAAAAGATTTTATATTAATTTAGGCAATGTACCATTAAAAGTTTTAAAAATCCTGTAGCCCACAAAGGTCATATTATCAAATATCCTGTAATGTATTTTATCATGCTTTCTAAAAAAAAAGGCAATTAAAAGAATTCATGAAGCAGGAGCAAATCAGATAGATATACTTCCTAAAATCTGTAGTGGTAAGTCCACTGTTAACTCTTACACAAAACATTTGAGGAAAAATGGAAAAGAATTATGCTTTAGTCTATAATAAAATCCAGAGCAGAAAGGAAATGTCAGACAAGCATCATATTTTAAGTAACAAGTGAACAAGTCAACATTTGCACTACATAATCAAAATGGACGTAACCACCTTCTATGTACAGGTCTGGGTAAATAGATATCTCAAAATTTGTATCAAAGAAAATATTCCTCCTTCATTTTAATCATGAATGAGCTTGGAAACTAGCTGTACTTATTTAAAGAGATGTCCCTTTCAATGAATCTTTTTTGTTATAAAATTATTTCTGGGCTTTTTTCTTTTTTTTTTTTTAATTCCTTTTAATATCATAAGCAAAAATACCTTAATAATATTAGGTATACTATAATAAGTAGAATTTTGAGACACCTCTGTCTCCACTAGAGTTTATAAATAGATTGAATGTTTCTAAGCATGGATGAATGGAACAAATTATTTATCAACTAGATCAAGATCACTTGCTGTTTCTAAAACCAGTAACATGTGAAAGGAGAGCGATACTTTCAGGCAATATTTTTTTTTCCCTTAAGCTAACCCACACTTCACCTTGCAGTCCTGTAATACTCCTGTATACTGAAAAGATTCTCTACTTATTTACCTGAACATCTGTCAGGCAATTTGCAAGCCATTTTGTATTCCTGGATTATTTTCATGCCTGCAAAAGAGGGAATCCCCAGAGGATGATGTGGCCCATAGGCTCTGCCTGGTGCAGTTCTATCCATATAGACTGGAAGAATACCTGGTGAACTCACTTGTAGTAATTGGATAACTGGAAAAAAATAGAAGAACCAGGATGCTGAAAATGAATGCACAGGTGATACTTTGGAGGGTGTGTGGTCACTGGTCTATCACATTTTTTTCTCTTTTGAACTCTTTTATAATGGAATGACTTAGTCCACAGCATCTTACAGCTGCTCTTACTTTTTTTCTTTCCTCCAACAGTTAAGTCATTTTCTCATCCTTTGATAGATTTTGGTAGCTCTCTGACCTTTTTGTTCCTTGATCAGTAAAAAAAAACAAAACTCTCCAGGTCAGTCTTCATGTGTGATGGATTGTCAGGAGGCAAAAACCCCTATTTTCATTAATGAGGCTGACAAAGACTGGTAGCAGAAAAGGAATATATTTACTTCCATCCATTGCCCTCATAGCAAGACAGCAGGTGTCTGCTGTTTAAGGATACTGAGAACTTCTCAGTGCAGCTCTTTGGTCAAATGTTAGGTTGTACTTAAGGACTATGTGGTTCAAATTTTAACTTCTGCTGCAATTGGTGATTCTGGCCACAGGGAAATTTCATTTGCTAGTTCCTACCCGGACAACATGAAGACATTTTGACTTTCTTGCCCTGGGAATGCAATAATTTTCACTACATATCACAGGGAGTGAGTCCATCTCCCACAACAATATGATAGGCTAAGGACACTTTGTGTTATAAAGACTTATACCAACTTCTTCCCATAAGAGGTTTGAGCTGAAGAAACAAAAATTATTTCCCTCTCCCTCCAACATCTTGAAGAAGGAGACAGAATTTCAGATTGCTGAGGACCTACCTTGTATATGGAGTTCAAGAAGGAGTGGGAAAATAATGACCAGAACTGACAAAAACTTAATCTATAAGAAATGCTTTCTTATTCTTGTAGACTGTAATTGTATACATACAGCATGTATTGCCTAAGTACATGCACATATAAATACATGAAATACATATACATACAAATACATATAAAGTAGTATACAGCTATGTAGATAAGCTGTATGATATGTTTTATATTTATATATAGTTATGATTGCATTAAGAAATAAAGGGTAGATGGTTTATAATTAATAATTTATTAGTCATGATGCTTACCACTTTTTATGCCAAAAATAATGTCTTACACAATATCTAAACACAGACAGAGCGTCAAATTCCTTTCCTGGCAATTCATATTCTAAACCAATCCATATCTTCTAATTTTGGCCTAAAGCTAGGGAATTTCTCTTCTTTGTTCCTGTCAATGGCAAAACTCCCATTTCAGCAGGATCAGAGCTTACACCAAAATGTTACGTGGTACATTGTCACCTGCCTGGTGAGACTAAGGCAGGAGCTGTAGCACATCATTCCCTCCTCTGTTTTCATGCAATACAAAAATAACCTTACAGCATGTCATCTTCAGGCTGAGGGTTTTGCAAGCAAGAGAACATGAAGTTTTCAGCCTTTTTGAGCATGAGGTTGGAGAATATGTCAGGTTTTTCCCCTCATTTTAAAGCTTGCTAAAGTGAATATCCTCCATGCTTCAAGGTCTACCTTTGCTGGCAAGGAGAATATGATGGCTTATAGTTGATGTGCAGTGTGGATATGGCATGATGGCATACCTGGATTTAGGTGAACAAAATAACTGTGTTTAGGAGCCGCTTGACATTTTGTTTTGCCTTTTTCTTTATCCATGTTAGACTTTATCCAAGTGTGCTCTTGCTTACCTCCCACCACCTACAGTCCATCTTTCAGAGATTGAGATGTGGAATTTTTTGTTCTGGAAATAAACTAGTTTTTGAAAGGAAGGTTATGTATGGAGGTAATTATGTATTCCAGTGTCATTTATGCGGATAATTTGGAACCTACGTGGTGAGAAGGTTTGTGTTTGCAGGACTTGCATTCTGAAGCTACTGAGAGGTGCCAGGGAGAATGCACCTCTCTTCCTCCTGCTTTTCCAGAGTCCTTGTGTGATGCTAATCAGAGCAGATTTATAGTGTGCATATTAAATAAAGCCTGAACAAAGGGATGTATCCTTAGAAGAAGTAAAGAAAGTATTGACTAGTTCTTACGAAGAGTAAAGTGTCTATTGTTTGCTCTGAATGGCACTAGTATTGTAGGGGAAAAGAAAATCACAGGATTAAAGCCAGCTTGTAAGCACAGCCACAGCGTACCTTAAAGCATACATTTAAAATTCCCAAGGCAATTTCAAATAGCACTTTTCTAGGCTGGTTTTGGTTTGGTGGTTTTTTGGGTTTGTTTTTTTCTTGTATTTGTTGGTTTAGGGGGTTTTTGGTGGGGGTTTTTTTTTGGTGTTTTTATTTGTTTGTTTTGTGGGGTTTTTTTCAAAGTTTGATTTCAAAACATTAATATTTTTAAAAAAGGGAAATTTTGCTTTCACCCAGTATAATTGTATCTGTGCTGATTCGTAAGTACGCTTTCTGACAATAACAGCTAGCCTTACAGATCTTTGAAGAAAAGTTGGCAAAGAGACCTTAGGTTAATGCCTGGTATGAAACTGTTATTCCCAGCCTCACAGTACACACAAAATTACTGACCTGCCTGAATAAGAAAATTGCTATTTTATCATGGGTTGATTTGCTGTCTGGATAGATCTCTTTAGCTTAAGAACTTTCTGTTTAAGTAATCCTGGAGCAATTTGTTTTGTTTCTAGCTAAGCCTGAACAGTAAATGTATAGGATAAAAAATTTATGCAGAGAAACAAAACATTTGAAAGTCATAGTGGATCAAAAATGGCTACCTTACTAAATTACCAGAGGCTAGGGGTTACTTTGCAAGGTTGCAAAGAGTAAGTGAGAGATACCACAAAAGAAATTTAATTAGATTTGTTGAAATATTATATCAATAAATATTACAAAATGAAGTTGTTTGCTACAGTAATTCAGATTCATTCACAACTGGTGTGTAAATACAATCAAAGTGTTTATGCTATTTGGTTAAATATATTAGCAAAGAATTAGGATTAGAAGGTAAAGAATGAACAAGTGACCTGGGATAGGCAATGTAATCACAAAGGATATGGAAAGACTCCCTGCCTTCTTTGATTCAGTCTTCGCTGTAGCAAGGTTGGCTTTCCTGCCCCTGACATGTCCTATATCCAGTGACATTCCCTGGAAATGTAGACTACTAATGGTAGAGGAGGATCAGGAAAGGGATAGCTTAAGGTAACAGGAGAAGCATAAGCATATGGGACTGGAAATGTTTAAGGATGATGAGGGAACAACCTGAAGTCATTGCAAGGCTTCTTTCTGTCATCTTGGAAAGGCTGTGGCCATTTGAGAATGTCACAAATTATGAGAAAATGGTAAATCAATCTATACTCATTAAAAGTAAGGGTAAATATTCTGATCATTATAGGCCATTCAGTCCACCTTTGGCCTCGAATAAGGCTATGGAGCAAATTCTACTGATTTGCTGTTTGTAGGGACACAAAATACCCCCAATATGTTGACTCACTATCTACTTTGCCTTCCCTAAAGGAAAGTTTTGTCTTGCAGACGTCTGATTGCCTTTGGAGACTACACAAATGGCTTGGAGGATGAGGAGAGAGCACAGGATGTTTATTCTGATGGCAGCAGAGTTTTGGACCTGGTCTCTCATAGTATTTCTGCAGCCAAACTGGTAAAAATAGGCTGGACAGATGGAAATCTTGCTAGGCTGCCAAATACAATCAGTGGTGTGGAGTCCAACTGGCATGTGATTATTAGTGGCATTCCTCAGCAGCTGATACAGGGGCAAATACTGATTAATGTCTCTATTAATAAGCAGAGTGGTGGGAATGATGATAAATCCTCATCAAGTTTGCAGACGACACCAGTGCTGGGCCCAACAAATAAGTTGGAGGGAAGGACTGTCATTCAGAGATAATTCAATAACCCCAAGAAATGGGCTGACAGAAATGTCATGGAGCTCAATAGTGGCAGACTGAAGAACATAAGGCTAGGGGAAGATCTAAATGTCACTTTCGACTTCTTAAAAAGGATTTATAGAGAAGATGGAGCTAGACTTCTGTCAGAGTTTCTCAGCAAAAGGGCAAGAGGCAGTGAACAGAGGCAGCAGGAAGGAAAAATGTAATTAGATCTAAGATAAAATATTCTTCACTCTGAGGATGGTTGAACACCAGACCTGGTTGCCCAGAGAGTTTTGGATTCTCCATTTCCAGAGACAGCTAAATTTAAATTATCCTTGCACTAAGATGGGAGTTGGATACAGACAAGTCCCAAAATTTTTTTAACTTGACTTATTTAGTGATAACAGGAGAACTGGTGATCACAGAATTCCAGGGCTCAAGTTTATAATGTTAGCAAAGGCCTGTTAGATGTTCGTATCTATTATTTGTTAAGAGGAAAAAAGAGGTAATTGTTTGATACAGGTACAAAGGAGGTCTTAGACACGCTTTCCTGTTTGTGTGAATGTAGGACAGGAACAACCACAATTACTGCATTCCACAAAACTTTGTAGAGTCTTTTGATCTCTGAAAGACAAATTATAGCAAATCAGCAACCACAGCTACAGCTGAGCTTTGTTTGCAGGGTAACCTTGAATGGAGCTCACCCTAATTTATGCCCTGCTGATAAAATAGAGTCCAGACTTTTGGAAGGACTTGAGTAGGAAGTATTAGCCACTCATTTACTGGCTGAAAACTGCACAAGTTTATGTATGACTCCTGTGGTAGTAACTTCTCAAATTTTCTCTGAGGGAACTCTAGCAAGTGTTTCCAAATGCTTTTTTTAAGGCTTGCAGTTATCCCTAGAGATAAAATGAGCAACTCTTGTTCTGTAATTAACCAATATGTAGTCCTACTGACTTAGATCAGATAAAATCAGATTCTTACATTTGACTAACTCTATTTTAGTTTTGACCTTTTCATGCACATTAATCCTCTAACTAGCTTAATGCTGATCTCCTATATGCTACTCACATCATTAATGCAGATTTTCTTGTTGTAGACTGGTGTAAGAAATTCAGAATTTTAAAATCTGTTTCAGTTGTTAGCAAACTACAGTCATCCTAAGTAAAGAGGAAAGATTTCATAATTTCAAAGAATTTAGGATGTATTTGCAAGTATTCTGATAATTTTTTTTCATGTGATGTACTCCCTGAAGATCACCGTGATTTTAGTATTTATGGTCATTTGTCCCTCAGCATCACTCTTTAAGGTGTGTCATGAGCCGTGAACACCAAGGTGCACTTGCAAAATAGATTAAAATACATTAATCTTTTTTATGCCAATAAACAATAAGTCAATCTTGCATAAAATTGTTGCCTGTACATACACTAGCTTGCACTATAAAATGGAGTCAAATTTAAATGTGTTTTTTTAAATTTATTTCCTCAGGAAGGAAAAATCTATTCTTTGAATAATTTTTGAGAAAACTCAGCACAAGATACAAATATCTGTGTCCATTTTCTTGTGACAGCCTTAAGCCTAAGGAATTCATAAATGACATTTTTTTTAACCTTGATTCTACTCACTTTGCAGACACTAAAATCATTGTTCTTAACTTTGGGGCTTATTTTGATTTTGATTTTGTTCTAAAGGGATGTTTTAGCTGTGATAATCAAAAAAGTTAACAAAGAAGGAGGATTTATGTTGAAAGTCTCTCTTTGAAAGTCAAACATGACTGCAGGAATCTTAATTGATCCTTCAGTCTGTGCACGTTAGATAGACATTGAAAAGAGAATCTTAATTTTCTAACATTTTGTTAGGAACATTGAGATCTCTTCTTTCCAAGATGGATGCAGGACACTGCATGGCTCAGGAAACTGGTAATGCAACACCAAGTCTATTATTACCCAATTCACAGCCTCAGATGCAGACATGGTGATGACTGAAAGTCATTACCATCTGACAACTGCTCCATAAATTTGCGTCAAATGCAATGATGATACCAGTCTGGTTTGTTAAGGGCATCTGTCCGCTTAATAAAATCATTTCTGTTATTGGTTTGGATTTCAAAGACGGAACAGGCATAGAAAACAACCATTCAGACAAAAAAAAAACAAACCCAGGAGAGCAAGGGGATTGTGAAAATAAATACACACATCCCATGCTCCTCCCAGGAGCTTTCTGGAATCCTTAATTGATTCGTAGACTTCAGCCACTCTGGAAAGATAAGCAAACTGAAGGCAGTTTGCCTGGCTGTTTTCCTTGAGAGAGTCCATGATATATCCTCACAAATATAAAGATGTTGCATTCAATCACCAAGGTTGGAATGGGGATCTGTCTCTCCCAAAAGCAATAATTTTCTGATATAGAACTTAAACATTTTCTGAAGCCTGTGAAGAAGTTTTTCAGTCCCACGTTGCAGTTTAATGTTTATAGGATTGCATCTTCAGTGTGAGGCAGTGATTAGCTCTCTCTTTCAGAGGAAAACAAGACATCTGGCAGGCTGTCAAAGCCATATCTTTTAGTATATGTCCTATGTTCTTTTGTTCTCAAAATAAGCAGCATAAATGTGATGAATGTATAGATGTGAGCATATAAATTATTTGTCCAACCCTTCTTTCATACAGCCTTGTTAAAAGTATGAAATTCAATAATTTAGGCCATCTTATTTCCATACCTGGAAAATTATCTTCTTTTATTTCATTTTCCACTAATAAAAACAAAAAAGAAGCTTTTTTGTTTTTCCTATTTCTCATTGTGTGTGCAAATTTGTGGGTATTTCAGAAAGTAAACTTCTTTTTTGCAAAAGATGGGAAGGGTTTTTATTGTAAACACAGAGTTGATTTTTTTTTTTCCCATTGCACTGCGTTTCCAAGTGAGATTAAACCTCTTATAAGCTGATTCTATTCAAAAGTTCTTTCATGTAGCAGCTACAGGCCAGTGGCTATTCAGCATTTCTTTGAACAGGTCTGACAGGTGTGCAGGTGGTGATTGCCCTGTACAGCTGCATCTTCTTAAGTCAGTTTCCCTGCTGGTGTAAACCAATGACACTCCACGAAATTCAAAGGATATATTTGAATTTAGTTACAGGTGCATTATATCAGAATAGCACATTCTGAGTATGAGTTCTGGGTGTATTCAGACCGTGTCATCAAAAGCTGAGGCAAGACCTAAACATGAAAGCTGCAGTCCAGCATCTTCTTAAGTGAGGAAGAAAACGGTAAATGTAGAATTCAAAAATGTGTATTGTGGGTTTGGGATGCCTAAGAATAAGTGCAGGAAAACTGACATTTTAGATTTCACTTTCCTCGCCCTTCTCCCCTTACATCCCTCTTTTCCTGTTGCCATGCAGACAAACATCCTCAGTTATGTTAGGATGCCTGTTTATAGGGTTTTCTTTCAACTCAATCAGGGAATTGATTTGAGCTAATAAAAAAGGCAGTCAGGGAAGGCTTTTTTTCATTTTTAGGAGAGAATTCTAATCAGAGCTAGCGCACAGAGTTGCAAATGATTGTGCCAGCATAGTAGAAAGCAAAGTGCACCATGAGACAGTGGAAGGAATAGTTTAAGATGCCATTGCCACCAAACACTTTGCATTTGAAATTGTATCTTTAGAGGAGTTCCTGCAAAAATATAAGTACTGCTGTGTGTTTGTTCAACAAGATGCTAACAGCTGCCCACCAAAGGCTCCAATAAGCGTAAAAGGGAAAGACAAGTGGGTTTGCTTATCAGAGATTCAAAGTAAATGGGGAAAGCTGGATTGATAGCAGCTGTGTCTTTACTTAGAAACTGGCTACATGGTATTTTAGAGATGCTGTTTCTGAGCTTCAGGGTATGAGTCAAGAAATTTGACTCATAACCTGACATGAAATAAAAAGCAAAGCATATGAGAATGCAGCAGACCAGAGGGATCAGATTTACTGGCTGTTACCTTGATACTTTTTTTGGCAGGTGATAAATGTTAAAAGATAAAGGATTTTAAGCAGCCAAGAGGGTGCACAAGTGAAGCGGGGTCAATATCACAGGAGGAAATAAAAGACAGGCTCTGCCCCAAAGTCTAAGATATAAAATTGAATAAGCTGTCAACTTTATGTAATATTTACTCTAGGGTGGAAATTAGTAGTTACCTTAGCAACACTAGTATCACTAGAGACATAACCATGCTGACTCTGATTTACAGAGATGCATTTACTTTGACAATGTATTAAGTAACCTTTCTGAATGTTTTACTGTGTTTTTATGAAGAATGAGGCACATTGCAACTAAGAAAAATGGTTTCTCCAGATTTCAAAACACTACATGCTGGTCAGACCCTTACCTGGCATAAATCTAAGGCTTCATTTGCCAAGGAAATAATGTAGATTTATTGCAGCGGAAGAACCAGCTCATCATTTTGAGCAGCACCATGGTTTATTACCATTCACTCTTTTAACTTGTCAGCTATGAGGGGGTTTGATTTTGTAATATCATGGTCATGAAAATGAGAATGGTTAACAACCCTCAGTGCTGCCAGATCTACTGTGGCAATTGAAGTGTGACTTTACCTCTAAATTTGGGGTTGGCTTAGATTTGCTTCTGTCACAGGATGCTTCAAATATTAAGAACACAACAAAGAAGTCATTACTGAAAGCACAGCTTTTTATCAGGAAAGTTCTGAATTTGGTCCTATGATACTGCATGGTTCATATTACATGCTAGTTGAATTATTTAATCCAATAAAGTTGTCAGCAGTCTGAGCTTCCTTATACACATACCACACAGCTATCTTCAAAAGATACATTAAAGTATACTGAATCTTATTTTAAGTAGTCCAAGCAAGAGTGAGTCTGCTGTCTTCCAGGCTAAATTATTAGCTCTCAATACATAGAAATTGCTCCTTATTTGGATGCTGAATTTACTAAATTTTTAGCTTTTTCAGCTCATGCATTGTGAGTAAATTCTGATACTTCAGATTTTCAGGTTACTTTATAGTATAACTACACTACATACTCTGGAAAGTTTTAACATTATTTTCTCCATAGTACAGATTGCATTTATGGCATGACTCTCTGAGTTATTTTGGGGATCTTCTTAGAACTCTACTAAAATCTCTCCATGAAACACAAGCACCAAGTGGTGGTACATGTTATCCTTCTACCACCTGTAGACACCTTGTCCCCAGAGGCAAAAACATGTTCTTAATTTTGTTTCACTTTTTTATGTCTCCCAGGTCTACAGCTTATTGGGTGCAAGGAAGCTAGGTATTGATTTTCATTTTGTTTCTCCAGTTACATATTCTCTTCCCACCTGGACATCTTGTCCTGTCAATTTTGAGGACTTGTTCTTTTGGCCAGGATTTTTGGGCATGTGTCAGCCAATTCTAAATAGAGGGTTCATATAGAATTGGAGCATAAGATGCATGCAGGAAGCCACAACAGCTACCACATGTACAGAAATATGAGGCATTTTCCAGGGGAACACGCCGTGCATAATGAAAAGAGATGCAGAGTAACCTCATGGCTAAATTGTGAAATCTGCCTATAGACTCCAACCCAATTATAAACAGTGGTGTACCATGAGATTTCCAAACATTTATGCATTAGGCGATTCCCAGACAATACCTGTGTGCTGCAGTTGTCCAGCAAATTCCAAAATAGCCAACAACTAATCCATTTACCTGCATCACTGTCACTAGAGCTCATGTCCAGTTGCTCTCTGCAAAGACTCAGTAGTCTTTCTTTGATTGATGTTTTCTGGAGCAAACTCTGCTGCCTTAAAGGGTAAGACCTTCATTTCTTATGACCAAGTGAATTCTCTTGTATTTTGCCATTATGATACCCACTGTTGCTCCGACATCAACCCAATCAGCAAATTTATACCTTTGTGTAGCAGATCTAATTATTTTTTTATTATTGTTACTTACGATACTGTAACCCTCACACTACTTGCCGACCTCACCAGGTGTCACACAGACTGCTGATAAAATTACCCAATAATTTTGGATGATAGATTTATCCTTACTGCACTTTGCTAATAATGTGTTTATACTCCACAATCAATTATGGTTTTTAGAGGTCTGTCAGTTATTAAGCTTTTATTCCATCTATTGCCTTGTGTTAATTTTTTGTTTAAAATCTTGCCAAGATGAAAGCAAAACAAGGTAAACAGTTTTAAGAAATGTTTGTATATTCCATTGCCATATGAAATATATCAAGATAGGCATGTGATCGTGTTCAGAAAGAAATAACATTCCTGTACTTTTAATAAGACCCACATCTCAAAACTACCATTAAATTTTTGATGCTACAGAGTCTTGAGTGAAGTGGCTTTTATTTATCTGTAAAGTCTGAATCAAGGCAGTGTTTGTTTAGTACTCTCAGCAATCAGAAATCTTTTCTAATATCAAAATTTGATTTTGACTTTTAAAATCCTCTAACTTTCTCAGATTGATTCAGATCCTTGATTGAAGCCTAGGTCCCTTGTTTGCAGGGATGAACTCTCCAGTCATTTTTTTGAAAACATCCATTACAGCCAGGTTAAAACACAATATTTTTAAAAAGTTATAGATTCTGACACTGAATAATATTATCTCGTTATGTTAACAATTTTTTTACCATCCCTGTATTAAGCTTGCTGTTCTTGCCATAACATTTTATTTCACTTGGAAACATCCTCTTAGTATCAAGTATGATTGCAATTCTCAGCTGTATATTTATTTATTACTACTTCTGATTTTTCTGTCTAGGGTTGATAATGGCCTATTTCATCATAATTTTTTGTTTTGTTTTGTTTTCCTGCTATACAATATATATATATCTTTTTCTTTCCTGTTGGTTATAAATTCAGTTTCTGATTGGCTTTTGTTTTTTTTACTTAGGGTTCTAAACTTGTTTATTGTCTTCTAAAATTAAATGTTTAAAATTAACTTTATGTTACTATGCAAAAAAAGAAGTGAACTAGTAACTTTATGTTACTAGCAAAAAAAAATGTGAAATATATCTTCAAACTAGTGGATTAATTTGTAGCAAATATTTATCAAACACAAAAGTTGATCAAATATTAAATATCTGTATTTTCAGTGGGAATAAGAGGTTTTAAATATGTAAAAACTTTAATGGGATCAATCTGCCCAGTCTGGGATGGAGAAGTGTGTTAGTCATTTCCAGGGTTTGGATATCTTTTGGCTTTTACCTGCCTATTATCTTTGTTCATAATCTTATCAGTTTATTTTGCATGTAGTGTCATCATTTGAGAAGAAATAAGTGTTTGTTTAGCTTTTATTTATTCTTCACCTTTCTAATAATTAAGAATAGCTGAGTGAGGTCCCTGGTCATGTATGAAATTTCTGTGATTTGTGGATTTTTAATAGATGCTCTAAAGATTAATAATGGTGCAGCATAACCCTGGAGAAATTGTGGGAACAGGTGAATATCCATTCCCTCACTTTGCTAAACATATGGAAGGCAAGATTATTTAAATGTGCCTGCTTGCTCCTGATATTAGAGATCTGTCTTGTATTCCTTCCACCATGAGCTATTTGAAGCCTTTGTGGAATGAAGAGAGCAGATTAATTCCTGAATTGGTAACTGTACCACTGAAACACTTGTGAGTGAGATGTGTGTTTGTCCCTCTCCTTTAGGTCTCCTCTTCTGGATGAGTCTATTCATGCTCTTCACCACTAATTTCCAGTTCAAACTCATCCTGATTGGTATTACTCATGTACTCTTTGTGTTTTCTACTGCACTCAGTTTATCTCACAAATGAGCAATGCAAGACTTGGTATGCTATCACTTGAACCAAATCTTAATGAAGGCCATCTATTTGTTCCCATTTCATCAAATTTAGTGTGCGAAAGTCTAAACAGCTGTGGGTAGAGTAGAAACCTCCCTTAAGTGAAATGTTTGGGCTGTGGAGTCAGCCCTCAAGGTGCAGAGCTGAACACAGTGCTCCTGAGCCACGGTTCACCCTCTTGCAGAACCAAACCTCCTTGCAGAACAGGTGGGTGCAGGACTGGACATGCTGAGGTTTCCATTTCTTGAGTTACTGAAATACTCCCTTTGTTAGCAAGCTACACTACAAAACAGCTGCCATGTGTTAGAGGTGTCAGGAGTTAAGGAACTGCTTCCTCAAACCACAAGGAACTTGCAAGCAAATGTTGGGGAGGTGGGGGGAAGTGTTCAGTTTAAGTGACAGATGAAACATGTTTTTAATTGCTTTGAGAGCTGCAGAAGTGTCTAGAGTACAAGTGATCCTGTGAATCCTAGTGCACCCAGCCCTGCAGTGTTGTAAGGGCACTACACCAGTCCATGAAATAAGGCAGGTCATGGGTAAAATAGAGACGTATAACAGCTCTAGGAAAAAAAAAAAAGAGTAAATTAGAAATATGTTTTTCCACTTGTAAACACATGGATAGCAGTAACAGTGTCACTTCTGAAAATAAAGGTTAAAATCAACTCCTTAGGTGCAAAGGAAGAAAAGCAAACATTTTTTGCATACATTTCAGGATCCTGTGGATTTCTCCCATAACAGTTCCCTTGGAATGACTTCTTTCTTGATAAGAGGAACTAATTTTTATGTACAGGAGCAGTGCCTGAAGAAATCGTTAGGGCAATGAATATTTCAGAAAGAGCATGGGGAGCACTTCGGGGAGAAAGGCATATCAGCAGGAAACCTGTTCTGAGGAAGTTTATGGCATTTTAAATCATTTCCTGGCCTTTTTTTTGCACTTTAGAAGATCATTATATTGGCAACATATTCATCACGATTTTGAAAGCTGGATTTTTCCTTGCTACAAGGGGAGAGGGTCAACAATAGCCGCAGAAGAAATGTATTATATTTATTAACTTATTTTCTGCAGTAGTGCTTGGATTTTGATTTTATTGTTTGTTGGCATGTTTTTAATAGGTATTATGAATGACCAAAAAGCATAAAAAGCTAAATCTTGTCAACCCACAGATGTGTGGAGTAAGAATATGATACTGAACTCAACAAGAGGTAGAAGTTTGTGTCTTGTTGCTGACCTGTGCTTTTGGGAAAAAAACTAGCTCCTCCTCTGCCTGGGTTCCTATGGAAATGAAATGAGCTGCTGTCACCAAAACAAATGTGTGCATTGTCTCTGTGCAAGGTAGGGGCTCAGAGTTCCTGCTGCTCCTTCCGGTTTGTCCTAGGGAGCAAGCCCAGTTTGTGATTCCAGTTTGTGAAAGTAACCATGGGATATAGATTTTTCCTGCTGCAAGCCACCACACCCCAAAGACAGGAAGAAGTTGTGGCCACAGTGTCCTTTGGAGGCCTTCCCCACCCAGCCTAACACCCAGGCTTGTGTCAGCACATTCACCTGCAACTGCAGGAACTTATGCTTCTGAGTCCTCCACACTTTTAAGGCTTTTAAGATGGTTAAAGAAAGGAGGAAATAACCAAACTAGTCCTAAACATGCTGAAATACCTTGGAGGATTGTGGATAAACCATTGCAACTCAAGTCTTGTAAAAAGTCATCCCTGGATTTAGCCATTTGGGGACGAATTGGTGAACCTTCCTCACGCTGAAATGTCTTCACAGGGGGTGAGTTCATCTTGGTTGGCTGCCAGGCCAACCCACCCAAGTTCTCTCTCACTCTCGGGACTCAGAAGAACAAGAGGAGAAAATGGAAAGAGAAAAGCTCATGTGCTTAGGTAGAGATGGGGAAATGTCTTGCTAATTATTGATACAGGCAAAACAGTTGTGGCGTTAATTAATTAATGAGCAGATTAGTTAATGGTAAAAATTAATTTATTTCTTATTAAATTAGAATTGGATAGTGAGAAACAAAGACAAAAACTAAAGCATCTTCATCCCATCCCTTTCTCCCAGGCTCAACCTCTCTCCTTCATTTCCCACTTCATCTCTTCGCCCTTCTCAGCATTGGAGGAGGTTGGAGAGTTGTAGTCAATTCATAACAGCTCCTTTCTGCTTTTTCTTTCTCTTAACATCACCTATCCCCTGCTCCAGCATGGCCCCTTCTCATGGGCTGTAGTCTTTAAGGATAAACCTGCCCTAGTGTGGGCTCTTCATGGGCCACAGTTTCTTCAGGAAATACCCATCACTCTAGCATGGGGTCTCCCACAGGCTGCAGGGTGAATATCTCTCTATTCCAGCATGATTTCTCCAAGGACTGCAGAGGAAGATCTGCTCCAGCATCTGAATCACTTCCTCCCCCTCTTCTCACATTTTTTTGTTCCCTTTGTCTGCTGTGTTCCACTTTTCCTCATCCAAATTTTCCTAGAGACACCTCCAGCTTTGCTGTATCCTATGGTAGGTCAATTTTGGAGCCACACAAGGCAGTCCCTGAGTTCTTCTGCACCTGAGGGTTGCTGTCTTTTATAAAACTGTACCGTGGCTGGATGGGATGGAGTTAATTTCCTCCATAGTAGAAGCCTTCGTGATGTTCTGCTTACAAAACCATCTTTAAATCCACTGTGAGTTTTCATCATTTGTTCTCTGATTCTTTCCCCCATCCCACTGGAGGTGTGGGAACAAGTGAGTGAGTGGCTGCAGGCTTAGCTGCTGGCCAGGATCAACCCACCACAAAGTCAGGATTTTGCCAAACAGGTAGCCTCAGGAAGACAGCAGCTCCCAGCTTCTGCTGAGTTGGAAACCTCTGCTTATGTATAGGTAATATACTTGTCAGCTCAAGGCAGCCTGTGTCACAGATCAGGAGCTCCACAGAAGGAACCTCTCACCACAGAGGAGGGGGACAGGAATTATCTTGAGATGAAACCTCACTAAAAAGGTTTTAAAACAAATTTTAGAGATGAATAGGAATAAATTGCCAGGGCCAGATGTCATTCACCCATGAATATGAAACTGGTGAACTGCTAACTGTGGTTTGCAATATATTCATTGTATCAGCCTTAGTACCTAAGGAAAGAAAGAGCTAAGTATGACAGAAACTTCTAAAAAGAATGCCAGAGCAATCCTAACTAATATAAACAAGTAAGTCAGATTTCCATGAGAATAAAATTGGTACGACCTGTAAAATAAAGAGAATTAATTAGCAGATGCATGAATAAATATGATGCAGCAAATGAAAGTCAATAGCTTTTCTGTAAGGGGAAGTGATTTTTCCCTCTATGACAGACACAGGTGATACAGTCAGTGTCATTTACCTAGTTATGTAAATTAGCCCTGAAACACAGGGCTTCCTGAAAAACAGGAAATTATCATTAGGAGGTGTCTTTGTTGGATGATAAATCATTAGGAGGTTAGGTTTTATAATGGAAATTCATTATCGATGGGGGCCCCAGGTCCTCTGTTTGGGACTTACAGTGCTTAATATGCAAGCATATTTTCACCTTGGAGAAAGGGATGAATTGGAAAGTTAAACATGGTGACGCCAAGCAGGCTGCAAAGATGCCTTGTGCGCTGAACAATCAGATAACACAGGGTCAGGCAGTAGATATTCCCAATTTTATGTATGCTTTTTTGCATGGATGCAAAAATACATGTGTTTGCAGCCCTGATGAATTCTAAATAAACTATCATGCATGAGAGACCTGTGTTGCTGTGAAGCTCTCAGTTTTCTGAGGAGTCAAAAATCCTCAATTTACACCACTCTGTGTATTTCTAGTACAACAAGAGTTTGAATACTGTGATATTGCACTTACTCCATCTCAGAAAAGGAGCATTAGAGCTCAAAACAGCATGTGGAGAACAAGAAGGTCAATATGGCTTCATGTGACAAAAGATTAAAAATACTAGGATTATTTATCATGGAAAACAAATGGCTGAAGTAGAGATATGACCTAAAAATCAATTAATGAGGGGGAAAGGGTTTAGATATCAACACCTATTTGCTATACAGGAAGTAGGAGACATTTGTTGAAATTATTGGAAAATAAGATTAAAGCAAGTGAAATTTTTTTTGGTTTTTGGTTTTTCTTACTATGCATAAATTGTGGTGAACATTGTCATTCTTTTCCATGGGTGTTTGCACACAAATGGGTTCAAAAAGGACAAGGACACTGACAAGTGTTAAAGTTTGGGGATCTGCATTTATGTGTTATCTCAGTAAATTTGTATGTTTTAGTTTGCCAGATCTGACTAAGTTATTCAGCATAAGGATCATAAGGGTCAATTTAAAGCTATTTTACCTAAATATTTCTTCCTAGCATAAAATTTTACGCTCCCTGGCATAATAAAGAAATTTAGCCTTTTCACATTAATTAGTTCTTCTATTTTAAAGTAAATAATGGAAAACACACATCAAAACCCCTCTTAAATTCATGACCAGCTTATTGGAGAGTCATAAATGAAGGGAAGCAAATTCTCAGTTTAACTAAAAGATTACTTTCCAATGAACCTTGAAAACAAAAAAAATAAAAAAATAAAAAAAATCAGTAGTGCAAAAACCTGTGCTCTTAGTATTTACTGAATTTTAGATCAGCAAGTGTTTGTTAATCAGCAGCAGAAGAGGTGTTCACAGAGGCTAAATTTGTCCTGTTTATATGTGTCTCCAGATTAGTGGTTGGGAAGACTGGGATATGGGAAAGAATATTTTGCAATTTCCTTAAACTGTAATCATCTCTATGAGAAAAGGAAGGTTTGCCTTGAAACATTCTGCTGTAGTGTGCACATCATTAGGTAATCCTAATGATATCTAATATTAATAATATATATGTGCCATATATTATTTTGCTGCAGCATATATATATTTTATATATACTTTAAAAAAGACAGTTTGCTTTACCTAGTGGCACCAGTATGTATTTATCTTGGAAGGAAAAGTGGAAGACAAAGGGTGAATGTTTTTAAGAGAATATAGACAAGGACAAGACTCTTCAGCTGCAGGAAGGGATAAAGGCCAAGGTTGCCAAAGATGTAACCTAAAAAGGAGCTCCCTAGGCTGTAATTAGGCATCTGTCTGCTTTGCTGTGGTGCAAGGCACCTACAACAAATCATGTGGAGAGGCTGGTTGCTCATCACACTTCAAGGCAAAAAAGTGCCTAAAAAACGACCTTTGGTAACCCAGCTTAAAGAATTCACATTCAAGATTCTCAAATGATGCAACACCCTCTGTGAGAATTTTCTGTAAATGTTTGTGGTGGTATGTCTTATGATTTTCACTGGGGAAAAAAGTTATATTTTGAAACATCTGAAAATTACAAGTTTACTGAAAAATCTCGTCTGTAAAATTGTCATGTTCTCTTTTTCTCTTTTCTGCCTTAGAATCACATCTCAACCTTTAAAGGACAAGTGTCACTACTTTGTGAAAATGTACTCTCAGCCTTGCTCTTCAAAGTTCAGATCAAGTGATTCTGCCAAGATGTATCCTTCTGTGGCAAATAATTCGCAGATGCCAACCCACTGGAGAATCCAAAAGCTTTGTCTTATGCCAGGGTAACTTCAGCACTATTTTCCAGAGCTGTGGATTAAGTTTGCTGAAGCAAAAAAAAGACAACGTGTCTGATCTCTTTCAGCAGCACTGCCAGGCATAAAGATGATTCATCAGTGTTCCCTCTTTAACAGTGACTGTCTCCAGTGGGCAGTAAAGAATGACCAAACTGACTATCAGATGGCAAAGAGCAGAAGTTGGAACTGCATTTGCCTTGCTCACTTTGTACTCGATTGTGTATCCAGGCGTTCCCATCTAGACTTGCAGGGGTTGCTCGAGCATTTAATTACTTGAATCCCAATGAGCTGAAACTGCTTGGTTCAAGAGATAGCATAATAAAGGCATTCTCCTGAGGTGGCTATATCATTTTTTTAAGCTTTACTGACGAGCTAGAAATAGTCACAGATTTTAAATGTTGCCAACGATTATATTCAAAGAGCATGGAAAATATGAGGCCACATTTTTTTTTGCTACGCCCATGTTCCTTCAGGAGCAGCAAAGAAAGGGAATGTGGGCTTCACATGGAAATACCTAATTAGCTGTCTGACTACACACCAGCTTTGGCCACCCACTGTTAGGAATTACACCATAAAATGGTCCCAAAAGGGAACAGTGGTGCTCAGCCCTCCCACTCCTGTATCACTGTGTAACCACCTCAAGGAGTGGGAGAACTGACTTCACATCATCAGCTCAAGTATTTCAGTGCCTGAAGTACTCAGACTTGGGGTATCTTGCCAATATCAAGGTGACAAGATGGATCAGACTAGCTAAGAGACTCAGGGAAGAAGGAAGTGTAAAATATTTCAAACTTGGATTCTGCATTTCACATGTACTGGAGGAAATATGGATTTCTTCCAGGTTAGTGTATGAGTGGTGTCACTGGGGTGTCTGGTATTCAAGTAAGCATGCAGCTACCTTGTGTTAGTATTTGTAAAAGAGACAACTGTCTCAAATTTGCTACTTCACAATCTTTGTGTGGGGTTTTTCAGTTCGTTCTTTTGTTCTGGGGTTTTTTTTAATAGCTTTTCCTGTACAGTTTGCATGAGAGGATGAAGGTTAGCCATGAAGTAGAAGAAAAAATGCATGGACTTGGATACAAATCCAACTGGAGAAAAGCATTACCAAAGAAATCCAGACAGTCAGTGACTCATGTAAAATATAACTTGACATTTGAGCATGCAAGATGATTTGTGGCACGTGGCTTAAACAACTCCCAATTTCTTATATCTCTTTATGAGGAATGCTGTCAAATCTGGAATAGAATACATGATTTATTTTTATTTCAGGGTAGAAATTGTCCTTTTGATTTTCAGTCTGCAAAAAAATGAGCACTTGCCAGTGCACATTTATACACAGTCAAAAAAAAAGAGAGCATGCTTGAGCCAAGCAGGAGCAGAATTAGTTACAAACTCTGGGCTTTTTTTTCTCCATAGAGTGACTTATATTGATTTGTTCATTGTGTTAAATGGCATAACTTTGTATTTTTCACTAGTTTAAGTAAGAAAAGGTCATACTGTTGTAATTACGGTTCTGACTTAGGTAAGTACAATAGGAATTAGAATTCTCCGCTTACAGATAAATAATTCTCTTCAGGCTTTCACTTAATTTTACACTATTTTGCTACCTGGGAGATAATCTGAACTCCAGTTTAACAAACCTTATTTATAGCATGGGATTCTTTCACTTTAAATGTTCGGTTTTCTAGGATTACTTCTTAAGACAAAGCATCTTCTGACTGGGTTTGCATCTGCGAAAGAGGTACATGATAATTAATTGGAAAGATGGCAAAAAAATAACAACATAAGATCTGAACTACTCTCATAATACTTTCATTTCTTCTGAAGAGGTAGGGTGGGTAGGAAAGGACATGAAAGGCCCTCGATGTAGCAGAGAGAACTAGAGTAAAAAGTTGTGATAAACCTCATATTCTTATTATTGGCTCTTAGAGTCACTTCACTGCTGCTGAATCTTGTGTGCTGCTTCTTCCTCCAAGCTCTGTTTAAATTCCTAGTTGGACTGTACATGTCTTCCCTCTGGTTAACAGTGATTTGACTGTGCCTGTAGCATTACTTTGCTGTCATAGAAGGATATTTGAAGGTGATAATGCCGTGCAGTGGAACTTTGCTTCGCATAGTTACTTACCTGTTTCCTTTATATTTACACTTTCACTTGTAATTCTAATTTGGAAAGACAAATGCCATAATCCATGGATAATTAAGAGTCTAGACTAACTCTGTCATGTCAGTGCTTTCTTAATCTGCCCCTAATCGGATTAAACACCTTAATTTAGACGTTATTGACATTGCAGATTGCAGAATTTCAAGGAAACTGCTACAATGTATTATGTAGTTGGAGCTGTTGTAAATGGAGCAGTTGTAAATGGAATTTACTGGCCATTTATAACCTGTAATATTTTGCAAAAAGTAGAAAAAATTAATTAAGGAATCCTAAAGTTTATTCTAACAAAAGGAAAAATGAAAATATTCATCTGTCAACATTTTAACTCTATTGGCTCACCTATCTTTTCACTAAAAGAAAGTAAAGATGAGGGAATTATTTTCTCAAAGTTAAATGAGCTAAGAGCTTCACAATGAGTTTCACTGTATAAGTGAATTGACACAAAATCAGTCCATTAATTAGAGAAACCACAAGCATTTTGTTCTTTATTTCAAAACCACCTGAAATCACAAATATTTTGGTGCAATTGTTGGCAATAGCCAACATGTGGGAGGATTGGTTTAAATCTGGAATTTTGGTTTTGTGGCCAATCCTGACTCACTAAAATGGTTTGCACCTAATAAGGATGGACTTTGATCCAGGCTGATTGGGTGTTGCTAATGGGATTTCATGGAATAAAACCACAAATGATACCTCAGAATATATCAGGAAAAGTCTAGTGAAAATTAAGAACTTGCAATTACAAAACTGCATCAGCAATTGTGACCAAGTTTTATTTTTATCTCTGTCCCAAAATATATTTGAATAATTATCATTAGCTTTAAAAGAAATTCTCCTTCCATGGTTTTGTTAATTCTCTACTAACTACTTTTTCTCTTAATCAGAACAATATATTTTTAAAGCACTTGATTTGAGAGTGTGTACTTGTGATGGTGCCAGTCAGTTCTGAACACAAATTTAATTGTGACCTTGACTCTGGAAGGTTATGACTTAAGTCTGGTTACAGCATCAGTAGCTGGCACATCACAGGTAGTGCCCATTCTCTTTTGAGTCTGCTTTGCAAAAGAGGTCATCACAAAGCATCTGTATTCTCACTCAGAATATCCTGTCAAAAGCTGTATTTAATTTTTAAGTTAAAGTAACTCTTGCTCTGATCTTAAGACAGAAGGCCAAATTTATCCTGAGTGAAATGACTACTAAATTTGTTTTACTGTGGATAAGTTTATTTCCCTGTGTCAGATTTCATCCTAAAGCAATTGCTTCTTAAAGTTTATTTTGTGATGTCTTATATGTGTTTGCAGATATGTTTCTCTCTGTAAATAATGCCCAAAAGCTGTTGTACAACACAGTTGAATAACGTTAAAATGTAGACTCTGTGAACTTGAAATATCAATGGACAGTTAATGATAGAACAATGGAAGAGATTAATTTATCTCAAAGAATATTATGCTGTTCTTCATGTCTCTCAGGCCCACACAAAGTACTGAATCAGATTTTATCCACTATTAGCACTATAAAATTTAACTGACACCTGCACAAAATGTACTTGTATAATATACATCAATCACAGATGCTGTAATCTGAGAAATAATAGTGCTAACTTGGCTTGGAGAAAAAGGCTACCACTTGGTTAGTTGTGTTCTTTAATGTCATTTAAGTACTCAGGATGTTTTTGCTCTTTAGGTTTTGTTCCTAAGCTGAAAATGGGGAAAGTAATGAAAGGCACGTGAGGAAGGAAAGATAGAAATTATTGTGCTCATATCAAATTCTAGGCTAAGAAAAATCTCTCAGCTAATCGTTTGTAAGATGGACTAGCTACAGGGTAGTAAACTAATTAGGATATAATTCACACCATTTGACAGGATAGTTGCTACAAAAAATCGTATCTAACCTTCATTACCAAATGCATTCTGCACTACAGATCAAAATTAACATTTAAATTTAGCCTGCTGACTCCCCTGCCAAAAGCCCAACTCGGTTTCCAGAACTTTGCATGTTCTTATTAAAATGAGATTTTTTTTTTAATGTTTAATTTTTCTCTTTTGCTTTGCTATACTTGCATAATTCTCAGAACTGTTTCTCTTTCCTTTGTATACCAATTACAGTTCTCCTGCTGGTTTAGATGGAGCACAGATAGAATCCTGGTATAAATCATCCGCTGGTTCTTCATGAATGGCTTTTAACTTGCATGCTATCTGTTTTGGGTTTTTTGTTTTGGTTCTTTTTCAAGTTGTGCTTTCCTCTTATAGTTTATCTATAAGATAATACAAGTTGTCCCCCATGCACCTAAGGCCTGAGAATCTTACCCTTATTCACTTGAGGCTAAAACCTGAAACAAGCTGGTGGTGCATATGTTTGTGACTGTGGGTGTTGGAGCAGATGGCACCCTCAGCCCAGTTGGGATACAGAAAGAAGGTAAGTCAGGAAACTCTTTAAGAAGACATGAAGCAGGAAGTTAATGATCTCAAGCTAGGAACACTTTGTAGAGAGCTTTCAGGGAGTGTTGTAGTTGAAAATGCGAACCAGGAAAAATAGCTTTTAGATTGAAACATGGAGATAAGCAAAGATATTATCCTGGCTCTAACTCTGTACAGTGGTGTTTAGACTTAGAGATATATGTTGAACTACAGAAGGATCCCAAGATGCCCAGAGAAGCTGTGGATGCCTCATTGCTGGGAGTGTTCAAGCCCAGGCTGGATGGGGCTCTGAGCACCCTGGTCTAGTGGGAGTTGTCCCTGCCCATGGCAGGGGAGTTGGAACTGAATGATTTTTACAGTCTCTTCCAACCCAAACCATTCTGTGATTATATGGTATAGAAGATGAGATGAGTCCACCTTCAAAAGGGCCAGAATGCCCTCAGTCCCACTCACACCATGTGAGTCACTGTGTGCATGCCTAGAAACTTCTCACTAGATCAGGGTGTTCCAAAGGACAGAAAACTTCACTGCCAGCGGTCTAGAACTGTGGGATCACTGCCATGTCCAACTCAGTTCTGACTCTTCAACCCAAATATTAGGTAATCATTAGAATTAGGGTTTGTAGACATACACCCTAGCAAGATGGCAACCTTAATTGCATAAAATATTAATAGAATTAAGGTTTTCACTCCTGGTTTTATGTTTTTTGAGAGGAAAAAATAGAGAAGAGACTTTAAATGATGATTAAAAAGTCCACTTAAAGCGTACAGATAACTGCACCTCTAAGATGATAGTTGCCATGGTAGTGTTTGGTTTCCTATTGGTTACTTGAGTAAACAGTCTCCAAAATCCTGTTGACAATTTCAGACTGAAAAAGTAACCATTTTATTCTTCAGTTCTTATTACATGCATTTAGTAAACATCTCTCTTCTTGCTAAGATTATAAGGAGACATCAACCAACATTCAGAAGTAAAAATGTAATCCACACCGGGGTAACCTCTTTTATTCAACTTCCTGTTGAAAACAGAAAGTCATGCAATGCTTCCAAAATGTCTGTGCTTGTGTTCTGTCAGAACTACACACCACATATCACTGGATATTCTGAGCTTGGGGTTTTTGTCTTCCTGGTGATGATGAAGGCCTTTTCCTTACTCTTCAGTCTGATTCCAGTCAGCCCCACTATTCTTTTCTTTTTAGGCTGAATCTGTTGTGGAAGTTGCCATGTAATTATGTTCATTTCACCTCTGTACAGTTTGTCTACACCACTTAGACTTCTAGAAAACAGTGACAATTCTTTTCAATTTATTAGAAGGACCTTTCTGATAAGAGCAGTGCATTCCAGAAAAGTTCCTCCTCACTGTTGTGGTGTTTCAGAAATATCTCTAAAGGAGAGAAGGCATCGGAAATTGCTATTATTGTGTCAGTGTTGATCATGCTTCTGCAGCCAAAAGTATCTCAAGTTTTTGAAGGACATCGATTGCTTAAGGTCACCTTATGCCTGATGTCACTGCTACAGGACCTATCATTTTCTAAATAAGCAAAAAGACTTGAAGTGTATAAAAAGATATAGCTGGAATAGTAACAGGTGTGCATTTTTTTCCTTTTTTAACAAAACCATGTATTTCTGTTACTGATTAATGTCATCAGTAAAATGAAGGTCACTCAAAATGAGCTATGCCCATTTATGATTATCTTCCTCTTGATTCCAGCAAAAAATAATACAAAAGTAGCAGGGCATAAGAACTCCTTGTTTGACTCTTTAGTTTCCTCTGTTAATTTTGGATACTGATCATTCCCTCTGTTCTATCAGTATGATCACAAAGGACTGGGAGCATTTTGATTACATTATCCTATCACTTCCCTGTATTTTCTTTTATGAAACTATTTCTTTAAAGGTGTTTTGGCTAGAAATACCTCCTGTCATAAAGATTATTTTTTATGCTGCAGTTTATAAAGAGATTTAATACTTTTCCTTTGGGGGAGTTATTTCTTGAGCCTGCAAAACTCAAACCTTTTAGTTCTACTGAAAAAAGGACTATAAATAAATAATTCAATTTTATGTGTCCTAGAGTTGGTAAGAAAAATTACACAAACATATAATTATGAGATATTTGTAATATGGAGAAGAGAGACCTCTACAGTAAGTTGAATTATCACCTTGTTAAATGAATATTGCTGAACATTTTCCCCCCCAAAAAAACAGACATACTCATCTCTAATTTTGTTCTCCAGTCTGCTCTCCCTGCAGTTGTCAGAGTCACAAAATGCACACAATATCCCCAGCAATGTCATATCTCTGGCCTACATGTGGTGCAGTGTTTGACTTTGTTCACTTCAGGATACCTGTCATCTACAAAGCAGACAGCCTGCAGCTTCCACAATCTGGCCATTTTTAGATCTTGGCAGTGCTCTGAGAGAGCTACTTATTCACAGGACGTACTTGTCATCATCACCAATTCTTCATTTTTTTTTTGTATTTTCACAGCATCACAGGTAATAACAGAATGGAGTGCTTGAAAATCTCAAATAGACCTTAAGATACATTTGTTTGGAGCTGTTTCACACAGCTCCTTCAATATTTGATTGTATCCAGAAAAAAAGGATTCAACTGGCTTCTATCTCTGCTTTCCTCTTCATCTTTCCTAGCTCTTTAAACCTTAGCATCAATTTTTGCAGCTAGCAGAAAAGATGATACTTTCAACCTTAAGCGAGTCAACTCCAATCGAAAAACGCCGGACAATTCTTCAAAGACCAGGATTTACTAATAAGATTCATAGAAACCAAGGGTACTGTCATTTGAACTAAATCTTGCACACACTGGGTTTTTTGGAAAATATTTTGCATTTTCACAATTAATTCCTTGATATGATACTATAAACTATATATGTTTAATGCATATATTGTAATAATGCCATTGTCAAAATGTTAAAATATAATTAATGTATAGTTTGATAGGAATGAATTGGAAAGATGTTTCAACAAGCTACAAATATGCTTGAGAAGTCAAACAGCTCCAATTTTTTCCCCTGCGTGAAAGTCTTCATTATATCATGATGTTAGAAAACTACAGGCCAGAATTTGGTTGACTGATCTGAAATGAAAAGCAAAACTATATATTTTTTATATAAGGTGTAATTTTTATATATATATATATATATATGTGATGCACAGGAGAAAGATTTTTTTTTTTTATTCTAGATTTCTACATATTTATTAAAAAACAGGATCTTGACAATGGCTTCAGTAACAAAAATAGGAAATCTGTTCAGTGGAATGAATACCAGTGCAGGGTTATTTCCCTGCCAATGGAAAAATGAACTTCACTAGTACAAGCTTCTTTGTAATAATTTCACAGCAACAAGAAAGTAAAGGAACCTTTTAAAACTGCAGGAGATTTGTAAAGCAGGGTTTTGGCCAAACACGCTTATGAAAACAACTTTATATGGAAACTGCACTGAAACTTTTTCTAGACATCAAATCAGTCAAAGATGTTTGTAGACAGAATTATTCAGATCCCTTAAGAAATTTAAGCATCTAAAGATTTTGAGGAACACCAACTGAGATTTTCAAGAATCTTTAACAAGTAACTTTGCTCCCTTTTGCTTCATCTATTTAGTCAATTTTATGAGGAAAAAAAAAATAGGATCTTTTAAGGACTTAACAAAAGAAGTCTATAAAATTGCTGTTAATGACTACACTAATGCAGTGTTTTTCTAGAAAAATATTTTTCCAAAGTAGGGGTAATCTAAACTACAACACATATAAGATTGAAGTATATGGATTAAGGATCATATTGCACTTTTGTAATCATATATGAGTTTGATTATTTTAGTAATGAAAAGATGAAATTAAAAAAAAAAACATTAGAAGAGATTATAAAATGTGAAGGTGAGTCTGAAGTTCAGACTAAATATTTCTATACCATTGAACAAAGCAAACTGGCTTGAATACAATACTTTTATCTATAGAACAGAGACTTTGAAAGCAAAACTGGTTTATTTCCCACAGCAATTTAACTCAGTTCAAAGACACATATGATTAAGTTTCTTGCAGAGCAACTGGGTACTGACAGATGAAAGAATTTTCATTTTTGTTTTACTACTTGCCATAGTATTCAATTATACCTGATCATATAAAAATATGTCATAATTTTTATTAAAGCCCATAATTTAATGTCAAGATGTTAACCTTTCCCCATATTATTTTCTTCCTACAGTTTTCTGAGCATATGGCTCTTAACTCTTCCAGCTAAAGTCCCCATGTTTTAACTGCAGATACCCAAAATAGGCATTTCTCATAAAGATACTATTCATTCTAACTTTTTGAAAACCTTCTTGAACTTTAGAACTGCCCTCAGCTTTCTTCAATAGATGAGTTGTTTCACTTATTTTTCTACTTTCCATTTATAATTTTCAAGGCTGCAATTAAAAATCAGTATTTCATTTTACCAGTCAGAAGCAAGCAGGTAACTCATAAAAGACATGGAGTATAATATGTTTAGAAACTGTGCAAAAACCCTGGTATTTTCATTCTGTAAGGAAACCCAGACTTTGATAGACTAGCAGAAAGAATTACCAATACTCCTTTTGTTGTTAAGTTTCACTAGAGAGCTATAAAAGTTAAACACAGTGTTAAACAGAAGGTGGAAATTTGAGACCAGTTTTCAGAAGGTTTTGTTTAAATTTGTCAAAAACTAGTTCTGCAGAAGGTATTTGGCTTGTATTTGAAAGAGTGAGAATCCAGTCACTACTTTCACTTCACATGGAAGCAATAAAGACAAAAATGAAGGCAAAATTGCATATTATATTAAGATCCAATTTGTAAATATCAAACTATCCATATGGGTTCCTTACTTGTCAGTCCTTTCATCTGTAATTTACTCCTCATTCATACTTTTGGACTACTCTGTATTTAACACTGTCAATTAGTAGAGCTTTCCGGTTTAGGAATTTAAATTAAACTTTCAATTTAGCACTTACTGCAAAGACTTTTGTTAGATGTAAGAAAGCAGTTTATTTGACCAAAAGACTCCAACTGTTAAGAAAATGAGAACCTGACAATTTTTTATGATACTGGATACAATTTAATAGCTATCTAAATAGAATATAGTCTAGCCTGTTACATAATACTTTTGGTATTTTTCTTATACATATAATCATGAATGCTATCAGTACATCAGCCTCACTGATGATGATAATCAAAATAAGGCAAGATGGTTTTTTAAAACCCACGAAGAATTGTATTTAATATTTTTATCTTCCCAAGGCTGTGCCTGGAACAGAAATTAGTACATGATCACAGACAAATTGCATTAAACCAAATGGGATCTTGAATAAAAATAATATTATTTAAGTTATAAAATGTTCTACTTGAAAATGTTTAATCCAAATGACTTATTTTTAGTACTGCCAAGAGCAATCCGCAGATATTTGCAACTTTATTATTGAATTTCTGCTTAAAGCTGAATAAAGGCAAATGCTCTGCTGCTTTTATAGAGATTACATTTATATCCATATGTGTGCATATACGTGTCTTTATGGTGTTCTCATTCTGATGCACAGGAGCCTGTTTGTGTAGGGAGGAAGGGGAAGTGGGACTTACATCAGCATTTAAGAAGGTCAGAATATGGCAGCTGTTTCCAGCAGAAGGTAACAGACTGGCACGGGAGTTGGGTTTGATCCAATGATCCATAGGATTTGCAGCACAAATAACACATAAATAGCACATCAAATATGCAAGGCACATGCTAAACCCAGAAAGTTTGGTTCTTCAGACTCCGTCATGTAGCAAACTTATAAGGACTGCTTTTTAGGGGTCAAAATATACATTTATGAGTGAAAATATTTTGCTTAACTGGCATCTCCTTTAAAACTGAGTAACCTGGCAAGAAAATGCCAGGATAGACACCACAACTATGCACAGAAAATGACTCTCCTTTCTTGGAGACTCATCAGAAACT
>JAWWMU010000001.1:7593963-7613817 GCA_035048155.1 Cinnycerthia olivascens
TGTCAGCTAATGTGTGCTCCAGTGTGGCTGACTCTCTTTTCCCAGGCTGGAAGAGCCACGGTTCTCAAGAAGCCCAATAGTTACACACAGCATGAAAACACACAGGAAATTGCTTTCATTTAGCCACTAGGACAGATTCTATATGGCTTCAGTGCATGCAAGGTATAGAAGAGTCTGGAAGTCAGCTTAAGCCCTTTTCTAAGCGTTAAAACAAACTACAAATAACACTGACTGCAGCAACATATTTTTCCCTAAAAAAAAAGGGGTTTTTTTGTTTGTTTGTTTATTTTTTATTTCCCATCATACTACTCATGGGATTTTTTTTATATAATGTTTTTACTGAAAAAAAAATTCTGGCAATTCAAAACATTTCCACTACCCAGTAGTAACAGCAAGAGAAATTGCATAGGTGCAGAGAATTTGACAGCTTCTTTATTTGGGTGTTTTTTGTTTGTTTGATTTTTTATTTGTTTGGGTTTTGTTTTGGTTTGGAGAGGGTTGTTTTGGTTTTTTTTTTGCAGTAAGGTATGTAAAGCAAAAGAGCTAAAGCTCTGCTTTTGCCTTGTTGACACAGATAAACTCTTACTAATGCAAAAGTAGATAGGATTAAGCCAAAATTGAGTATGCAATGAACAGGAGCAGGGCTGGTTCAAGGCTGAAATAGTGTTACCTTACAAGTTTGACCCAAAACCATTTCAAATCAGTGGCATGGTTTTTATGAAGTTGTATAAATTAAATACTGTTTCAAAAGTGGTCATTATTGAAGATCAGTATTGAAGGAAAGAATAAAATACAAGAAACTTGTAATAGGTTTATTTAGTATATTGCATATACATGTTCTGTGCTATGCTTTTCTATATAATCTACTGAATGTGAACCTGGGCAAAATGTGGCTCTGGCTACATTTTCTGGGATTTGGAGCCCTGTTTATGTCAGGTTATGTATATCAAAATTTTTGCAGCATGTGGCCTTCTAATTTGCCAGAATCCTAGCTTGCACTTAGTAAATGACTATCCAAATATTTTTTCCTGAGCTGCTTCACAGAAAAATTTCAGCATTATTTTTAACTGGACATAATATCCAAAATAATTCTGGAAATATATGTGAACACTCGGGACAAGTGGGTTTTAACTGCTAACAGTACTAAGGCAATTTCAATAGCTGAATTGCACCATAAATTCACTTCTATATAATTCATTTTAATTTTTTAGCATCAGTCATCTCAGTTATTTAAAAAAAAATATAATTTCTTAGACTAAAAAGATTAATAAAATTAGATTACTAAATTTAGGTTGTTTAAAGCTTTGTTTTGTTTAAAGAATCACAGGAAATATCTACAACATAAATAATTTAATGGTCATGTGTTTTAATTAAATCACAGTTTTCTTGTTCAGGCAGGCTGAAATATCTTTAGGACATTAAAATTAATTTATTGGTTCATGATGTGTTGCTACAGTGTTCCTTTCAATTCTGTCACTGATTTTGAGACAAGATTAAAAAAAAAGGTGAGGAGAAAGTGGCCATACATACATTGGTCGCTTTGCAATCAGAAATCTACCTCTCGAAAGTATTATGAGAAAAGAGATACAAAATTTTCATATTGTTTTCCACTTCAGAAATTCTGTTCAGCAATTAAATTGTTTTGACTTGTTTCTACAGGTTGTGGCTTGTTATTCTAGTAGTGTTTTAATTGATTTAATGCATAAAATGTCCAGGGGGAGTCAAGATTTTTGACTTTAAGCAAATTAGATGTCACAACACAAGAACAAAGTATGAAGAACTTTTAGGTTCCAACCAATTATTTGGGAAGCAGAGATGGCCTGTCTGATTATTAGTTATTCTCTGTCAGAGGTTAAAATGGGAACAATTTCAGGTGAGGATCTGGATTATTTATTCAAGACAAATTCAGCAACAGCTTTGATATTTTCCTTAAAATGCTGCAAACAAGTTTTTTTATTTTTAAAAGCAAAATTCTGAGGAATGTGGCAAGGCTAAATGAAAAATTGATGTGGGAAGTAATTATTGTGACTGGCTTGCATTATGTAAACTCATGAGAACAATTGTCATAGGAAATTTTATGAGTTTACCTTTTTTTGCATTATCAGGTAGCCAATATTTGATGCCTTTGCATTTCCATTAGGAAAATGCAGTATGGATTAGTTGTCTTCTGATATAAATGAGTGTAATCTATAATAATGCAGAGGAAGCTGAACAAAACTCAGCTTTTCTGTTGAATTGCCTGTGTGTTTAACTTTGCTGAAGTTATGCTGCCTGTTTGTTTCCGCTCTCGTTCTCTGTATTTCTGGTTGCTTTGTGCAGTCATTGATGCACTTCCAGCTATCAGGATGCTGCCTTTGGTATTGCAGACTATCCTAAGCTAATTCTTTGGTCCTTATTCTTATTTTCTAACAAACATGCAGCCTCACACACAGTAGCCTTCTGTTCTAAAGTTACTGTCAGAAGAACTGCAATTACCTGTGCCTACCTAAGCTTGAATGATAGGCTACAGCATTGAATTTAAGGAGAGATCTGTGATGGAGAAAATATGTACACAGAAGGAAAATCGAGGACAAAAATCTCAATAGTATGGAAGCATTCTTGGATCAAAATTAACTATTAAATTACTTAGTTTTGCTTCAAAATTTCAGTATTTCGGTATTTCAAGCTATTTCAATATCTTGTTTTCTGCTTCTCAAAATAAACGTTATAATGGTTAAATGACAGAATCTATCAGTTGTGAAGAAGTGGAAAAATTTAAACTGAATCATTAAACATTTGCTTTATTGAGTAATTTTTTAGCTTAAAGCAGCAATTTAAAAATTATGTCAAATGCCATATTGTCACAACTCCTGCCTTTTCCACAATTCCACCAATACCTTTTTTCTCAAGAATATCTCCTTTGTCATTTTTTTATTATCTTTTTCTCTTGGCAATGAAACTTTGAAACTATTAATGGCTTAGAATCACTTAATTGGCAAAGAGGGATCTTGCCAAATACATTTTGAAAAAGCTGAAGAGAAAAAGAGAAGGCTAATTAAATTAGTTTTGTAATGATTCTAGGAATTCCTGCCTTCTTACCTGATCCTACAGATGTCACTCTATGTGTTAATGCTGTATCTGTGTATTTTTCACTCTCAGAACTTATGTAGATCTTCCAAGATTGGAGGAATGGAGGTTGTGGTCACTCCATAATCACTCCTCTCTGCTGCTCCTTACTCCTCACAGTTTTCCTCAGCTCCAGTGTGAGTCCTTCCCACAGGCTCCAGTCCTTGGGAACCTTCAGGAAAACCCAGTTCCTTCAGATCCCATCTCCCTGCTCCACCAGGGGCTCCTCCATGGCTGCAGTGTGGTTATCTGCTCCACAGGCTGCTTCAGCATCTGGAGCACCTCCTCCTCCTCCTCCTTGCACCTTGGTGCTCACAGGGCTGTTTCTCACACTATTTTTGGTCCCTTTTCTCCCTGTCCAGCATTCTCTCCCCTTCCTTACCTATGTTTTCCCAGCAGTGCCACCTGTTTGGGTGACGTCCTGTGGCACATCCTTTGTGGATCTGGCCGTGTCCAGGACAGGGCAGCTCCTGGACCTCTCTCACAGATGTCACCCCTGCAGCCCCCTTACTGCCAACACCTTGTCACAGACACCCCACACTTAAATACATCATCCCTCTTTCCTTGTAGCACTTTTAAGGTTTTGCAGTGCTGGTTTCCCAATTCAAATCTCATATTTGCTTGCAATCCATCAATAACCTAATTTAACATTGAATTTTAGTGATTAAGCTGAAAATGTGCTTTCTGAAGCTTGTACTTGTGGGGGGTGTGGGATTTGTTTCACATGTGGCAAGCTGTATGAGCTGAGTAATGCCATTTACTATCCCTCATTGATAGAGGTAATTCCTTACTCTCCTTACTCTGGAGAAAAAAAAAAAAAAAATCTAGGAGTTTACAAGCTTTATTATGTCCTGCAATCATCAACATTATTTTAAGAGCAGTGAGGGATTTTTTTCTGTTTGTTTGTTTTTGTTTTGTTTTTTTTTAATAAACCAGCAACCTCTGATGCCCATGAACTCTCATGCTGGACATGAAGAAATGTAAATGACATTTTCTTTGCAGATGTTGCATGCCATGCTCTACTTACAGGCTCCCAGGGCAGTGGTCACAGCCCCAAGCCTGCCAGAATTCAAAAGTGTTTTTGGACAAAGCTCTCGGGCACATGTTGTGACTCTTGGGGATGGTTCTGTGCAGGGCCAGGAGTTGGACTGGATGATCTTTGTGGGTCCTTTCCAACTCAGAATGTTCTGTGATGCTGTGATGCTATTTAACATGTAGCTTGTGCTAATAAATATGATTTATTTCTCCAGCCTAATCCAGCAGATATTTATCAAACTGGACTGTATGCTGTGAGACTTAGCTCAGTGATCTTATCTCATTTATTTGAGTAATTCTGCAGTGATGGGGAGTTACTCTCTGCTTCCCTGCTGCAGCTCCTCAGTGAATGTGCACCTGGGCAGGAGGGAGGCACATTAAAAATACTAGTCCATTACTGTGCCCCCTGGAAATAGAGATCAGTGGGAGTTCCAGCAGATTAATGTCTCATACAGGCTTTGGAGGAAGAACTTTGCCTCCGCTGGGGTGGAAGTAGGAGGATGCAGAGGATGCACCCTTTCTCTTAAACATGAAGGAACTGGTGCCTCACCTTTATGCAGCATATCCATTTTGTATGGAAATGCCTAATGAAAATTTTGAAATTGCAGGTGGGATTTTTGAATCACAGAATAAATGATTTGTCCAAAGTCACATAGCTGAAGAAAGGAATTGCAGTTGGACTTTTGAAAATGTAAGCCAAAATATTTTCTGTGTTCAATTTTTCAAAAAATAACCAAACCAATAACTAAAATGCCATTGATCTTGCAACAGGGTATGTACATTACAAACCCATCAGTTATTGGAATTAACGTCAATGGTTATTAAAATGCACACAGATTTAGACAATCGTTCAAATGTGTATTTTTGTATGTATTTGTATTTAAGTAGGATAAAACTCAATAGTGCTTGTTCCCTGAAGTTTGACCTGGACTTGTTTCTAATTTATGAACCCTAATATTTAGCAATTTAAAGGCTAATGTTGTTTACAGATTTTGAATGCTAATAATTCTGTTCTCTTGTATAAATATGTATTTACATTGGAAAATCCTTATGAAGCTGAATTAAAGGCAAATGTAAATATCTGGGTTCATTTTTTTGCACATTTTCAAGCACATACCAGAAGGGAAGAGCAAAATTGGTCATTATGAGTACATAGTGATGAAAAATGGCTAGACACAATAAAGGATAATTTCTTTGGTTTCCACAGCATAATGGAGTATGAATCATATTTAAAATTAATGACTGAGAAGACAGATCATGATTTGAATGTCATCAGTAGCTATTTTACTCCTCCCTAGAGCTGCAACAAGCCTTTTATGAGAGATGAGTTCCTGCAAACAAGGCCTTCTAAGCTGTCTGGAAGCTCCTAATTTATAGCAGAGCTTTAGAAAATGTGTTATTTTTACTTTTTTTCCATGCTTGGGGTAAGAGTAGCAGACTGGGAACATTACCTTACCGTCCAGCAAGTAATGTGCAGTTGTTTGTTTGCAAGTAATTTTTCAAACATAAGTTTTTTGAAGGGTGATGGTGGTGGTAGCACATGTCCATGCTATTGTTTCTATTTAAGTGAAACTTTGAATTCTGTTGTGTATGTGGTGTAGACATTAAGTAATGAGTCAACAATGAGTCTTTTTCAAGAAATAGGCATCCTGATATTTCCGATAGTGCAAGATATTGAGCATCAATGAAAAGAGAAAATTGGGGTGTTCTTTTACTTCTACATATATGTAAACTATTTTTTTTTCCAGTATCAGCAACAGTTCTGTATTGAAAGTTGAAGTCTGCTCCTGGAGATCAAACTTTTACTTAAAGATAAAGCACACTGCCTGTTTCGGAGGACTGCAGGTTAGACCCCTCCTGACATTCACACTTTGTGTTTACTGAAGCTGGTGTGTGCTTTCAGTTCACAGGTTGTTCTTAAGCTGTTGGAGTTATTACCTTTCATTCTACCCACCAAATCTCTCATGGCTCATTTGGCCTGCACAATGATGTTCTGTGAGATTGTTTTCATTTTTCAGTAACTTATATCACGGAGTACCTCAGATTTAGCCATAACTCAATTTTTCACTGACAGGCTCCTCTCTCCTCTTCGTTTTGCAGCTGGCTCTCGAGGAGAGCACTCATAAAGTGTGGCCACTTAGGATCTCAGTTTAAAGGACCTGCCAAATTACATCTTCAAATAGGCACGAAGGCGGGATCACACATTGAAAGCAGGCATTGGAATGGTTCATTTTTACCAACAGAGATAGACCAGAAGGGATACTTTCACATATAATACCAAAAATAATAGTTGGACTTCTGGTTTAGTGCATCATTCTTTATGCTGCACTGACCTATTTGCAGTCTTGTAATGTCAAAAAAACCACTTTCTATTGTGTTTAGGCTCTCTTATTTTATGGCAATATGTAGAAAGATACAGAAGCAATTCTGCTAAAGGTAGCTGAAATGTTGTTGAAAAATGTTCCCCTTCACATCATTACAGTATATTGTTTTGCAGGAGCTGGAATGGGCACAGTGAAAGTTAAGAACTCTGGTGATCTGTAGCTTGGCAACTACAACGGTGGCCTGAGATCTGGAAGGCACAGACATGCTGAAGTTATTACTCTGGTGAAAAAAATTCTGGGAATATATATATTTTTATATATATATATATATATATATATGTATACACACACACACACATATATATATACATGTACATGCATACATGTATATATATCAACAACAAAGTAAAATCATCTCCCTGCATGCTACTTTTGTACATTTCTGAGTACATAGAAATGTACTGGGCACAGTATTCTGAGTATTACATGGCAGGATTCTATCATCTTCATAAATCCATCCTAACAGAAAAAAGAAATTATTTGAATATACCCCACCCCCATTATTTTGTATCATTTTCTTGATAGGCTTACTTCTTATTTCAGTGTGATGAAAAGCTAGGTGTCAAAAATTAGAATTTGAAAAAGAAAAGTGGTTGCTGTCTCTTGATCAGTTATAACATCATTTTCCATTCTCACTAACAAGGAAGCTCATGAACTACATGGAGTAACTTCCTCTGTTCCTGGTGACTCCTCAGTTAAAAAGGCATAAAGACTAAAGGAAAGTTTTTCACATCTTGTAAGGGATGCTAATGTTGGGAAGTTCATAGGAGCATGAATAAACGGATCTTCTGCTGTACGATGACAACAAATGGAAGCTATAAAACTGCTACTTCTAAAAGTAATTGCCTCTAGGCATTTCTCTGTTGCACTTTTTATTTTGCATGAGCCACACCTGATATGGTATTGTCCTGTGTAGGAGTGGTTCTGATGGCTTAGAAAGGCAACCCAAATTATGTATGAACAGCTAGTTCCAATGCTCATAGAAACACATTAGAAACACATTACACAGAAGCAATTATTTGAGACCCCAAACACGTTTTTCCCCCATTAATGATATTTTAAAATGCAGAAAGCACTTCTGTGAAGCATGAAGGATGGTCAGGGTTAGCTAATGAGGCTGATAGGTACAATTGCTGCACGCTTGATCTGCCTTGGACCCTAATGCTTATTTGGACATGTCTTATTATTGTGTGGGCGTTAAGTCTGTCCAAGCTCATAATCAATAGATATATGGTCATTCACAGTGTTTATGTCTCTGTCTTGGATAGGTGGAACAAAGTGATCAGAATGTAGTTTGGTTAGGTTCATACAGAAAATTTCTCATGGACAATCTGAGCAAACTAATTACCTGCATTAACTTGGGAGTCATATGAGCTGTGATAATGATATAGATAATGAACCCCTCACCTTTGGCCATCACTTTATTACCTACAGGATCAGTAAAGAATTTATTCAACCCTCAGTTGCATTTTATAATTGGCTATTTGTACCTGGGAAGATTTTGGTACTGTACAGTATCTTCAGATATCCTCCATTGACTGTAAAAGTGCTTTAAGTGCATCAGAAAAAAGAATGGTGGGGACCCATTGCCAAAGTTTGTTGGGAAATGGAGAGTTAAAAACCCCGTAATTTTTGGTCACAGATCTTTGAGCTTTAGAGGAAACAGTCTGAACTGACAGCTTAGCAATAGCTTAGCAGATCTATAAAAACTGTATATCAACAAAATGGTGATAGCTTGATGTTGCATGAACACACAGAACCAAGTAGGGCAGTGCTTTACTAAGGGTAATTCTGTTTTGTTGATATGACAACTCAATCTCACAGACAGCAACACTCAGGCTGCATTCCTTTGTAAGCTTCCTGAAAAGCCTGGGGAGAGTATGATTTTAATTTAAGCTGGTTTTGCAGAGGCTATCGACTTGGGTTTAAGTATTCAAAGTTAATTATCTCAGGCAAAGAGGTACAGGTGTCAGTCCGTGTCAGGAGGTTAAAATGATGCCCACAGCAAAGAATCCTGCCAACATCTCCAGCGTGAACTATGACTTAGTGCTTGGTCAGACCCAGGCCCCTTTTCCAAGAAGGGCTCTTGTGCAGTTGGCAGGTGCCTCTGAGCTAAGGGGTGCTCTTTCCTGCCATTTCAACCTCACAGAGGTGCTAGTTCTCCATTTTTAAAAACACATTCCTACAGCCAGTCACCTGTAAAAGGTGGGAAAATGATACTGATAGCCAGGAGGTGGCCAAGAAGAGTTTCCTAAAGTATCCCTTGCCTTGCACTACTCATTTAAACAGGGAGCTGCTTAGCAGGTTCTCATCAGGCTATCAGCCCAAGGAATTACTGGATTTCCACTAAGGCATTTCAGTAGTCCTGGTTAGATGTTTTAGCTGCAGGAAAATTACTTAGCATAGACTTAAGTCTAAAATATGATCCCAAATTTCCTGCTCACTGGTTGACTACAATGCTATGGCTTTCATTTGTGTATTTTTAGGGATCATGGGACTACTCCTGCTTGAAATGGCTCTGCCAGTAGCTGCAGCTAAAATCAGATCAAATGTCCACTATGGTAAAAAAATTCTGGATACTCAGCACACACCTTCAAGATGAGGTAGCTGTAGCTACCCTCCTTACAATTTTTCCTGGAGAAATGAGAATAATGAGATTTTTATCTTTGAAGAAAGATTCATAATAAAAATACATACTGGTTTAGCTAAAGGATAAGTAAAGCAAATTGTGTTTAAGTTATTCCAAGCTTTTTTCTTATCTTAATTAAAAAAAAAAAAAGAAGAAATCAGATGGAAACCAATTACAAAAAAACCCAAAACCTCAACAATAGTAAAGAAAATTACAAAGAAATAATAAATAAAAAATTGTCTTCATTTAAATTTTACCTTTCTAATTATTTCTGGCTCCAAAATTACTCCATGAGTAAAATTCAGTGAAGTAGATTTAAGTTTTTCGTTTAAATCATGGAAAGCAGCCATAATATTTCCCCCCCAAGCTTCAGAGTATTCCAATCACTTTTTTAACATAATAATTGGAAAACATTCACTTACTCTGCTTTTAATCTGCCTAGTAATGAGCTCACTCAAACTACACATTGATTTTATTATGAAAGTCTCGAGACAGCTGTAAGTTTTGAGATCAGTCTAAGAATTTGGTATTGTAAGAATACGATTCTAAAAATATCAAAGTGGAATAACTCTATAACTTTTTAGAATTTAGGATAATTTCAAAATATTATATTTGGCAGTAAAACTTCAAGGCAAAAACTGCTGCCACAGCATGGCATAGCAGAGGGATATCTCTGCTTATCATGCCAGCAAACAGGTGAATCTCATCCAAAGATCTCTACAAACTCTCCTCATATGGTGGATCTGGGCCATAACTTTGCTAGGACCTTGTCAAACCATACATGCTGTGCTTTTTATATTCCCTACAGGACATCCTATACACACTGGGTTTTTTTCTGGTTTCCCCAGGAAGAGATGTGCCATTCCACTGTGGTTCTCCTGGGAAAACAGCATCCAGCACCTGTCTGTCCTTGGCAGAGAGCTGCAGCCTGCTCACTGCCTCCTCCTGGGCAGATTTTAGGGCAAGGACACAGCGTTGCTATGTTGAAGGATTTGCTGTAAGCTGGAACTGATACTCCCAGGGGCTGGAACAGAAATGGAAACTCAGTGATCGGGGGATGCAGAAGAAAAGGAGGAAAAAAGTTGCTTTAGGTCTGCCCTACTGCCTACATACTGTCAGAACTTGTGGGAATTTTAGATTAAGTTTGCTGCCTGAATTTTTTGCTAGTAACAGGAGGGCACAGTATCAGGCAATTTTACAAGTGTGACTGCTGCACTGAAATATTAAAAATATTTTTTTTCCTTGTACTTTTGACCTGTGAGACAGGAAACTCCCTGTTCTGAGAATTAAAGCAGCAATGCAGTTTAGGCTTCAGCTGGGAGAAATGGAGAATTCTTGATATGACAATTGGTGGATTAAGTATTTGTTTAAAACCAAAACCAACATAGGCAGCTAAATTGCACCATCTGGAGCAAGAGGCAGATGTAAGCATCTTTATTTAAGAATCAGTTTCCTATTATTTATAAAAGATGTGTGGTATTAATTCACTCTTTTTTTTTCAGGGAGCATCATTCATGGGAAATAGCTTTGTGTAGACATCTGGAATAGAAATTTCTTAATAATTTCATATAATAAATCCAAAATAAATGCTAATTATTAATAGTCAAGATTGCTTAAGGATTTCAGACTAGCTGACAGCCTGAACAAAGCACAGGCAGATGCTTTAGACAGGCTGTAAGGAAGACTGATAATCATAAGCAAAGCCAGGGAAGTGACCTTTTATTGTTTCAGGAACTGCAAGTATCACCACTCTCCTCACCAGCACACGCTGCACAAATTAGACCCTTCCATTGACTACAACTAGAGAACCTTCTTTTCCAGCTGGGACTCTGCACCTTTCAGCTTTAAGCCAGGCATTCAGAAACTGAGGCACATAAAACCATCCTTCATCTTCCAAATTTTATGAAGTAGCATTTTCATAAGAATGAAGCCGTTTTGTTATCACAATACTCATTTTTTGTCAATGATTAATGAAATGGTAATCAGTTTTTACAGGGTTTGTCTGGCAAAATTACTTTATTCATTCGGTGTTTACAGAAAAGGAGCATATGAGAAATAATTTGTATGTGATCCTCAGAAACTTTTTAAGCTTCATCCAAGTTTGCTCAAAGTGAATATATAAATATAAAGATAAAATAAGGCAGTAATCTATGTATATTCAGCCAGAAACAGACTATGATTTAGAGCCTCTTAGGATGAAAAATAATGAATGAAAAAGACTGCTTAATTAAAACTTAACATTAAGTTGTGCTCTTTTATAAAGGTCTGTCTAATTCTGCACAATTTTTTCCACACAGAAGGCATGCAAAAGATAGATTATACTAAAAGAAAGAAAGAAAAAACTTCAGCGAGACCAAGGCAACCATTATTAAAGCAACCAGTAGCACATTTATAGAGCTTTGATAGAGGAAGATGCAGGAAAATAGTGTTTTAAAGAAGCTGACACCAAAGAAACATAGAAAAGTTTAATTTTGAATATGTGGCTATTTTTTTAATCTTAAGGACTCTGACTTAGCTCCAAACAGAATTTATGGAATGTACAATTAAAATGTCTGCCTAAATATAAATGTGCGTTATATTGCCTATCTAAAGAAAACTGCCAGCTCAATTCTTGTGGTGTAACTTAACATACCAAGATAGGCCAAAATTATTTGTTCTCCAGTGGATCTTTGTCTTTAGTGAACATGTAGTCAGCATCAGGAAGCTGGATTTATCACAGTAGAAAAATTAGGCCCTGGCAATCTGCTCCAAAATTTAATTTAGATTTAATTAGTGATGCACTGTAGTCAAGATACATGGCTTCAAGAAGCTGTTAACACTGGAGGGGTGAAAGTTGCCTTTGTTTAATTGGAACTCCCACTGACATTGACCCACAAAGATTTGCCTTTCAGGTTGGGTGTCTGGAGCCAGCACGGGCTCAAACCTTGCTCAAACCTGGGACAGGTGAGTGCTCCTAACAGCAAAGTGACAGACATTTGGATTATCAGCAGCCATTCTGAGTAGCCTGTCCTCCTGCTCTTGTGTCTAAACCTGGTTTGTTACCTAATCCAGTTCCTTTCCACACTGATTTGTCACAATTATCTTCAGACATCTGGGTTCAGAACCTGATTAATTTCTATCACCACTATCTCTTTTATTTTTGTTTTATAATGACTAATTAGAATTTATATGACTAAATAAAACTTCCAAAGGACTAATATATTAGTCCTTTAAAAGTATCAGTTTTTAAAAACTATCTCTGTATTTACCCATTGTCAGAAAAACAGCTAAAATTCCTAGCATTACTCAAAAGTGATAAAAATCCAGGAGAAAGAAAACCTACCAACAGGTTTAAAAGGTGGCTTAATAGTCTAAAACTGCTTTCAGAATATTTTAACTTTAATTAGTATTTTTGAAAGCAGAGATGTTCAGCATGGTATAACTTTCTTCCCAGTTGAAAAAATACAAAGTTAGAAATTGATCTTTGCCTGACACATTGACACAGCTCTGTCTGGCGGTCTGAGAACCCTGTAACGACACTGGAATGACTGAGGAGCATCTCTAACCCCAACACCTTTTTTCCTGTAAGACAATGATGTTAGAGGTTTACTCTTGCAATATTGTTTCTTTCAGTGGTGCGGTAGAATCGGGATATCTGTAGGTTTGCTGGTCAGCAGTTCATTTCTCAATTGCAATTATACCTTTTTCATTACTTTTCAGGGCTTTGCTACAGATGAGTAGCATATGGTATTGGCTAAGGAGATGAGACTTTAATGAGATATAGAACATGCCAACAAAATGCATGTTAAATTGCAATGACACGCTCGCGTTGGCAGCATGTGATGTTGTGAAATTAAATTCCTGACAAGACAATGCAAACAAATGCACTTCAGCAAGCCCGTAGTCACCCAGCTTGTCCTCAAGTTGGTCCAGGAGACAGGACAAGTGAGAGCCTGATGAGAGGGAGGAGGGAGAGATTGGGTTCTTTCCCTGTTCCACTGTACAATTTTGTAAAACAATTTCATCCTTTTTCTCCAGTTTTGCACAAGAACATAATGAGGCACAGTATTGCTTGACATTGTAAGTATGACTGGTGCCACAAAAGGACCTTCCAAAAGGTGTTGCATCTGTCTTAGACACACAGATTTTCAAGCAGCTAAACATTAAAAGCAATCAACAATAGACTGTGAGGGATATGTGACTTGCTGCAACCTGGAGCCATACACACTATTTAATTAGCACAACTGAAAATTTTCCATCTGGGAATACAGGAAACAGTCTTCTCTTCAGCTCAAGCAGTGGCTGTTGAGCCTGCAGAAGGAAACAGAGAGCAGCACCCCTGAGTATCTCTGACACTTTGACTTTCGTGCCTGGACTCCCAAATCACCCATTTTTCGTAAGGAAGAATAAAAGTAATAACACTAATAATATTGTTGTGAATAGCTCACAAGGTTTGGAAGGGTTTGGTAACATCATTACTCTGCCTTGGGAGAGATTAAAGAAATTAAATGTTAGATTGCTAGCCAAGGAATACAGATCCAACACGCATTACCTAGGCTGGCATCATTTGATGGGTAAAATGAAGCTATAAGTGTTCCATTAAGATTGTTCCTCTTGGGTCTTTCTGACACTCTCCAAGCTTCCTCTTGCCCTCCCACAAATACAGAGAAATACATGTTAGAAAAGTAAAGCATGTAAACATCTTGTTTCCTACCATGCCTTGGTAAAACAGTCAGATAATTAAAAATTGAAGCTTTCATCTACTCATCCTTCCCAAAGCATCTGGAGTCTCATGGTGCAAATGCATTTGTTAGAAAAAAATTACATTTTATCTCTTTATGAAGAGTTTATTCATGTTTGTTTCACCTTGACAGAACTTGGAAAGCAAAAGGTAAGGAAAACTTTCATTCCAAGTTATTGAGAAATTGCATTTGTCAGGTACAAGAATTTTCTAGGACATACCCCTAGATTTGAATTAGAAAGAGTCACAAAAACATTCAGTCATTTGTGATTTTAAGGAAATCCAGATCTCCTTGTGCACTTAATGGGTTGTTTTTTATATCTGTTGAACTTAAACTAAAATCTAATCCTGGATGCAAGCTTACCTTTTAGAACAGATCTGAACCAGAGAGAGTCATTACAATTCCAGCTGTAGTATACTTGAGAGGAAAAAAAATCAAAATATGAAGAATAGCCATGACATCATCCATAGCATACCTCTACAACATTCCTCACTGCAGGTGAGTGTAGATGTTCTTAAGATATCTTTAAAGTAGATTATGGTGGCTTCAGGAGCTGAACATTAGCTAGCTCCATGCACCACGCTGATCTTCAGGATGCCTTCAGCAGTCACACAGCTTCACTGTGTCCCACAGTGGCTGTGTACACACATTTGTGCACTGTGCTGTGTCTTTTACTAGTGGTGTACTCTGTTAGCTGCTTCTTGAGAGACAGGAATCTTTGGCTTCCTGCTACTAGCAGGAAAAACTTTCTTGTGCTTGACAGAGCAAAAGGACACTGATAATATCTTCTCACAGAAGTGATGGAGCAAAAGGGAAGATCAGTTTATGTGTGAGTAGAGGATTTTCAGAGTTCAGTTTGGTTGGTATGATTCTGCTGAGTTATTCAGGCTTGATTAACACACGATGGGCACCCTCCTTTCCTGAGCTGTGTGTACATACTGAGCTACCTGAGCATGCTTTCCCTGCCAAGGCTCCACCGTGGCTGTGCTGCCATGGGAAAGCCAGGTAGGAAGCAGGACAGGAAATCTGAGCTCCAGCGGCTGTTGAATTGAGCTTATCTCCAACCCAGATGATGTTATCTCCTCCTGAAGTGGTGAGGCCCAGGGAACACCCTTGCTATTTCCTATGTGTAATTTGTTTTTAGAACTCCTTTGGACTTAGGGTGCCTACGGTTTCTGCATTTGCTTTTGGCAGGGAGCTGTTAGGATCAATAAAGATTTGTGGAGACTTGCTGTTTCTAGGCCAGTTACTTTCTACAAAATATTATTTTCCCATCTAAGGGGATAAAAAAAAAGTGTCTTTGAAATCATTCAAAGACCAAGGATCTGAGCAGAAGCCTGTGTGGATCTGACAGTGTGGGAAGATGATTGGAGAGGGAGCTGAAATATCCAGCTCGGCAATTTTATCCGTACTTGCTCCCTTGTACTTCCTATTCACACTTCTTCCCTGCTGGTACACCCTTATTTATCTCCTACCTTGAGCCAAAGATATTGTGCTATTCTGAGAGAAATTTTCCAAAGGAGCTGCAGCGTCTCCTTGAGATGATGGATCCTGGTAAAAAGATTCCTTTGTTCACTTGGTTATGCACAAAGCATCATCTGTTTCCTCCTAATAGGTTTTTCTTCTAGGTAAATGTCTTTTAACAATGAGAATTAGAAACAAATTATATTCAGCTATTCAGACCTTGCAAGGAAAGCACAAGGACTGTCAACCTTATGCCTTTGACTTTTCCTTTGTTTGGGAAGTAGGCTACAGGACAAATGCTGCCCTGTGCCCTCTGCTTCCAAGTACATGAATGGTAATTTTATATACATATGTTAGATGTATTTTTAAAAATACCTACTGTAATCCACATAATACATATCTGTTGTTTTTTTTTTTGTTTGTAAATATTCCAGTGGTATCAAGAGAGTAAAGTATATGGTAACAGGTTTTTTCAGTCCCTTTAGCCATTGCATTGCATGAAAGGAAAGATTGCATATCTGGGTGATTTTTTTTCCACAGTGAACAGTAGCTCCTCAATTATATTCTCATTGTCTTTAATGGGGCTGTTTTCATCCTCACAGGATTTTGCAGGATGAGGATTGTGCATCTATACTATGGGAACGTGATTATCCATGAGTGTGGTACCTGGACAGGTATGCACTCAGAAATTAATTTTGCTTTTTATTACAGGGAAGGACAAAGAAGAACAAAACTTTGGGAAAGAGTTTCCCTCATTAAATATTTACCATTTCAGCTCCAGATTCAGGAAAGGCAAGCTCTGAGTCATTACTTTTTATTTTTAGTATCCAATCTACTTGGAAATGAATAGAATGCAATAACCTTCAAATCCCTTCAGAAGTTGTGAGTTACAGGAAATCATTTATTTGAAAAGCACCATGGAGGGTGTATTGGGCTGGCCAGGTTCTGATAGCAGGGAGGGCTACAGGGGTGGCTGCTGTGAGAAGCTGCTGGAAACATCCTCTGTGTCCAGCAGAGCCAATTCCAGGTGGCCCCAGGATGGACCCACCACTGACCAAGGCTGAGCCCATCACTGACAGTGATTGTGCCTTGGGGATAACACATTCAAGAAGGGAGGAAAAATGTGTACAGTGACATCCAGAGAGTGAGGATGTGTGAGGAACAGCCCTGCAGAGCCCCAGGTCAGTGCAGAAGCAGGGGCAGGAGGTGCTCCAGGCACTGGAGCAGAAATCCCCCTGCAGCCCCTGGCGAGACCATGGTGAGGCAGCTGTGCCCCTGCAGGGCACAGGGGAGCAGAGATCCACCTGCAGCCCAGGGAGGATCCACTCTAGAGCAGGAGGATGAAGTTGTAAACTCCATGGGAGGCCAGCACTGGAGCAGGGTCCTGGCAGGGACCTGTGACCCTGTGGAGAGAGGAGCCCATGCTGGAGTTGGCTTTCTGGCAGGACTTGTGGCCCCACAGGGGCCCCATATTGGGGTAGCATATTCCTGAAGGACTGTAGCCCATGGGAAGGACCAACACTAGAACAGTTTGTGAAGAACTGCAGCCCATGGGAAGGACTCCCATTGGAGAAGACTATGGAGGACTGTCTCCCATGGAAGTGGCCCCATGCTGGAACAGGGGAAGTGTGAGGATTCCTCCCCCTGAGGAGGAAGGTGTGGTAAACTGATTTCATACTCTATTCCCTGCCGCCCTTCACTGCTGGGAGGAAGGAGGTTGAGAAAATTGGGAGTGAAGGTGAGCCTGGAAACAAGGAAGGAGTAGGGGGAACATATTTTAAGATTCATGTTTTAAGATTTATGTTTTATTTCTCATTATCCTACTCTGATTTGATTGGCAATAAATCAAATCAATATCTTCAAGTTGAATCTGTTTTGTTCATGACAGTAATCAGTTTGTAATTTCTTCCTGTCCTTATCCCAATCCATGGACCTTTAGTTATATTTTCTTTCCCCTGTCCAGGTGAGGAGGGGAGTAAAAGAGTAGCTTTAGTGTGAAAGAGTGTCCTGGCCTCCAGGCATGCTCAACCCACAACAGAGTAGTTGGTTGGGAAATGTAAGTCACCTTATTCCTGCACATATCCATTTTCTGACTCCACTTTTCCCATATTTAAAATTAGAACTCTGGAGAGAAGAATATGAATTGATTTTGTGAAATTGTTTTTTGTTATGTTAATTTAAAATGATCAGCTAACACAGCAGTAATGATCACAGAGGATTGTTCTTTTGAAACAAAGATAACATATCATTGATCTGATGCTTCAAAATTCATCAGAGACTTTTAAGGCCACAAGGGAGTGTTTTGATCAGCTAGGCCAGACTTCTCACGTATGAGAAGCAAAGAGAGTTTCACTAACAATTCCTGCACAAACTGTGCTTCTAGACAAACACAATACTTTTGTTTGCAGGGGCTCCTTAATGTGAAAATAAGCCTTTCTGCCCCAGACTTTATGCTCTCCAGATAATTTTAACTTCTTTTCAAAGCATGACTAAATAATTAATTTCATTTTATCTATGACTTGTGGTATTTATTAAAATCGTGAATGGTCTTCTGGAAGACCCAAGTTATCTGTGACCCTAATGACTAAGGAAACTGAGCCAAGAAACATAATATAATGGTCAAGTATCATCAACCCACTGAAGATGTAAAAACATGACACAGAAATAAATGCAAAGAAAGAAAAAATGGCTAAAGTTGTAATCCAGTGAAACACTAAATTGTGCCTGTGACTCTGAATTATATGAGAAGTTTCACCAAAGGCAATGAGAGTGTAAAAACTTTCAGAAGACATAGGCATGCCTCTAAATGCTTTAGTAGACTGAATTTGAAGTGCCTAATCAAAATCATTAATTTCTTTTAGCAAGGAGGTAGAACAGAGTTTATGAGACGCTCAGTAAAATAAATTACAAAACAGGAAGAACTATAAGAAAAACCTTCTTTTCAACAGTGATGTTTGTGGTATTAGCTAAGGATCAACCTCAAATGAAGTGCCCACTGTGCAGTGTAATGCACTTCAGGAAGCAGTAGGTGCTACTGGCTCAGCAGAACATTCAAGCTAATGAAAATACCCCATTTTCAAGAAAACTTTCTCTTCTGTTATTATATTGTTTGCCATATTATTTCCTCTTGTTATAGCCTTAATTGTATTTTCCTTTATGCTGTTTTTCTCCAATGCAGAAGTCTTTGGCTTCCACTTCTCAGCACACAGAACCACCCCTGAAGAAAATAGGGCAGCAGCCCTGCAGGTGAGATGTACCATAATATCTTTTAAAAGACTGAAGTGCTTTATTTTTGAAGAAGTCAAAGTATGTAATTGAAAAGTGTTGCCATGATTAAAATGCAATTAAGGTTGTGAAGCCCTTGAGCATCTTAAATTGTGGCATGATACAATATTTATCAGGCTTCAGAACACATAATCACATCTTTGGCCATCCAGCCATGTTTTATTTTTTCCTTATTAAGATTAAACCTCTATAACAATTTGCTGCAGCTAAACTTACCACTTCTGTATATGACACCTTAATAATTCTGAGGTGGAAGAGTAAGGACTAGAACTGCACAGAAGACAAGCCAATGAAGTGACAAGAAAACACCCATGCTTAAGCATTCATTTAAAAAGATGCTTTTTTATTTATTTTTTTTTTACTGTTAGTGAATGATGGAGCTAATATAAAATTCTGACAGGCATAAACCTATTGAATAATTCTGATACTGCAATCTACAGGTGACTCACAAGCAATAAATTGAATGATGCTAGTTTTATGCAAGAAATAATCTTTTAAAAGTCAGAAAAAGGCATATGTATCATTCATATGGTTAATATTTGAGGTATTTTGAAGTTAAGTTCACACACTTCTTGTGTCTACATGCACATAGTCTAAAAGAAAAAAGTAAAAGGAAGAAATGCCCTTCAGTTAAAAACTTGGCAACTAGTTCAAATCCCATTTCTAAATTTGACTTTGTCATGTCTGCTTATTAAGAATATAATTCATTGCCTGGGAGTCTGCTCTCAAATATCAGTATCTATCGTAAACGCTCAACAATTTTTCAACATATCAGCTTTCAGACATTGTCCCAGGATCAGCTTCAATGATTAGGTCAAATTCAAATGTTGGCAGATGACAATGTGGGCTCTAATGTTAGATTTGTGAATATGCTGAGGAACTAAACTACTGTGGTTGAAAAGAATTATGTTTTTTTTTGATTTTTTGGTCACATTTAGAAGCTGATTCAAGAAGATCTTGTGACCTGTACCTAAACCACAACAAAAGGTTGCCACCCTTACAACACAGAAAACCTTAAATAGCTGTCAAAAGTGCTGCCCTGAGTTTCGCTGTTTTGTTTGTTTTTTCAGGTAGGAAGACCTGTTCTGGAGGGGAAACAAATACAGCCACCATATATTTTTCCTTAGAAATAACTGCCTGCAAGCAGAGCAGATTTTTACATTTAGACACTTAGTAATGTTTAACAGATTTTTGCATGTTGTGATATCACTTGTTATAGCTTCATGCAGGC
>JAWWMU010000001.1:7613917-7630054 GCA_035048155.1 Cinnycerthia olivascens
ATGTTGGCAGATGACAATGTGGGCTCTAATGTTAGATTTGTGAATATGCTGAGGAACTAAACTACTGTGGTTGAAAAAGATTTATGTTTTTTTTTGATTTTTTGGTCACATTTAGAAGCTGATTCAAGAAGATCTTGTGACCTGTACCTACACCACAACAAAAGGTTGCCACCCTTACAACACAGAAAACCTTAATTAGCTGTCAAAAGTGCTGCCCTGAGTTTCGCTGTTTTGTTTGTTTTTTCAGGTAGGAAGACCTGATCTGGAGGGGAAACAAATACAGCCACCATATATTTTTCCTTAGAAATAACTGCCTGCAAGCAGAGCAGAGTTTTACATTTAGACACTTAGTAATGTTTAACAGATTTTTGCATGTTGTGATATCACTTGTTATAGCTTCATGCAGGCAGTAAGGTCTGTACTCATCGGTTAGATGTTGAACACAGTCTGTCTGTCTAAACCAGACAATAGAGATCAAATCCAAAACTCCTTCCAAATTCAAAAGAAGGGGCTTCAAAATAGAGCATTTTCCCCAATAGCTCAGCAGACTGAGAACTAAAGATGCTACTGTGTTTTATAGCTGAAGACTCAGCTTCCAGTGTTACCAATCACCATTTCCAAACAGTAGCTACAACAGCAGTACAAAGGAGAATTGTATCTGTTGTACACAACCTTAAAATTGAAAATTTGATTTGTTGGAGAGGCAAAAAATCTCTTAAAATGAGGCTCTAAAAGATCATCCTAATTTCTATCTAATCCTGCTCCTGCTGCTTCCTATTATCATTACTCATCTTCACACTGCCTTTTGGAGAGTAGCATGAGCCCCTTGCCCCCTTCCCTTCCCTTCTGCCTCCACAGGCTCAGCCACCACAGTGGGAGTTTCACAGATACTCCAGGCAGTGCTTTCCAACCCTTGTGTTAAAAGCAGGAGGCAAATAGAAAAGCTTCTCATGTTAAAGACATATTTAGGAACCATTTTGAGCCATCATCAGGGCGCAGCTTGAGGTGGACAAAACATATGGGGGATGTGAGGAGGGTAAATGCTATTTGACTACATAGCTGAAAAATGTTTTTTTGTTTCTGAAGAGGGGTGGGCTTGATAATACCAATTTCTGTGTCTGCAATGCAGAAGTTTCTCTGTGCTAATCTTGGCACTGACATTGAAATTGATGTGTGGCCTTTAGGTAAATCACTTAATCAATGTGTTTGTAAAATGAGGATAATAACATTTATTTGCCTGCCTGGAATGGATGTAGTACAGACAGACTGGTTAGTCAGTGAAATGCTATTTACTAGTAATTGCAAGTATTATTATGCTGCAGACTTAAATCCTTCCTTGACTAGTAATTGAAATAGCTGAAGAACCAAAGAAAAGTCTGAAATGTAAAGGTGACAGTGGTTTCAGCTAAGGTGGAGCTGGCTAACCTGCTTCCTTTTCATGAAGCTAATTATGCTTTAGCTGAGGCAATATACATCAAAAATGTTTTGAGCATGTACCTGCTCTTACTCAGACCCAGAATGAGAGGAAACATTGTGGGTTTCATATTTGAGTCACTGGGTAATGTGCCATTGATAATGGGTCAAGGGAGAAGCTGGGTCTAACAGAAAAATACGTGTTCAAGCCTCTGTTCTGGGATGCAGCTGCACTCAGGTGTCCTGAGAGCAGGATGAGCAGCGTAGATAAGACAGAATTAGATGCATCATTACCATTTTCAACCCAATTAACATCCCCACTCTTCAGAATTAAATAAGGTCTGTAACTTGCCTTTTGGTATGGCAGGCTGAAAAAAAAAAAAAAAAAAGTCGTAAGAGTGAGAAGAATAAGTAATGTTGTAGAGTAGTATGAAGTAGATTAGGAAATGATTTACAGTAAACTGTGTTATCTGTGAGCTGGGCTTTGAGAACTCTTCTGAGGCCTCAGACTGCCCCCTTTCTCCCACGGATGTTTCTTTGAGAAGAGAGGAATATAAGATGACTGCCTCGGGTAGCTTAAGAACCAGGTCCTTCAAAAAAATTTATTTTTGCCATCCGTAAGACTACTAAGAATCACCCTTATAATCATGTTTAGTTGATGCATTAGTTAAAATAAACCTAGGCTGAAGTTTCTCTAACAACTACTAAAGGAGTCATAATTTGATCCCTCCTTATGTTAAGTGAAAGCTAATCAGCAGGGTAAGTGCCTCTGACTTGACTTGAACCTGGGGGAATAACTGCTTCAGGAATATTACACATACCTCACTTCAGCTGCTTAATATTTTCATGGTGAATTTGCTTGAAATTTATCAAGGAAGCAGAGACTCAGACTGTGATTGGCAATATTTCCAAGAATGTATCAAGAGTTACGAAAAAAGAAGTGTGGAATGACTTACTTTGCCTTTCTCCAGTTTACAGCCTTGCTTTCCAATTTTAAGTTTTACAATCCAAACTCAGGGCAAACCCAGCCAGGTGGCTGCATCTCCAGAGCAGCAGTGAAAAACGCAGTGGCTGCCGAGCAGGCACCCGTGGCTCTTGGCATTACAGTTTGGCACACTTATTGGCAGGATGGCTTCCTGCATGTATTGGAGTGGATAAACTTTCTACCAAGCTATAGAAGGAGAAACATTTTGCTTTCTTCTGTAAAACAGCTCTCGGAAAGATCGCAAGTCCCTGCACAGTGGTGTGGTACCCAGAGAGAATTGCCACACAGAGGCAAATCACCCGGTGTTAATAAGGCTAGAAACAGAGAGGAGCCTCTTTGGTCTCATCGAAACCTGCTAGCTGTAGGACACTCAAAGTAGGAAGAATCAGCTGTACTGAAAGCCAGACATTAAAGGGATACAGTCATGAGAAGGAGATTTATATTCAGAAATAAAGAATATGGGATGCCTTAGGCTCCTCAGGTTCAAAGGAGGGCATCTTGGGGGAGTTCTGCTACAGTAATACGTGGGCAGAGCCCTGTCACTCAGAAAGACTGCAATGAAGTGATTAGGCACAGGCAAGGTCCAGCAACTGCTCTGATCCCATGGGACACAGTGCTACTGGATACAAAGGCATTGCTGTCTGCCAGTCAGTGAATGCTCAGAAACATTTCTGGGACTATTTCATCGAATTGATAAAAGAACATCCTCAGGAATTTAATGTTCCTTTTGGGTTTTGATAATCATAGCCTTACAGAAAAATCACTCAAAATGGCATTTGAATAGCCATGTCAAAATGTCTAGCAGTGGCAGTGTGCTAAGTATTCACAGGTAACAGGAATATCATGCAAGTTCAGTTGAAACAAGACAAAGGCACTCAGTTTTCCAGATGTGAATTCTAGTCCCAGATTATCATGGTCCTATGTTCAATTCAAATTCTCTCTAAAAAGAAATAGGTGCTGACTTGTTTAAAACATAAATGAATATTAAAAAAAAATAAATCTTGCTCCATTTCCCATGTTTTTACTTCCCTGGACCTAGTTTTAACCAACAAGAAACTCAGTTTTCATTGATATAGCAGCAGGGTATATCATTCTGCCAGCAAAGACACATTCGATGAGTGTAAAGGCAATTAATACCTACACAAGAAAAGGAGACATTCCTTCCACCTTTAATGAGCTATTCTTAGCACCAGAAGTATTTCCCCACTGGTGACAGGAGAAGGAGATTTAACCTTACCCTGTCAAACTTAAGAGACAGATCCAAAGTGCTACAAGAGGGGGAATTCCAAGTCATCTCAATTATGTGGCACCATGTGAAGTAATTATATTTGGTTACCCTTCAGCATGATATGTTCTTGAGGGGTAACTTTTATGTACTGCTCCTCCAAACATGGCTACACTCTGAGTGTGCTGCTTTTGATTTTTAAATAGCTCACACAGCCATAACCCCTGCATGTTATCTCTAATGACGAATGACAATATTATATTTACAAGCAGATACCATGTTCTTGAAAGATTTTTTTTTCCCTTAACTATACTGGTTTACAATGTAAGACAAAAGAAATTAAAGGCTTTGTTGAATCTTCTCTAACATAATGGAAAGTTATCAGAGAAGATTTTATACATTTTATTAACAGAGATAATGCACAATGCAAAAGACTTTTTTTAAAAGAATGAAAAGAATAAAACTAATCAAACCTCCTTCAGTTAATATGCAGAGCACTATGTAAAATATATTGACCTTAAAGGCATAATGCACCTGATTTAAACTCAGAGAAAGACTTGTTTTCATGTTTCTGAGTATTGAATAGGTTATAAAATTAATTTAATTTAGCATAGAAATACAACAGAACCCACCTCAGTTCCTCAGTATTGAAAAGGTCTTGATGTTTATGAAAAACTGAACCCTGATATAAAAATGAAATCATGTGAACAAGCAGGGCAGACACCAAAAGCTGAAATATTTCAGTTTATTCTAACAATGAAAAAATTCCAGGGCAAGATATTTGATTGTTTTAAGCTAAATTTGCAAAACATTTCTAGATTTAAGAAAAACAGAGACAAGAGGTGATAGTTTACCTTTTTTTTTTTTTCATTAACAGGAATATCTATACTTCATGGAATAGAAAGGAAATTAAAAACCCAGGAAATATATGGCAGTTATTTTACTGTTGCTGGTAGTGTTGGTTTTTGTTTTTACAGTTATGAATAATCAAGACTTCCTTTTGCAGAAAAGGAATGGCTCCTTGTGCAACTCCTTGCAAAAGCAGGGTAATATTTTGATGACACTTGCATTTCATATTTCACAGTGCTGTCCCTTCATCAACATGTAATGACATCATGGAGAAATCATCATTCCTGTCTCATCTATTGATATGCTGTTTAATTTTCTTCCATGTAACTTAAAATTTCTTGGAGATGTCAATGCCACATGACTTACTGTAAAACAAAGGGAAAAAAATCAACGTTAAATCAAAAACAAACTAGACAAGAGAGAGGGAGAAGATAAACATGCTAGCACACAAATCGAGAAAATAAACCTAAAGCAAGAAGTATTACTTTGAGATATTACAAATTTAATAAAGGCAGTATTTATAAAAACAGAGCTAGCATGAAAATTCCTAAAACATGAAAAGAATTATACTGAAGAACTCAGATACAGAGCTCTTCACAAGTCTTCATGTAAATCTTATTCAGAGCTGCAAGTAACCCAGCTACTTGGGTTAAACGAAGTTTAGTCTGAAAAAAAAAGAATCCTACTATTAATCACTTGCACTAGTGCTAGAGTGGTTTCAACCTACCAGAGCACACATTTTTGGCAAGCACAGAGACGAGACTGGAAACAAGTCCACCCATTTAAAAATGCTAAGAATGTGTATATTTTATAGTGCTAAGAATATAACAAGACATGAACAGCTGATCTTGCTTTTTCCTCACTTTTAATGTGTGTAATACATGTCCTCACCCATCAGCCCTTTTAAATGTTAGGTATATCAGATGACTTAAGTCAGATTGATATTCACAGTGAGTGTCTTTTAATGTTATGACTGAAATAACAATTTGATTATACAGGAGGTTGTGTTCCTTTGACTCAAGGGCTTCTGAATGACAGCAAAGTGGTCACAGTTCACAGAAATTACATGTATGTACAAAAAACAGTCCAGTGAGCATGTGAGTCTATTTTGAAATGACAATTAATGAAAAGAAAACAGAACACAGAAGCAAGAAGATAAAGTATGTCACACAAATGACACAAAGAAAATTTTGGTGGACACAGCTGAATTATGTGCTTTTCAGTTAGACACACAAGTAATTTAAAGTAAGAGAAGCTAAAACATCCTGTACAAAATGACACAGTTAATACTTGCCCTTAAGTCCTGCAGAGGAAGGTTTTGTGTTCAGAGGAGGATGGTCCAGATTTAGAGGATGACTCAGCCCCCTTTGTAAGTGCTCCTTGTGCATGTGTTGAATCAGATGACAACACAGGAGTTGCTGAGGAGACAGCTGCAGGAGCACTTAGGTCAAGAAGCAACAGATAAATCATGAATTTTAAGAGTAATTCAGCATTTAAACTGTGTGCAGCTGAAACAGCAGAAGGAGGAAATAGAACAAATAATTCTAACTGCGTGGACAATTATCTTATGAACAAAGAAAACTCTTTATTTGCACAAGTTAATTTGTTGACCATAGTAAAAGAATCAAATAATGACAACCAGAAAAATGTCAGGAGAGGACTATGAGACTAAGCTTTAATGAGTGTAAAACATGAAAGATTTTTTAAAATATTCCTACTTTATGTTATATTATTCTTACTATTATGGCTACTACTTTACTATCAACCTGACTGACCAAAGGCAGTGAACTGTATCACTGATTTTAAAAAAAATGTCAAATTTATAGAAGGTTAGTATTAAGCAAAAATATATAACAAAATATAGATATAATAATGTATATAAAATCAGATTATATTGTATATAATATATAACAATATATTATTATATATCTATAATAAGACATATAACAACCTATAACAGTAAAAATCTTTAATGATAATATTTCCTGGAACACTGTTCCTGGACTCACTGTTATGAATTTCTGTGATAGCACAAAGTAAATAGCAGATGGATTCTAGAGACTCAGAATAACTACAGGTCCACGTGTTCTCATTTATGCCAACACAATGATTCATATTTCAAATTCCTTGAGAAAAAATAACTGGAATAAAAGAAGACATATAAATATTTGTACTTTTTTACCAGGACATAGCATTTTGAATACTTAAGTATTTCTACAGCATATTTATCAACAGTTGGCTAATGTAAGATTAGTCACAATGAGTTGATTTGATCATAGCCCCAGAAGCCATGGATATAAGGTTTTTCACAAAATCTTTTGGGATTTTAATATAAATTTGGTAAATACTACAAAAGCAGAATAAATTGGAAGAGATACTGGGCTTAAGTATTTATATTCTATATTGACAAACTACTGAATTGCTGACAGGTTTTAAAACAGGCCTTTGAACAGTACAAACATTCACACTGTCTTCCATTTATAGATGCTTTTCTTGAGAAGCTCAATGACAAATTTGAATTAAACAATGCAATGACCTCCAGTTTGATACAGTTCTGCTGACTGCGCGCTTCAGCAAAACTACTGTGATTTTGAAAAATCAGCTTGTCTCTAACCTGCTTCCTGGATTCTCTGCAAAGGAATTACAGTTTTATATTGCTGAAACTACTGATTTTAGTAAAGTAAATGGTTGGGTGATAGAGGTGTAAAATTTCAGAGGATGGTAGAAATCTGAGAGCTCGGGAGTAAAGATATTGTGCAATATTCAAACTAGCTGGGAATAGGAAAGAGGGAAGCAGTTGTTGCAAGGTTTAAAAATAAAAGCAGACTTACCCAAAGCTGAGGAATTAGAATCCCCCAAGATAAACATCACTGTTCTTCTTGTGAAGGCCTCAGAGGCTGATGACTTATACAGCAAGTCCTGTCTCTTGGCTGCGTTAGGAAGACTGCCAAGCTCAGGTCTTAGAGCCACACTGGAAAGGTGACCAGAACATCACAAAAGTGAATTATACTGTTATTTACTGGGCTAGCAGTACATTCTTAGCAGTGTGTATATGGTGTAGCAAAGAAGATTTTCAGTGTAACAAACCAGTGGAAAACATAGGCAAACCTGACTGTGAATCCTTCTAGTTGGGTTGCTGAACAAGCAAGCCTCTGGAAAAGCTTTTGTAGGAGGAGGCCTACAGTCATCATAGAAGACTGGGAATGAATGCAGCAGGTGTGCAGCCTTGTTTTCTGGCAATTATCTAATTTGATAGGAAATAAAAGAATTTTGGGCAACCCAGGTGCTTCAGGATCACTAACAATCCAAGGAAAGGATAGAAACAGTGGTTACATCAATTTATGATCTGGCTGTGACTCACTCCAGCCAAAACCTGCCATGGTAAGTGGCAGCTTTTATGAGGGACAGGGAAACTTTGCTGAAATTCTGAGAGAAAGAGGATAATGGAAGGCAGAGCTAGCTGATGATAGATGGATACTGAATGGAAGCACCAAGTCTGCTTATACTTGCTTTAAAAGCCTCTGATCATAGTCCTGTGTGACCAGAGATCTCTGCCTCTGTCTCTTTCTCATGACCCAGCTGAGTACAGACTGTTTTTATTATGGTTTTGCCTGTAAAGGACAAAATCAGGTAGACTGATAGGGAAATCAAGGAAGGAAAAAACCAAATCCAACCTCCTGCTACACATGTCCACTCTTCTTCTAGAAAGAAATGTCTTCCTCTCCTTTTGCAGAAGAAATGGCTGGGTTGAGGGAATGCAGGGACTAAGCCTTGGAGATGCAGATTGGTGCAAATCAGCTGCTCCTGCAGCAGCAACTGCCTACTGTGGGTGGATGTGTAACACTGTACAAGCTTGAAAAAGAGGCACAGAATTTGAAATATTGTATCATCTGGGGATGGATCACAGGCCAAAAAGAAAGCAGAGATATATTAAGACCAGAAAAAGCTGTCAGTCGCTGTTCAAAGCTTATGTGGTAGAGACAGGCAAGCCTTGAATTACAACCAGGGTGTATTTTAAGACCTGCAGTGGATGTCCTGGACACAGAAATGTATTTAGTTTTAGGGCCTGTAGACACTGGAACAGTACAGAAAGATCTGGCAACCCATACTGGGGCAAGAAGTGACCTAGGGAACACTAAATAATAGCAAGCAAGAAAAACAAAAAGTCCATCAGAGTGTATGACTCAGATGCTATAAAAAACTGCTCTTTTTTTGTCAGCATTCACTCTCATATATTCTTCTCTGGTAAAAGTGGCAAAAGGGGGATGGTAAAGTGAAAAGAGGCAGAAAAGTAGTCCACACACATATGCGATGGTAGGAAACAGTATGGTAAAGGAAACATTCAGATCTAGAACAAACAGTGTAAGAAAACTGGAGAAGTGATGCTGGAACTAGCAGATCACTAACTGAAGACTGGCATAAAGAAAAAGGCAACTAATGGCTAATGTCCCACCTTTACAGACATGACAGTGAACCTCCCCACTTGGGGATGGCCTGCCTTCCTGGTGGAACTACGGGACAAGCAGAACATGAAGGAGAATATTATCTGAAAACGCAGAAAGAAACAAAGAAGCTGCATATTCAAATGAGAACTGCTGTGGGCAGGGTGACTGCTGATGTGTGATGATGCCCTGCTGCAGGGGCTGATGGTACAAGCATGAGGAAATCTGCACCAAGCAGCTGCTTAAGCTAAAACGAGATTGGGCACCAATATTAACCATTTTTGAGTAGGATTAGGTAATGGAATACAACATCCAGGGAGAATTTTGAGAGATAAAATGAAGGCTCAGAGACATCAGAAAGGAAGGGTGTTTGAAAATGAGGACAACTGACTGAGAGCCATCAGCACTTAAACTATTCTAATGGAACTGGGACTGCATTAACTTGGAAAACCAAAATTTAGCCATATAATACATGGTTGTAATTAATACATTACCAGTGAAGATTGCTATTTGGATTAAAATATAAATATTTAGCTGTTTGTTGCAAAAAACTTATCTAAAAGAAGTTATCTAATAATATGAAGTAAATTTTTGTAGTAAGTGTAATGAATTAGTACGTACTTCAACATAAAATATTCAGGAAACAGAAATGCAGCTAATAATCCTGTACATTCTCAGAAACTCATACTGAAGGATGTGCTGGGTGCCTGGGTAACTAAGATAATTATTAATTATATTTGCTCCTTTTATTTCCCACAGATAACAGTTTAAACAATCCCTTCCAAATGTACTCATACTGGAAGCTGTGTATCACTTAGTTTTCTTTACTGCATAATTTTGTCAAGCTGCATACATATAGAAAAAGTGAAAGTCATACCACTTTTCTTTTAACTGAAATGCCATGGCTGATTTTAAAAGTGAGCGTGATATAAAACTTTCTAATAAGAGAAAAAGAATCCAGCCTAAGGGATTTATCTCTAAGTGAGAAAAAATCTATGTGAAGACAGATTAGCTCTTCCTAATCCATGAATACTGATGTTCCCAACAAAAATGTCTGTGGATATATATTTGTCTTGGATGAAGATTTCTATATTTATAGAGATGTAGAGTTTTGAGTGTTCCAAGAAGAAAAGGTGAATCACCAAGGCATACAAAATTTCCTACGGAAAATTGTATCGCACACAATACAATCACCTATGGCAACGGATTGCATACCTGCAAGTGAAGCTCTGTATCACTGGGATTGTGAAGGCTGTGCCTTCAGTTATTGTACTGGGGATATTCTAAGACCAAAAAATACATAATTATACTCTCAGACCCTTTTGTGTCCTAAAGCATTTTCTGTATAACAAGTATGCATTGCATATATATATGTATATATATATACACACACACATTATTAATGAGGGTGTTGGGTTTTGGGTTTTTTTTTTCCAAATTTATCCAATATTTTGAAAAATTATAGTGTTAAAATATTCACTGGACTAACAACAAGTTCTTAGTTCCGTATTTGGTGTTTTTTTTCTAACTACAGCAAAATTTTGAGTGTAGCACTAAGGATCTGGTCTCTGCCCCATCTCTCTGTTCGTTCAGCACACTCTTGGTTGCACCTGAGAATCAATTGGGTCAAATGCTACCGACTGCCATTAAAAAGTAAACCAGAGCTAATGCTGACAAGATCTAAAAGGCTGTCTGTGGAAAGCATTTTGGACTTCCAAAAGTGCTGCACTTCACACACAGTTTACACCAGATCCATCTGCTTTTCCTGTAGTGAATTTGGGATAGGCTTGAATTCATGAATACAACTGAGGTACTTCTGCTTTTTGAGAACTAAAATAGTTCTATACATACTAATGAATTTATATTGACAGAGCTGTCAGAGCATTAGCAGTATGCATCTCCTCCTTTCTCCTCACCTCACCTGACCTCCCAAAGGATTAGATGGGTTACCCTCTGAACGATTATCTGGCAACCTCACTTTCTTTTCTGAGTAAAAGGCCAGGCAGCCTAAATGCCTGTAGTGTTTCAGGGAGGAAAGTGGGACTATGCAACCAAGAAATGCCCAAGGTAAGATCATTCTTTAGGGGTTTTAGGAAAGATCTGACAACAAACAGCAAGAAAGCAAAATTGCTGCTGATGCTGTGAGGTTTCATTCTCAGTTCTGAGTGTATTGAATATACGGAATACAATATTTGGTAAGTGTTAATAAGTTGCTTGTTTAATATTAATATATTGTTACAGCTGATGCAATAATAGCAAGAATGTTCCTCTGAGGCAACTATCCCAGAGAGCTAAAGCTAAAATGTTAAACACACATTGGTAAAATAGAGCTGACAGCTACAAAGTACTGTGCTATGGCATTAAGGAGAGAGTCCAGAATGTTTTATGTTCTTCCTCCAACGCATAAACATACATGCAAACACCAGAAAATTGCAGGAAGTTGTAGAAAGTTTTTACTATTGGCAGTAATTACTTTTGAGAAATATAGAGGGCATACAAGCGACAGAGTATGTACAACATCCAAAAATATTATGAAATTCCTAAAGGTTTTGTGTTTTGTATCTGTGAACTGCTTCACAAATTCTTACTTGATTTTTCAGTAAGACTCATAGACATTTTCACAACAAATATTGTTCTACATCTGTGGATGTTTCAAAATTGGTATCACACTTTGAAGTGTCTTGATTAATGTGTAAACAACTTTGAAAGATATTTACATTCTTTATATTCTATTACACAAAATAAGGATACCAAAGCATAATCACACTGCAATATTGTGAAAGCAAGAAGCAGTCTCTATTTAGGACTTTCAGGTTGTTGGAATGTGTTTTTATTTTGCTCTGAATGGTAAGCAAAAATTATATTCCCATCAACAGCGCTTACTGGAATCTTAGAACCTGAAACTGGCTTTTTAGTGTTTCAGATTGTGTATTTGTTTTGATCTTTGAAGATGTGTTGTTATGTAAAGCACCTGAAACCATGAGAGGGCAAAGGTCATACCTTAAAAGATAGTATCAATACCCTACATTTTTTATAAACCCCAAACTCAAAATTCTGAAACCTCTAAGCTAATAGATGTGCCAACAGATACTTGGAATCTCTGCTGAAATTTTCAAGGATATATGCTTTGTTCTTCATATGTAATCAAACAGTCGAATCCTTGCTGTAGTACAGTTTTAATTATGGAACAATGACGTGATGTTTGGCAGCAGCTGTGCAACACTGACCATTTCCTTTCTCCTGTGTGTCTCACCTTGGCAAATCCAAAGATAGGGATAAGTGTCATGGGCTCACAGAATAGCTAGTGTTGGGACCTTTAAAGGTCAGCCACCCTGCATGAGCTACAGCTCCATGCCCAATGTTTGACCTCTCTGGGAAGAGATAAAGGATAATTATTTTTTAAGGGGGGGGGCATTTGCTGTGGACCTGGATGACAACTGTGCAATTTATTTCTTATGGATCCTTGAACAAATAACACGGGGAAGTTTGGCTGGCCAATGTGGCTAAATAAACTAATTTTCCTTCAAACTTTGAACTCCAAACTTCGAACTTTGCATTTCTTCACCGAATGTGAACAAACCAGTCCAAAAGTGGGAGGTTCCAATGGGTACCGTACCATGCTCAGATGTTTGAAATGTCTCTAAAGGACAGGAGAGCCTTCAAGAATCCATTCTTATGGAATACTAAAGTGCAAATCTTTTTGAACAGCTGTCTCTGTCCACAGGAACATCTGTGGACACCTATTTCTTGATAGTTTCATTATGAGATCCAGTATAGGTTGTCAGTTCTTGCTCATGGACTACCTTTCATCTTTAAGTCATGGGTAAGTACAACATGAATAAAAAATGCATCCCCCCACATGCAAGCAAGCACAGTGGGCCAACCCTACCTAGATGTAAAACGACTTTCAGGAAAAGGTGTTGCGAGGAGTTCTGCCCAGACTAAAATGATAACAAGTCTTGATATAGCCTTTAAATATTGAACTGAACCATACAAAGGACATGCCTTGTGACTTGTCACTTTGAGAGATCAGAAACTCTTAGATGTTCTCAACACAGAGTTAAAAATATATCCTGCTGCCTTTGGTACCTGCCATCTCTTCTCAGCCAGGTTAAACTGTGAGATTGGGCAGTCTCTGAATTAGCCGCAGAGCCTGTATCCCAAAGACAACTCAGACTGGTCTGGAAGCACCTTACAGAGCCAGGCCAGGACCAGGGCCCAGGCCCGCTCTAAGCCAATTGGTTTAGAAGAACCTGGAGCTCAGGAATTTGCTCTGTAAGAGTCAGTCAAGGCCAGAGACCTCACAGATCCATTCTGGCTGAAATATGAAAAGAAACTACTGATGAGGGAGAATCTGACCCAGTGCCTTAATGAAGAAAAAGATTTTTTTCCTAACTTAGTTCCTACGGTTTATAATCTCTGTCATCTTTTGCACAGTAAGTGCAATATATTAGTGAATCAAAATGGAGGTGCTGCATGATAGGAGTAGCCCTTTTCCTCATCAACATTTAGGTTGATCTTTGAACTTTGCATATTAAAAGAACATCTAAATCAATTTTATAAATTTAACTATACAGTTACTGCTCAGCACCACTCTGCAAAATTTTAAAGTACACATAACTTAAGCACGAACATCCTTTGAAAGACTGTTTTGGAGTAATTGATGTACTGCAGCCCCACTGGTGACTGGGTGTCAGACACCCACCTTAGACACCATTCTTATATGATCCAGTGCTGTCCCTGTAAAAGAGCAGTTATTCCCAACAGTCCTTCTCTTTCTGTTTCTATTGGCAGCAGCAGCTGGCAGCTTTGAATCCATCCCTGACAAATGCACAAAGACACATTCAGCTGTTGGGACAATATTCATTGTCTGAACTGCCGGTTTTGCCTCAGGTAGAGGATTAAATGGCAGTGTCCTGAGAGCCAACCTCAGCTTATGGTGGGAACACCAGGATCATGGTGTAATCAATGATCAAAATAACATACGCCGTAGTAACTTGCAGTTACTTGTGACAAAACAGGAAAATAAAATCATGCCCAAGTTGTAAAATGAAAAATGAGTAGATACAAATGCAATGCTTATTCATATCCTGGTTCACAGAGTGTTTAATATATCATTGGGGCTTTGTCTGTTATAAGGACAGGGGCTATCTGCAGAATTTAACTTCATGAAGTTCAAGGTTGCTTGTACATGAGGCTGGATGCTGTGTCATCTATTTAAAATGAAGGTTACGAAGGGGTCCCTGTCTCCAGGGAGGTGCAAGTCACAGCCACATTCCTACACAAATTGCTAATGCTCATTTATAGATCTCTCTCCCGTGTTTATGCTGAAAAGCTAGTAACAGTGCTGTGAACTTGCCTGGGCTTCCTGACAATGAGTAAAACCAAGGAAACTGTGCTAAGGCTGAAGCTCCTGTTTCCAATGCTCATGCATTCAGAGGCTGCAGGAATTGCTCTTCCACCTCCACTTCAAACAGCAGGTGCCCTCTCCAGTACTGGACACTTGGAAGCCCCAAAGCAGCAGCACATGTAACATGCTACTATTGTAAAAAAAAATCAATTTCCTGGGTCTTAATAATAAGTTGGAATTTCTCTTCTCCTTTTAACTGACCAAGCTAGTTAAGTGTGAGAGTGAATGTGACCCATTTGCAGAAGAATATGATGCACACAGTACGAGGAAAGATGCAAAAAGATGGTAAGAGTTGCTAAACGTTGGTTTAGCACAGGCACTGAAATCACTGCCACACATAAAGTTTTGAGAAGCCTGTGTAATTTTAAAAACAGTTTTTTAGTCCCCAGTGAGCGAAGAAATTGTGGCCACTGTGAAAAAAAAAAAAAATCGTGATCTATCAGAGCAGAATATGACAAGTAGCTCTGCTACAGCATAGATGCAGTGCAGCTTCTTTCAATAACCAAAACTCCTTTGACCTCCTATTAGGGCAACTGCTCTAGCAAACAGTATGACTATGGCCCTACAGTCTTAGGACAGAATATTTGTTGCACTCCATAAGGAGAAAAAGGACAAAGGTACTCGGACTTTTGCCTGTGTAGTTAGAAACTGCTACAGGGAAGGAAATACAGTGTGGTTAAGTGTATATGCATTATTGACGAAACAAATCGTTATGGAAACTTTCACTGAAGCCAGCTTCGGGAGAAGTAATAAATGAACTGTTAGCGTTCATCACACACAGTGCTGTTAGTCACCTGGCAGACAGGAAGCAGAAACAACACTTAAATTCAGAGGAAGCCAAGATAGGGGAGATGAGTCTCAAACTGAGGACAACAATTTTGGCGATGGTTGTGGGAACGAGTTAATGTATCTAGAAGCTGAAAAGTTTATAAACTGTGGCTGAAAAGCTTTCAAAAGAGGCCTCTAAAAAAAACTTTCTCACTACTACATATCAAAACAAAGCAGAATTGCTGGACCTTAAATAAAAGTGCTCATTGCTGGCCTAGAGGCATGGTGAGGCTGGCGATTAGTTGCCTTGGATATTTGGTGGCCTATCCAAAAACGAGACATGTTGCTATTAGGTCAAAAACTTCCACAGCAATGTACCTGTGCTATTCAGCATTTTGAGCTGCACTAGAATCAGTAGAACTAATCTCACCATGTTTGGAATTTATGTGTCTGATAAAGCAACCTTTTGCTGTACAGACATGGTGTTAGGAGAACTCATGGATGTCCCCAGAGTCTTGTTTTGCTGAGCTGTCTGTGAGCACACCAGCACCCTATCAAACAGTCGAGAAATGTATTCCAGCAGTCATGATGATGCCAAATCTGCTTTGGGGGTGTTGATGTTGGCTGGGGCGTGCGCTGGGCTTTCTGTGTGTGGGAACACAGAGTTCACCCGGCAGCTGACACGCCGAAAAAGACATCAAAGAGCCACTAAGAAAACAAGCTGGGGGACCGCCGAGCCCCGGCAGGCAGACATCCCCCTCCTGCCGGGCGAGCCGGCTCCCGCAGATGCGCTTTTTTTTCCGTCGCAAGTTTTTTTATTTCCGCTGCTGTCCCCCCACGCCGTTCGGAGACCGGCGCTTCTCGTACAGCGCTCCTTCGCGCCCCGCGGGCAGCAAGCCGGGGCTGCCGGACCGAGCCCATCGCCGCGGGGAGGCCGGGCCGGGCCGGGCTCGCCGGGCACCGCCGGCACTCCTCCCGCAGCCGCGGAGCTCCGGCCCCGCCGCACCGCGGGCGGGGAGAGGCGGCGGGGGCGGCCCCGGGCGGT
>JAWWMU010000001.1:7630470-7691372 GCA_035048155.1 Cinnycerthia olivascens
CGCCCGCGGAGCTCCCCGCCGGCCTGGTGGGGCCGGGCCGGGCACCCCCCGGGCTCTGCGGCGCCTCGGGCGGCAGCGCTGCCCCCGCGGGCCCTCCCGAGAGCGGCGGGGGGCGGCGGCCGGGCCAGCCGAGCCCTCGGGGCGCCGCCGGGACGACTTGCGAGAATCACGGAGTCATGGAAGGGGTGGAACTGGGAGGGACCTTAAAGAAAGAGCATCTGCTTATGACCGTCCTGCTGTGGGCAGGGATACCCTCCACTTGTTCAGGTTGCTTAGAGCTGCTTCCGACCTGGCTTTGAACACTTCCAGGGATGGGACAGCTGCAACTTCGCTGGCTAACCTGTTCCCAGTGCCTCACCACCCTTACAATAAGGATTTTTTTCCTAATGTCTAATCTAAGCCTACTCCTAGCATGAACCTGTTTCCCCTTGACCTGTCATCACCTGTAAATAGCCTAGCCCCATCTTTCCTGTAAGTTCCCTTCAGGTACTGTAAGCCTGCCATTAGGTCACCCTCAAGCCTTCTCTTTCCCTGGCTGCACAATCCCAATTCTCTCAGCCTTTCCTCGTGGAGAAATGCTTCATCAGCTTGGTGGCCTTCTCTGGACCGGTTCCAAAAGGTCCGTGCCCTTCCTGTATTGGGGATCCCAGGGATGGATGCAGTCAGGATGTGAGGGTGATGCACTGAGCTGCTAACACTGAACACTAACAAGTGTTTAGCTGCAATAATCTGTAAATAAGCTGCTCCCAAATCTCGTCTCTCTGGAGAATTTTCCTGCAGGCACATGTTTTGAGGTGTCCCTGAACCGCCAGCTCAGCTGTTTGGCAGACCTGCAATGCACGAAGTAGCAGAGTGTGCATTAGGTTGGTGCCAGGTTGCCGGTCTGAGCATCCCTTTTTTTGTGCCTCTCGCTGGGAGCTGTGACACCAACCCTCTGTCCAGGGCCTGGGTGAGAGCCCGCTAGTAGCAGCCTGAGCAAGAGGAGGCCTGCATCCTGCAGAGCCAGGCTGCTGGCCTGGAAAAGCTGCTGAAACCTCACCCGCCAATTGAACACAGCCATTGGGAGCTCTTATGTTGCATATTTATGTTGTGTTTCACTAGCGGTCCTCTGGCGATCAAAATAATCACAGTACTGACCAATTCCCTGTGTCCCAGAAGTCTGGAAAAGTCTCTGTGTGTGAAGGATATAAGAAGGAATATATTATATTTTTTTTTATGGTCCTTGTTTGTTTGTTTTCTTGTTCCTATGTTCTACATGGTTTAACATTGCCAGGTGTCCTGTTGGGTTCTGGCTTTGAATAGTGGTAAGTCTAGGCCTTGTAAAATAGGATTAAGGCTTGAGTAAACTATTAGGCTGACTTGCAGAGCATTTTCTCAAACTAATCTTTTAATGACAGGGCAACTGAGAGTTTTATACAGTGGTTCCTGACAAGCTCCTGGCCATGCGTGCAGTGCTGTAAAACACCTAATTTTTTCAGTGGGGAACCAGGTTGTAGGAATTAATAAATAGGCAGATCTGGCTCTTAATAAAAGTATTCATTAAAACATTTGGGCTTCATGAATGTGCCTGCCATCACACCAGTCATATTGTGAAAAGTGGTGTTTGTATTTCTGAGGATAGTATGACTGTACCGTGAGTTTGCAAAGCTTTTCTGTGCTTCTAAGGTTTGTGCATCTGTAGCATAGAGCTTCAGGTGGTCCTGTCTCTATCTTGTCACTTTCTGGCTCCTGAGCCTCCAATTGGTCACTTGCCATATAATTACTGTGGACGTGTATCCTGTTAATTATTTTGAAACAATAAAGGAAAACTTTTGTGGCAATCTGTGATAAACTGGATGATTTATTCTAAGCCCAAAGAAGCAGTACATCCTGTGGGTGGTGAGGAGTGCCAAGGAGGGGAAGTTGTAAGCACAGCCTGTTAATGTCTGCTCATTGCAGTTTTTATGAATTTTGATTCAGTCTGTAATTAATGGCTTCGGGTGTGTTTTGTCAAGTGTGCCCAGGAGAAAGGAGTTTTGCAGCCTAATTGCCTTTTCTGTAAAGGACCAGTTCTTTAGGGCCTTCAGTATATGGGATTTGCCTGCTTTATGCCCAGTTCCTTTGCTGGGGGAGGTGGTGAACAGCCCTGCACTACTGTGTGCCCTGTGCCAGAAATTCTTAGCAGTGAGGAGCTGTGTTATCTTTGTTCCAGGCTGAAGGATCCTCATGCATTTAACTGGTGGTTGCATGACCCATCACTCTGGCATGGGACTCGTTGAATAAGGCAGTGGATCTGATTTCCTACACCATATGTGGTGCAGGAAAAGGCTGTGATGAAGCTGCCAGGAACATGTGCTAAGAGGTGGTTGTCAGCTGCTTGCCATGGCCTCATCATAGGTAGAACAGGAGGACTATATTAGCAATGAATTTAGTTTTGTGGAGTAGGAAAACTGAGTAGAAGTGATGCTCCTCAACTGCTGAGTGAGTGACAGTCTGTTCATTATTCCTTCTGTTACTCTTGTCTGACTTTCTCTAACTTTGCTCCTGGTATCCCTGCCCAGTGACATTTTTTTTCCACTTGAATAGTTCAGATAACAAAAATACATGCTGTCTCTCAGTTCAGAAGGTCTAGTTTTTCCTGATAAAGGGCATGGGAGGCAGATTTGCTGCCTGGCACCCTGTACCAGAAGTAGAAGTATTTTACTTCCTTGGATTAGGAGGCTTTGGGAAAAAAAATACAAGTGAAAGAAACTTGATCAAGTACAGACTACTACAGGAAATGCATCCGTGTATATTGTATCTCAGAGTTTGCAATGGTATTGGCCTTCCTTAATATTAAACCAAATCTTCATGGAGTAATGGAAATTTTATAGCTTATGGTTATCATACTGTGTGTTGCCTAAAGAAATAAAAATTGGGGCTTTTGACAGAGGATTAAGGATGCTTGGAAACAAAGCTTTTAAACATTTGTTGGAGATGCTTATATCATGCCTTGTGCAGTAAGACGTGAAATAGTACTCCCTTTATCTTGGCTAGTAAAAGTTCTTTTGTAGAAGTGATGGGAAATAAAAAACCTGAGGCCTCATCTTGGCAGTGACCTCAGCAAGTTGCTGAGTTGCCCTTTGGGCTTGAGTCCATCTGCTCTCTTATCTGTGGCACTGTATTAGCATGGCCAGGTGATTGTTAGCAGAGAACTTTGTAGCTGTGTGTCCATGGCTGCCAGAGGCTGCACGGGTGCCTTGGTTATTCTCACACTCACAGACCAGCCATTTCAGGTGTTGGATTGGGCTGCTCAGCATCTTGTTGGGTTGGGCTGAGTCTCTGAGGATGTGTTTCCTCAGCCTCTCCCTGTGTTTGGCTACCCAAATTGTGGATTTTTTATTTTTTTAATACTGTGACTTAACTTGATGCAACCTTGTTGCTTTTGGTCTGTTTTCCCTATTTCCCTTGGAGTGCAGCCTGGCTCATTCTTTCCTTTAGGCACTCACAGCTACCTGTCCCTGTAGATAGCTGAAAACTGTGAGTGGATATGAGCAGCCCATGCCCCCTCAAGTTAGCTTTTGCACATCTGTTCTGAGGAAACCCATCTCTCAGGCCCTACCTGTGTGCCATGGGTAGTAAATGGCAGACCAGGAACAAGAAGCTGTCCTCTGGAGAGGCTCTAGTGTGTTCCTGCTCATCTACGCCTTCAGCAAGTGCAGGCCTCTCTCGCTGGGGTTCACATCGGCCTCTCCTGCCCTGTGCTGTGCTCCTTCACCCTCAGGGTGATGACCAGGTATGCACTGAGATCTTCTTGCATTCTTTTGTCTTTGCTTTCTCTTGGAGGGAGTGGTTTGCTGAAGGACAGACAGGCTTTAGTCACATCAGACTGGATTCTGCAGTGTAATATGATTATCCTGATTCACCTTGAGAATTGCCATATCCGGGATGAAATGAATCATGATGTTGCCTCAAGTTCTGAAAATATTCCTCTTGCTTTCAAGGACTGTCTCCTTTAACCTCTTGCAAAGTGTAACTTTGTGCTTTAGACAACTGACTGTTTTCCCTCTCTTTCATAAAGCCTCGAGAAATACTGAATGAGTGCTTTGATAGGAACAAAGGGTTTCTCTAAAGAAGTAATGCCTAAAATGGATGATAGGACCTAGTAGTGCCCTAAGCATGGAGGATGGACTGACATAGATGAGTGACTAGAAGGAAGAAAGGCTTCTGGTCACATTCCCTTTTCAATACTTTGTCATGCCTGGGCATGGTGCAAATGGTGTTCATAGGAAAAATAGAAATCTGTAAGTATTTTTTCTTTTGATGAGTGCCTGAATTTGATCCTGAGTCAAGGAAGGAGTATCTTTTTTTGGGATGAAGGGAAATCACTGTCTATATAGTGAACTGCTCTGCCTTGACCCAAATATGCATTATTCAGAAATCTAAACAAGAATATGCTTAAAAAAGACCAAACAAAAATATCCCCAAGTTAAAGTGTTTGTGTAGGGTATCATTGTGCTGCACTGTTTGACCATCTGTAGAATGTTTTCCCACAAGTGTTTTGTTAAGTCTCAAGTGTTATTTAGACTAAAGACTTTTGTATAATTTAGTATGTATTTTTAGTCCTTTACCTCTTAGAGCATAATTGGTTCAATTAAAACCATTAATGCCTGTGGTGTAATTGCATTTTATGGAATTACAAACTGGTGTTAGAAAGTGCTGCCTATTAGAATTTTCTGCTACAACAATGTGCATGGCTTATTATATTTTACCAGGCCTTGCAAGTGCCTCTGTAACCTACTGATTATGTAGTCTTTGGTGAAAGCTTTTTCTGACTCATTCAATTTATAGAATAAATAAGAAAAATAATACCAATGCCTAGCTTCAGTCTTTGTCTTCAAAAAACATTGGTTTGCTGAGCTAGATAAAATGCTGCTGATAGTGCTTGGCCATATGAACAGATTGAGAGAGAGTGGTTCCATTCCTTCTGATGTGTTGGCAAGTTGATCGAGATGGGAACATGTTCTCAGTGACTTTTGTAGCAGTATCAATTACCAAGATGTCCTGTCACTTGGCTCATGTCTTTCTCATAGTATTCTTAGATCCCTACATTCTTACAAATGGGAAATACTTGCCATTTCCTCCATTTTCAGCTCCCATTTTGTATCTGCTTAATGCCAGTTTAATACTGCTTTATGGTTCTGTCTTTTTTAATCTTTTTTGAAGTGGTGGGTACCTGACTGAGGTATTGAAGATCAAGATGTGTCAAGTTGGGGGTGATAGGGCTGAATAGGAAGGCAGCTGTTGGGGTCTAGCAAGTTTGGGAATGGCTGTTGAAGGGTGACTAAGCTAGAATCCTATTTTTAGATGAAGATGGAAAGAGATGAAGGACTGGATTATGATCTGTCACCGAATTAACACAACTATTCCGTATTGTCAGAAAAACTGGATTTTACTTTTCCATTTTGTCTCATACAGACTGTTGTATTGGGTGGGCAGAACTAAATATTCATGAGAAACCATGTCATATATCATGTCATATATGACTGTATTTTTGTTGTTTTGGTGGCATCTCATAAGTTCAGTAGACTTCTGTTGATTCTAGAACCCTGCTAATTTAATAGAATATATCCATCTGCATTATTGTAGTCTCTAGCTTATATGCATTTTGGTTACCAGCTGTGACAAGTGTAGCTGGCTATCTCACTGATGACCTTAATTTTTGAGTGTGTGAGGAGGTGCTTACATGGGCCAATGTACACCTAGCATCTGTGTAGTCCTCATCAAAAGATTCAAGTTGGAGTTGTGTTAATAGCTGCCAGATTTATAAAACGGCAGGGAAAAATAAGGATGTAGATACTGCTTTTTGTTAGCAGACCAGTTGCCTCTTTATAAAAATTAAAACTTGGTGTTCTCTGAAAAAATGAATTGAGGCCCCCTCAGCTCTGTTATGTAGTGTCAGTTTATCTGAGCATGTTGGATCGACTCTGAGAATTTGCCTGGAATTCTAGAACAATTTATTACATGACCAGGAATCTGATTTCTGTTTCACTATAATAGTGAGGAAAAGCTTTGTCTTGCTGAATACTTTACATTCAGGTACTTATGCATGTTTCTTCACTACTTCAAAGCTGTAAAGAAGGCATTCTTTATGGAGGACTGTCTTAAATTGACATCCTGTCTCATGAAGATACTTTGCTCCCCCTGTTCAGTTTCAATATTTATGTGTAGACACTTCTCTTTTGGGCTCCCTGTTAACTTTTATTTACTCCCAGTATCTAATCCTAGCTGTTCCTTCATTCTCTGCCTTCCACAAAAGATACTCCTTTTGGCTTGTGCAATGTGAGAGATCTAAAACCTCTCACTCATGCTTCTGTTTGCTTTGTACTTTCTGAAACTTTGTTTCATACAGTTATTCATTAGGTTAAAAAGAAATTAATGTCCTCAGGCAAAGTGTCTAGTGCAACAAGATTAGATCTTTGTATTTAAAATGTTTAAAACATAAGTTTTCTTCACGAAAAAGAATATTCAGCAAAAACAAAAAGTTTGTACCTAGGATATGGCTGCCTCTTTCCCAAGTATCTGTCAGTTTGATGTTTTTATAGCACCTCATGTTAAGAAATTGAGGGCCAGTTGTTAGAGACGAGTCCTGTTGATTCTACAAAGAATACGCCTCCAAGATGCTGCTCTTGGAAGCATTTAATTAGTGAATGTTATCTGGGCATTATTTGCAATTAAAATTTAGTATTGGCTCTTGGTAAAATAGATGCCTGAAGACCTGTCAAAGGACCCAGGTCAATTACTTCTGTTATATGAACATGTTGGAAAAATTGTTTCATGAATCTGGGAAATTAAGGCTAAACTTATTTGACCTTACTCTTTTGGTGTACTTAACAAAAACGCCTTAGTGACAGTTTTAGTCATTCAGCTGTGATTCCATTGACTGGTACTGCTTGCAGGTAGAGGTAACTCTAATGCTTTCTGTTGGACACCCTCCTTTTCTCTTTGAAGCTGCTATTCAGGCATAGGATACTTTGCTTCCTTTGTATCCTTGCTGTCCTGGTGTGTTGCTTTGCCTCTGTTAGTGCTTAGCAAGTCTGCCCTTGTGCTTAATGGTGGAGAGAGAAAATATTTTCAAAGTGGACCGTGAAGTTCCAGTAAGGGTGGGCCTGTATCCTCCAGAGGAGGAATATCACTGCTAAAAGGTTATGCCAAGTTCAGAAAAATGTAGCCTTGCTGTATAAAGGGAGTGATGCTCAGTCACACAAAATTAACTGAGGTGTGTTAATTTCCATGGTTCATGGAACAGAAAATGAGTTTCAACCCTTGTTGCCTGAACTGGTGTTGTGTTCATTGAGGGAATCTGTTTCACAGTCACTAAAAGGAGGTTGGGATTTGGATTTTCCCTCTTACAAGTGGTTCAGGTATGACATGGCAAAGTAAGGATGCTTTCCTATATAGTAGTAATAGAAATGTGGAGGAATATTGCCAAAGTCTTACATCAGGAGAGTGAGGACTTCAAGCTTTTCAATGTTTCTTCTATAATTTCTTCCACTCAAAACCAGACCCTAACTTTTCAGTCAAGAAAAAGCTTCTGGAAATGCAGATAAGTTGGCATACATAAACAAGCTATCTTGAAGGGTACTTGCTAATCTGTGTGATTGTAAAATAATTACTTCTCTATCTCTGGGTATTGATTAGGGTCTGATCTTCATTTGTTCTCATCCTTCTCTTAAAGAGGGAGCTGCTAGAGAAGGTTCTTTAGGAGACATTGCCTTGGAACAAGTGAAAAATAACCTTAGTGCTGATTGATCACAGATGTAGGTAGTTTATTACAGTTAGTCTGGGGACTTGTTTTCTCAATTAAAAAAAAAAAGTATTAGATGGTGGCTAAACTGTGCCAACTGTGTTTAGGTCAGACTTCTGGTTTTGAGGGTGCTCTCTTTTTCCTATTGTGTCCCTGAGAGGCAGACTACATTTATGTACCTCTAGGCATTCCCTGTACTCACATGTGAATGCGTTATCATCAGATCCAAGTTTTTGTTTGTGTAAGCATTTGATAAGATGGTTCTGAAGAAAGGCAGGAGGGCCAGGGGGAATTGTCTGAAAGACTCTTATTAAAATCATGCTGAGTTACTGTGTGTCGTAAATGAAAACGTGCTGCACTGCCACAACTGTTTGGAAATTGCCCATCTAGAATGTATTCACTGCATGAACATAAGAGTCAGCAGCTCATTTTTAGCAGCTTTAGGGGGCATCCTGATTGTACCGTGCCTGCTATCCCAGCAAAAAAATAAAAAAAGTTCAATATATTGTCTTGTGTGTCAGGCTTAGGCAAGTTAACATTATTATTTGACACCTATTAATAGTTAACATAATTGTTTGGTACCTATTGTAGGATATATCCCCAGTATAAATGTTCCTGGTGTAATAGGGATTGGTAAGCTGTAAGGTCATGGATGCTTCCCAGTCTAAGAAAAAAAGTTGCATTTCCATCATAAGAAATTGTGACTCCTTGACCACTTTCAGCAAGGTTTAATTTGACCTGAATAAACACTTTTTTTCTTAAAAATGCTACTCCTTCAGGAAATTGTTGAAGCTTAATAGAAATAGGAAGTTTGCAATACTGCTTTGGTTGCCAGCTTTTTTGAGGAAATTAGGGCAGCATGTAAATACAAACCTATTGGGCAAGTATTGTTACACAAACAGTGGTAGCTCCACAGAAGCATTTGTGACATAGCAGATGTGATGGTTTGGGACAGGAGCTGGTATGGGGGCTCTCCCAGGCTTAGAGCTAAAATCTACTTTTTTGAGAAGTAGAAATTGGAGAACAATCTTATATTTGGTACATCAGTTTAAGACTTAAGGCGAATAAATACTTTGTGTTGGTTCTCAAATCCCTTCTCAGACTGTATTTTGATGGGATTTGTCATCTTGTGTTATCTCCTGTGTCCCACCCTTCTGCAGTTGTCCTTCTCATTCCCTGAAAACCTTTTATATCCCTAAGAGAAATACAGAAGGAATGAGGAAAAGCCCCTCCTTGGTAAGAAAGGAAGGAACAGAGCAGAAAAAAGAAAAGCTTTAGAACTTCAGGGGCTGTTTAGACTACAGCTTCTTTTGACACTATTAAAGCAGTGGAGAACAAGGTAAAGGTTCTGCATGCTGAATGAGCCAGATGATTTAAATTTACTGTCTGAACAATCAAATCCTGTCTCTCAGTTGATGTGAACTCCCAAGCTTTAGCTTAATCTTTGAAAAGCTCATGGATCATCATATCTTTCAAGCTGAATAGATGGATCTTGTTTTTAATGAAATATTTCACTTCTGAAAGTAAACAGTGCATGTCTAGTTCTGCCAATGGTATGGCCTCTCTGAACAGTATGTGAGGCTTTTTCCCAGTAAAACATAGTCTGTTGGAAAAAGTTTTTAATTTCCCTTTCAACAGGGATCAGATGTCTTCTGTACATTTCTTATTGTCACCTAGAGGAAGTTATTTAGAAAAATACAGTTTAAAAAAAGAGATTGTCAGATTATCATTAAATCTTTCATCTTGCAAGTAATATGGTGGCTGTACTATCTTCTTCATTTGGTCCAGCCTTTATGAGGCTTAAATAACTGTATCAATTTGCCCATGTTCTTTTTAAAAGTTAGGGTGCTCTTTGTCTCTATGCTTCTGTTGCTCTTCAGCCCTTGGCTACTTGGTGCTGGTTATCAATTGTTTCGAGCAACAATGGGTGTTTTTGCATTACTGCACTAATTGCAACACATAGCATGACTGGAAAAATAATCTCTTCATTGGCAAGCCCCAAAGTGGTGGGAGAGAGGCTCCAGCAAAGTGTAGCATTTGGGTTACACACTTTGGTCTGTGTCCATTGTCTAAGCAGCTTTTTCCCTTTCTTGGAGAAAGCAAATCCAAAGAGGTGTTGCTGGCTGCTTTGTCAGGCAGTGAGGGGGAAAGTCTAAAGTGATAAAGGGATTAAAAAGGTCAGTTGAGGCAAGAGTTTGGTACTTGTAAGAGTATCAGAAGATCTGTGTTTTAACTCTTTCCTCCCTGCCCTGCCTCCACATGCAACCCCCAAACATAAACCTCCGCTGCTAAAAATGGGAGCAATTGGATCCCTAAAGCTGGGTTTAGTCTGTGCAAAATTCAAGGTAGTTGTATCTTAGCTTTTAGTGATGTAAAGTTTGTGTGTGATGTAAAGTGAATGCTGTTTTTTTTTTGTTTGCTATACAGCCTTTTATGTATTTCCCCTAAAGATCATAAAAATATCTTTACTAATTGCACTTTATGTGCGTAATGCATAAGTATATGTAGACACAGCTTTTTTTGAGGAGTTTTAGCTGGTCCTTGTGTAAATTCAGCCTCCACTACAGTTCACTGGCAAGTTTTGCTATGGATTTACTTAACCTATGGCGTATTTGTTACAAATTTTCTAATAAGAGTTCTTTAATGCCTAATTTTATAAACATCTGAAAGGTTTTTTTCAAAATATTGGTGCTTTATTTTAATCCTGTTTACAACAATTGAAAAGTATTTAAGGAAAAAAATCTGGCTTATAACAGTCTTTTCTTTAAACAGCAGATTACTATTAAAAACTCTGCTTGCTATTGCAGTGTAATTTGAATGTGATTACAGTGATTAGTTCTTTCAGACAAAAATTTATAAGTAAGAAGTGTTGGCATTTAGAGATATTTTACAAACGTCTTTGCATTCTCTTTGTTTCATCAACAATTTTAGACAGAAGAGCGTTCTCTATTTGCTACTTGTCCTAAAATAAATAAGTGTATGAGTTCAGAAATCAGATTATTTGCTACTTCACTTGAACACTGTAAATTCATGTAGTTAAAAACACTTCAAAGCTGAAGGCTCCCTCTTCATGTCCCTCCTGTGCCTTCAGTTTTAGATGCCACAGCTGATGTGTATGTGGGCTAATGTAGAACTTTCCCCAAAAAATCAAACCCCTTGTAATTGGTATGGTGCTTGGTTGTTTTTTTTTTTCTCCTCTTTTTGGGGAAGAGTCCTTGGAGCATCATGTCACTGTCTAACCAAGTAATGTATAAAATGTATGTTGTTTTCATGTAGCTCTGTGAGGCTGTGTTGAAAAGCTCAAGTTTGCAGGAGGCCAGACCTGGGGGAGGTTAGAGAAGTTTGCTGCCAGACTTAAAGTTGCCATGTACTGATAGTTTGTGGGCATATTTCTCTTTGCTACTCGTGTGTAAGTTCCACCCCTCTGTCCTCAGAATTTGCCATGCAGTGAATGCTGGTTTATAGCAGGAGGTGTCTTTTCTCTGATTTGAAAGTATTTTGTTCCGGGGAGAGGTGTGAGCATATTTTAGGACTGAAGATGGCGCATAAGCTAGTTTAAAATTCATTTTATCCTCATTTTCAGGCAGTGCCTTCTACACAGGTGAACGTTCAAACTGCTCAAGCCTTAAGAACAGCTCCAAATAGAGCAGGTGTCACCAGCTTCTTTTCTGCAAGTCTCCCAGTACAGTGGGTTTCAACATATTTCATGCATCTTATTGCTTAAACTGTTTCTGTTAATTTTTTCAACTGGATAAGACAAATATCAGGCTCTTAAATGACAATGAAAGACAGTCTGTAAATCCAGTTGTTCAAAGATATGCTTTTTTCTTTTGAGGAAAGCAGTCTCCTGCTTTTAATGTGAACTGGTAATAGATGAAACAGTTCAGAAGTTAACCTAGTCCTTTATACCTTTCATTGGTAGAAAGTGTCTGTGGGTTACAAATGAATAAAAGTAACACAGTCCGTTTGTGTTTGGAGATGTGTGCATTTCAACTACAGCTTGTGAATTCAGGAAGGACGGGGAAAAGCTTTACTAAAAGGATTTGGTAGCTAAATACAACTAATGATCATTCTTACTTGAAATTTTATTAAATTTGGACTGAAATAGGGCTTAGATGTCAACTATTTTAGCACAGCCAGTAAAACAGGAATGTTGTTACTGCACAATAACAATGACTGGATTAAAGTCTTTGCATTGTGAATAGGATCTCTTCTGGACCATGAAGTTATGGCCTGAATATTACAAGATAACAAACGATGTCTTTGAGTGTGACTATCAGACATTCTGTATTTTGGCCAAGTGGTTTGGCTTTTAGCAGTAAGTAGTATAAACAATGACATAAACGGACTTTCTTCTACAACAGGAGCAAATACTTCATCTGAGATGGGGGCCGTTGAGCTGCAGAATAAGAAGTAAGGCATGACCTTCCCTAATATCATAAATAATATATTGCCATCAAAGTAGACGTCAGACTGAGCTTTCAGCAGCAGTCAGGGTTGACTTGAGTGATTTTCAGTTTAAAATGAAGGTAGCTGTAAGTGACAATTATGTCCATTAAGTATCATTGTGGACCACTTTGACCATAATGATTTCTGACAGAAACAGCACCCAAGCTTTACCAGATGGAGGAAATGCCAAGTCTGTCAAGATCTGATTCTTCTCGAGGTATCTCACTAAACAGCTTGTTTGTCCTTATGCAGTGGAGATCAGCATAGTTTGCTGCAAACCCAGTACCTGTCAATTCAATTTTAACAGTTTCTTCAAAAGCTGTGAGTTCTGGAGTGTAGGTTGGATAATAATTGCACTCCTTGACAGGGAGACCAAAAGAGGGAGTTACTGAAGTAGAAAGTCCAGAGAAGGTAGTAAATGTCAACAAAAAGATATTACCAATATAGGGTACAACATTGACACAATTTATGGTGTAAGAGCATGCTTTTCATAATACAGATTGTTGCTGGTGCCCAGTCCAACCCTGTTACAGAAACTGTGTTGGTGAGTGCCTTTGTCTAATGGCATACCCACTTTAGACTTTAGCAGCCAGAAGGACATTGCTTACTAGCAGTGTTTGCTAATACATTGCCAAGCATTTCTAATGTGGACCTGATTTTAGAACAACTGTTTTCACAGTCTGGAGGGGTCAGAGACAGCTCCTGGGACAGCTCCATCATAATTCCTTTAGATGGTGCTGGGGCTGACTGAAGTACGAGGTCTGACACCACATTTGTGCAACTTGTGGACTTTACCAAGAGGTAACAGATTGAACTTCAGGTATTTGACTCCATTGATTACTGTGGGTTATCAGTTTCAAAGGCTGCTCTGAGTGTTGTTGACTCTTGTCAGCAGCCTCTGTATGTAATTGCTTGTTTAAATAACTGTAAAAATGCCACTGAGATTTCTCCACAGGTAGGTTTTTATTAAATGCTTCATGACATTTGTCTAATACAAGCCATGTTTAGTCTGTGTGAAGGAAAGCAATGTGATAGTAAACTGTGGTGGCTTTTGTATTTATTTTTTGACAATTTTTTTTAAACTAAGATTTGTCTGTCCAGTCTGTGCTTGTTCGGAAGAACAGATGTACTGAGTGTGTCAATATTTTTTTTTGTGTGTTGTGTTATTCTGTTTCTTAAGTTTATCTTGGTTCCCTTTCCGAGGCTGTGGGGATTGTCTGCTAGCAACTGTAAGAATTTCAGGGATTTGTCAGAAAGGAGAAGGCTTTTAGCCTCTGGAACATTTTCTGGCATTCATTCTGTCAATATTACTCCGTGATAGGTGCCAGACAATGTGGTGCTTACAGTCATGTCAGTTACAATGTTGTTAAATATAGATAATGCATAGATATTCAGTGAGTGTTGCTAGTTAGAGCAAGATAAGACAGATCTGTATCAGAGAAACAAACCTTAAAATTCCTGAATTAGCTTGTTTACCGCCTTTTTGGAGTGGTTGGAAGCTGACATTTACTTCTTCCTGGCACAGAGAGCCATAATTTTGAACTGATGGCTCCAAACCCTAGCTTTGCTATTTCTGATCTTGCAAAAGCATAAATGATAAGTAGGCGAAGAATAGGGATATTGATTTTTTTTTTTCAAGGACCATAATTCTTGTGGCAAATAAACTGTAAAGAAAAGTAGGCATAAACAGTAATTTGTGGCTGTTTTTAAAATGTCTTTCATACTTTGTAGTGGTTTCCATTAAAAATTTCAGTTGTATGGGTATTTTTATTTTAAACTAGAATTTCTTTGTTGTTTTTTTTTTTTATTTTTTTTAATATCTACCTGCAGTGGATTACCTTCCTGAATCTATTTTGCTGAAGTTTTTGATTCTCAAGTGTCAGTGCAAAGAAACTACTCCATCCCCTGCAGCTTGTAAATTACTTTTCTGGCTTTCTAAAGCTTTGTGCAGAATAGGCTGACCAAGACTGAGGTTGCATGAACAGCTCTGTTGGAGAAGATAGGAAGGAGTTGAAAAGTGCCAGTCAAGAGTTCTCTGGAGCTCGCTGTGCTTCATCAAGGTGGTGTTCCTGCTGTGGTTTGCTTTCCCCTTCAGAAGACAAGAGGCATTGTAGAAACCTCAAAATTCAGTGGGGTATGAGCTTTTACCTGGTAAAAATCTAATAGCCTGTAAAATGTAAAGAGGCATCTAGAAAACAGTAGAGATGGCTGTGCTGTTGTGTATGTGCTTTGGCCATGAATGCATCATTTCCTAGGCTAAAAGCTTTGGCTTGAGATTTTCTTTTTTCCTGCTGTTACTATTGATACTCTTTCATCAACTGATCCACTTGTGAATTATGAAAGAAACCGTGAGAAAATTGAAGCAAAGAGGAAATTGTGGTCTTAACAGAGGGACTCAGGAAAGGTTCCTTTGTGACGTGGAAAAAAGTGGGGAGGTTTTTAGTGATAGATTTTGCCATATACAGATTATATCTATGACCTTAATTAAATGACAGAGCTATTTATTAAACAATACTAAAATTGTGTATATCCTCAGCAAACAAAATAGTCTGTTACAGTTACAGTGTAGGATATCAGGTTATAAATTCAGTGTTTCAAAACTCTATTGGCTTGGAAGCCTGAATAGGTGGTGGCATGATGAAGATAAAATATTAGGATCCTGTTGCACATATTACCATAACATTCTAATATACTTTGCTGCTTCTACCATTCATAATATAGCCAAAGCAAATTTGGGACTGGATTTCACACACTCACATGCATGCACACACAAAGTGGCTACGCTAATGTGAATTTGAATTCCTGTCTTATCTAACAGCTTCACTCTGCAACTCTTAAAAGCCTTCATTTCCTCAACAAAAATAAAATTAAAGGATGTAGGTGTTTGTGAGAGCCAAGGCAAACTTGGGAGCAAAGGGAGAAGAAAATAGGAAATGCAGATTTGCAGACAAACTCTAAAGGTTATCATGAAAGCTTGGGTTACATTTCCTTCAACAAGTGTCCAGACTCTGCTGTCTTCTGTTTTCTAGCTATGAAGGGGGAAGTGCGTGGTGTTGTGTATGGAGTTGTCTGGGTAGGGTTTTTAAATAATTGTTAGGGTGGTCATAAGATGACTAGAGCAAACAGGTTGCAACTGAAACCTGTAGTGTTGCTTTTCATGGTGGTTATTGCAGTGACATGGTAATTGCAGTTCACATGAAATCTCAATAACTTTTGTGGTGGATTATTGCTTCTGCCTGCTCATTCCTTTGTGTTCAGCTGTGATAGCTGACAAGGGAGATGGCCAAATGCAGGGAGCTTAAATAATTGCATCATTGTATCATGTGTCTACATGAGCAAGATGGCTATTGACCTTCAGGTGAAATAATGGCATGTTTCAGTGTGAGTCTTCACTAATTCTTGGTGTTCTGATATCCTGACTAGATATCACTAAGAAGTTTTTATTAGTATATAGAATCACATAACTGATTTTTGTTAAGTTTTTGGAAATACAGGTAACTATCAAATCTTAAAAAAAATAGCTTCTGCATTATTCATGATGCAATTTGTATTGGGTATGATTGTGTCAGTACTCCAGGGAATGCTGTGTATTATGGGAAGTGTTTGTACCCTACTAAGACCCAGCCAAACAAAAATCATATCATCGTACTTTTCTGACAATGCACAACCCTTGTGATTTTTGCAAAGGTATCTTGAATTCAAATATTATGAAAGAATAAAATAAGCAGACTTTGTGTTTTCAGATCTTAAAAAATACTTGCATCACATCTTCTATTTGCTCTTTACATTAATTTCCTTTCCTGCTTTTGCCTGCCATGAGAACTATTTCCTTGTAAGCCTTTGTTGTGTTCTTTTTACACAGGGAGCCATCTGAAGTAAGTATTGTGGGGTGCAAGCCTGCACTTCATGGTCCTTGAGAAGTTTGGGATTCTGAGGCTGATAATATAAATCTTTCTTTTGAAAAAATACAGCAGTTGGGCTACTTTACAAGGTAGTGGAGGGAATTCAGAGCATGAATTATAAAAGAAATATTTTAGAAAGATGGAAATTTGATAGTGTAATACCTTAGTACTTGGTAGTAATCTAGAACAGGTTTTTTATTGTTCCTGTAATTTCTATGATGTATCTGTGTAAACATCTAGAATAACAATAACAATTTGTGTGGAACAAAATCTGTCTGATTCTGTCATTGTTACAACATATATTTAGTAGCACTGAAATATTCAATTGGAGTATTCTGCATGCTACTGAAACGCTTCCTGAAAACACATGAACACTCACAGGTGACCTCAGGCCTGAAGGAGTAGAGGATATTGTCAGTTTGTGTGGTGCTGGTGGCATGGGATCATACAGCTAAAAAATAAAGGAGATTACAAGTGCAAACGAAAATTGTGGCAGCATTTGTTCGTCAAAATTGTTAATGAAATAGGATTATTTGGCTACTCAACTCTGTTCAGGGTGTGTTATTTATGGATTTGATGGGGGAGGCACTGTTTGTGCGTGTGTGTTTTCTGTGACTTTTTGGGACTGGGGCTTTGTTGTTTTGTTTGTTCTGTTTTTTTTTCCCATTCTGAGTTTCTCTCTGGACTGTCCAAGGAGTGAGCATTTTCTGAACTCTAGCAGTAAGCAAAGTTTGAAGTTCACTGAATGGTCCTAGAATAGCTGTCCTTGATATAAGTTAAACTTAGTATTAGGTTTATTTTTGTTTCTGGGAGAATAAACAAAATAGGAAATCAATAATTAAGGAGACTGAGAGAGTTTGTTTCATTCACCCCCGTACCTGCTGCTTTCCCATCGCCCTCCTGCCAAAATCCAACCAACCAGCAACAAAAAACCCCAACAAACAAAACACCCCACAAAACCCTTTGGCAACTAGTTGCTACTTGAAATTTATTCTTAAAAGATAAATGGAGGGTGTCTAACGCTGAAATTTGGTCTAGAAAGAGCTAGCTTGACCAGCAATGTGACAAGATTTAGTTTTTAAGTTTAGGCCTTGCATTCTGTTTGTTTTAGTAAAAGGTTACTGTATTATGTTCATTGTCATTCATGTTTGCTGGCATCTGCCTCTGCCAAAATACATGCTTTGAAAGTGCTTTCCTGTTTTGCCCAATAATTTCATATGTAAATAATGAGATAATTAAGGAACCGCTTTTCCCTTCAAGGTGCCTTAAACTTTTAGTAGAACGGGTTTTGTTTTGTTTTGAGTGTTTTTCGTGTGTGTCTTGGCTATGTGTGGGCTATGTGAGATTCATAGAATTCCATCATGGATGCTTTGATTTGTTTTGAGACCTATATGGAGAGAAGTTGCCCTGTTACTTGGGGAGTTCACAGCCTGCCTTTGCTCCAAACTGAGGTGAAGAGGAGGAGGAAGGCCTTCCCAAAAGGAAAAGTTGGGAGCAAAGAACAAGTCAGAGCCTGGCTGTGGGACCCTGCTTTTTGCTTGTCCTGGGCTTGGGAAGTGTTGGGAGCCTGGTGAGCTAAATGGGAGAGCGGGAGGGGAAGCTGAGTAGGTCCTGTGTGCTGCTAAAGGGTCTCGTGGAACAGAGTTGTGTCGTGTGTGCAAGTTGAGATGTGCGTTGGAGAACAGTCGTGAGTCTCCCCCAAAGTCAAGTGTTACATACGAGTGAAATGCAGTTCTAGCAACTCTTTTAATCCTAGAAAGAGGCATGAATTGCTTGTCTGGACTCCTTAATATTGTCCAGATCACTTTTTGTTCATATTGCTCATTACATATACTGACTTCTTAATGAATCTATTTTTTGTGGATTTTACCTCAGTAAGCATCCTGAAAATTTATGCTTGGTTAGGAATAATTGATAAACTTGGGAAGCTTCTCTTAAGAAGCCATCTGGATAGTTGAAAATGTGGGTTTTTTGACTGTATTTCCTAAAATCATCAAATGGTTTGGGTTGGAATAGACCTTAAAAATCATGCGGTTCCAACCCCACTGCCATCCACAGAGGAGCCTTCCAGTGTAGGTAAAGGAAAAAAGGACATTTAAATTTGAACCCTGCTTTTTGTTTTCCTCCTCACATGATATGTATATCTTGTGCTGGAAACCTTAAACAAGCTTTGGTTCCATGTAGAACATGAAATGTAACTGCACGGGCTGTGTGATAATTTGGATTTGGGGGAGAGACTGTGGTTCTGGGCTATGTTTGCAGGTCTGACTTTTACTAAAGGACTGTGAGGGAGAAGGGCCATTCTGCCAGTCTCTTGTCTGTCTGATGTGTTGCTGGGAGCTTTTTGTCATAACAAAGTGCAAGTGTGTTGTGTAATGTGGTGCATTGGGACACCACACCAGGGCTTTTCAACAAAGGTGTCTGTAAACTTCATCACACAATCACCTACTTTGTGGCTTAATGTGTAAAATAAATTAAGAGTTCGTTTAGTGTGTACATTCTCCAAGGCACTAAATGCTCAGCTCAAAAAAAAAGAAAAATTATGACTTTTTCTTAAGAGTAAATGAATGATTACTTTATGAATTCAATCTTCCTTCAGATTTAAAAATAAGGGAGGTACGTCTTTACTGTGTAAGAGGGTATATATGTGGCACTACACTAATTCTAGCCATTACACTGCAATGAATTAAACTGCCTGACATCATCCTTAGTGATGTAGAGGTATGTTTTGTCCTCTGCAATGGAGGACAGATGCTAAACTACTTTCAGCTGGGCTGTTTTTTCCATGGTTCTGTGTGTTTTAGCACTGTGGAATTCTTGTGTGCATAGATACAGATAAGCAAACAAAGAAGATTAATGCAAGCTTAGGGGAGGTGTATGTGATTGCCAGTAATCCAAGATATATTAGAATGCTTTGGCATTTGTAGTGCTTGCAGTATTTCTGTCATGATCACCATTGTTGGTTTTACATATCTTTTGCTTTTTTGTGGTGGTTTTTAAATATATTTTTTTTAACTGTCTAGCCACAGTATATGCGAAGTACTAAGTGTTCAGAGAACAATTCTGGTTGAAGGGAACCTCTAAATGCTGTTTGTTTCTCAGCCTCCTGCTCAGGACTGGGTCAATATTGAATTGGGACTTGATTGTTCAGGATTTTATTTTCTTGCATATCAATCCTATGGAAATAGAGATTCTGCACCCGCTCTGGGGCCTTGGTCCTAAGAGAATAATTCTTTTCTTCTCTCTAGCTGGCACCCCCTGTCAGTTTTTGCATATGTTTTACTTGCAAATCTTTCCTCCTGTACCAGTTCAGATGACAATTGAAAAAGGCTTCTAACTGGCAGTGCACAAACTGTGTGTGTTAGGAGGGAAAGAATAGGAGATTATGCTGTAGATGGTGATGTATGTGTAGCTTTGTGAAAGCTGAATGTGAGTTCAGGCTCTCCAAGAGTAGAAGGAGAGGTTTAAGTATGGCTTTTTGGGAGGGTTATGTACAGTTTACAGGTTGTACATTTATTTCTAGAATAATAAATAGCCAGGCTACTCTGACATAAAGAATAAAATGTGATGAAAAATAAAACACATTAATTCTTTGCATAGCTAACAATACTGTTTTTCTTCCTTGATGTCTTGGAAGTATTAATATTATTATTACCAGCTTTATTCTTCATATGTAGCTCACTAATGTAAAGGTTAATTTCCTAAAAAAGGCTGAATACTCGAAGTTTTGGCTCATGATTTTTCTGCTTTGTTATTCCCTTGTGTTGGTGCATATCAAGTTGACCTCAAATAAGGAGGCAGTGCTGACTGAAGCTTTGGGACTAACCTGTTGTCCTGCTTGGCTTCAGTTTGTAGGTTTTTCTTTGGCATCTCTCCAGGCTGGAAATTAGAGCTAGTAGTATTTTCTAGACTTAGTTCCAGTAAAAGAGATACTACTTTTATGTTCTGTTGTATGAGTTTCAGGTGAGAGAGGGGATGTAAACAATCGGATTTGCAGATAATCATATACATATTTATATTTTTCAATCAAGACTATAGTGGACTGCTTTTTCTATTTAGTACTTTAAAGGTAAACAGGTACTTTAAAGTAAAGCTTTTCAAGCAGGTCAGCCAGTGCAAATTATTTAAGTTCCTTTATAAAGAGAAAAAAATATACTAAGTAGTGATAAGAATGTCATAATAAGTGGAAAATTGCTAAAAAGAAGAATTCTGTCCAACATATAAACCATTATTATGTTACTCAGCCTATTTGCTGTTTAAGCTTGTACATCTGTAGTGAGTGCTTAGTAATATTAATTTTCTACAAAAAAAAGTTTTGTATAAACAAAATATATGTGAAATTTTATATGAAAGATGGCTCTAACTTAAGTAGTTGTTTTAGAAGATGCATATAGTCTTAAGCAGACACGATGAATCTGAAATTGCAAAAAAGCAATTTTATCTATTTGTAAATAAATTGTTCATCATCTATTTCTTAATTCCTAATTTTAGACAAGGGTTAATTCCATGATCTCTGAAGTTTCCCCAGTAATACTTCATAGTAAGACTAGTTTCACCTGCCTATGCACTGTATCAGGATGACTAACCCTGGCAATACCAGACTTTCTAAGTTTGTAGTTCTGCTTTGAATTGCTGCAAGTAGTTTTCTCTGTGTCCCAAGTTACCTCATCTCTTCAGATATTTAAAATTCTGCTGTAAACTTCACTGTCTTGATGTGCCTTGCATTATTAAGAGATTTGAGTCTTGCATAGAAATGAAGTACTAGTTAATACTCTCCCCTGTATTTTGTTTGCAATTTTCTTTAGTCATAGCAAATCAAAACTTGAATCATAAGCTTACTAATATTGTGACAGACAAGTCACATTGTAGACAAGACTCACGTGCGTGGAGGCTGCAAAGCAAATAATGTCTAAAATTATTGGGCTCTCTCTAACTTCCAGTACAGCTGCAGTCCCATCAGAAGGGAGGTGTCCTGGAAGTTGTGTTAAATGTACTTAGGAGCTTAAATCATGTGGAAGGGGCTATGTAGGATGAAAGCAATAGCTGCTGGGCAGTGTTTTTTCTGCAGTTATATGCTTAACAGATTTAGGTGATGCAGCAAATCACAGAGTTTTAGTCAGATTAGAGATTATGTCAAAGAGATATGGTACCCTAATGTTTCACATGAATAGCCAGACTGTGTAAAATCTGAAGTCTTCTATTTTCCATAAGGTTAAAATAGTCAGTATAACAACTTGAAGAACCTGAAGTTTACCTTTTTTGGATAATACAAACTAGTTAATGACTAGTATTTCTTGTCTTGATATTCATTCTAACTGAAGTCTGGAAAAACCAGTGTTTAGATTGCACCCTGAAAATGCTTGGCCGTGAATGACATAAACTGTTGTATAAACTACTGATAGCAGCCCTTAACAACAATACTTGCTGTTTCCTTGCTTGTCTTCTCTGGGAATAGGCTTGATTGCCTGGGACTAGTTACAGACATTTCTCAAGTACCCAAATTCTAATTATACTTCTGCTACATTGACCATAAACTATGAAGACTTGGCACTGTGGGCTGTATAAATGTTTGAGTGCTTGGCTGCCCTTGTTGCTCCTGTCTGTGGTGAAAGCAGTCAAGAATTAAGTTTAGAAAAGTTTGTGCTGGGAAGCCACCTCTGCTGAGGTGGCCTTAGCTGGTGTGATAAGGGTGTTCTTCTCTCTACCCTAAATATCCCAGATCTTATTTTCCAATCACTAGAGGTGACTTTTTCTCCCTTAAAGCCTTTTAAAAAGGCTGCTTTTCCCAGGCCTGCTCAGAGGGGTTGAATGTGTGTTCTGTGTGAACAGCCCCCACAGCTCCTGAGCCTGCAGAGACAACACTCCCTGATCAAACCAGTGACGACTGATCAAAGCTGGCATAGTGATCAGTAATAAAAGCAATAGTCCTTCCTTCTCATTCCATGTTTAATTCTTGTTGTTCTAGCTATGATGCTGTGTAAAAATCTCACACAGACTTTTCTCTTCTGGGGTGCTGTGAAGTTTTGTTTGTTATGGTAAAATACAAGGGCAAAGGAAAAGTGAAGGATGACAAACATTTAAAGGCCAGGAAGAAACCTACAATGGCAATTTGTGTGCATGACAGAGGAATTGGCAGTATATGTTTGTGCATGACAAAAAGAAAACAAATCATGTCTTTTAGATGATGCACAGATACATGCACATTCTAAAACTAATAGCATGTAAGGAGTTATTTAATTAGGTGGAATGCTGTAGATTTATGGAGAGGAAAATTGTAACGGAGAAAGGTTTGGAGAGGCAGTAGTCAGGTGTGTCTATAGGTACCTTTTCTCAAACCATCTTTGTAACAGTCTCTTAAGATGACTGTCCGTTTAAATCTGCTTCAACTTTGCCAAAGAAACAATCCTGTAGTAAGGGGAGGTTGTGTTTGATATTTATCAACAATGAGAATTTTTATTTAAGTTTCTAACATATAGTTCAAATAGTGGCCTGTACAATAGTTTGAATATACAAGCTGTTGATCTGATCCTTTATATCGTGGCTTTATTTTTAAGTTCTGGAGTATATTTTTAAGGGTGGTGAAATAAGACTTGTGGAAATGAGCAATGAAGCTGTAGCTAGAGCAGCTGGGCAGTTTTCTCTCAGGGAATTCAAGTAACAATTCTTACTCCATTGTGTTTCTGCCAGAGTGGGATGAGTGGCAAAGGTAGTGAGGAATAACTGGTGTTTTATTTCAAATAAATCAGGAATTCTGACTTCTGATTTAAAAATGTTTTGTTTGGTAGACAAATAAAACTTTCAGTTTTTAATATCTTGTGAATTTATTTAGAAATATAAGTCCTTAGCCTTTTGTTGAGCTTTATTTATTGTAGTTAATGTTGCTTGCAGCTTTTCAATATGGAAGTCAAACTCATGCAGCAGACTTGAAATCAAAGTTTGAAAAGAAACCCGTGTCTTCTTATGTTTGCTGCTGTGGCAAGCTAATAAAAAACCCAAACCCACAGAATACAAACCAGCTTTAAAACAAAATTAAAGGCTTATGGAAGTCTATTATTTTGTCACTGTGCAGGGCTTTTACAACCCATAGGAGATGTGTGAGCTGGTTCTCACTGCACAAATAAATGTTTTAGAAATGGTGCAAGCTGGCAATTCCTTGCTGAAGTCCTGCAAGAATTAATAACACTTGACCACCAAGAGAGGAATTACAAAATATTTTTACAAAAATTCTATTTTTTCCCTGAAGTCTCTTGCGCAGCTACTTTGTTTTGATTACAGCTTTGTAGTAGCGCTGTAGTAATCCCTTACTCCTTCCCTGGAACAAGACCTTGATTTCTGTTAACAGAAAGGTGGTCTGTTAGCAATAGCTAGCAGTAGAATCAAATGGGATAAGCTGTTGTTTACAACTTTATTAAAATGAATTCTGGAAAATAAAACATCTGACTTCTTTCCAGATTAAGATGCTTTTAAGCATTTGTTGATATGGTGAGTGGAAACAGTTTTGAATGTTCCACTAATAAATGCATGCTTAGAAAAGGATCAATAAGCTGCTTTTAGTGTGGGGAGAAAATCTAATCTTTGATTTCCAGTTAAATAGTACTGAATAACAAGAAGAATTTGTGAATTTATAATAAAAATGCATTAGTAAACCATATGAATGTTTGACTCAGTTGTGTCCGTATTACAAACAAATTAATAATTTTATTTTTCCTATAGGTTATCTGTGAATGTGATTTAATGTTCAGTGTTGCGTTTTCTAGTTGGCAATATGGAGATCTGAATGTTTAGCAAGAACACAACTTCAAATTAAAGCAATAAATCAGAGTTAGTGAAGTAAGGTGTGCAGTGTGCCCCACTCCCTGACAGTCACTGAGAGCAGTGTCTTGTCCCACTACCTTGGGCAGCAAGAGCCTCTTTATCAGCTGCTGTTCTTCCAGTCACGCTTGTGTTCACGTCTTTGCTACATGCTCTGCTGATTACCTTGGAAAAGGGCAATGCTGTAACTGTTCAACTGACCTTTCAGTTTGTTTTCTCTGGTGTAATATGAAACATGAGCTAACGCAGCCTTAGTCTACTGATTTCGAGAAAATCTGTCGCTGCGTTTCTGCAGCTTTCTGCTCAGATGTGATGGGGTTTCTATGTAGTTACATTAACTCCAGAAACTCCATCAACTTCAGATATCATCACAACAGTGAAGCAAATTATTATAGCTGGAAGAGGGGCTTTAGTGTACAATTCACGCATAATAAAGACTGTTTGGCAGAGGAATAGTGAGACAATGACTATTAAATGAAGAAGTCCTACACCTAAATAAATGAAGTATGCTACTGGCAATTTGTCTCCTTGCATGCAGAGAAAAAAAAAATATAGAACTCTCATTATTTTGTAATTGCTGTCTTATTTAGCCTGTGTCCTTCTGATAGAGAAGGTGTCTTGAGTGCTTTGGCAGATACAGAATATACATAGCTGTGCTGCTCCAAGAGATTGTAACACAGCTTAGTATTGTAAAGTTTGTGTGGATTTTTTTGGTTTATTTTTTTAACTGTATTGGTTGGAGTTTTGTTGGGGGTTTTTTGGTTTTTTTTGTTGTTGCTTTTAAAATTCTTCTTTGCTTGGGTTTTTTTTTCTTTGCTCCTTGAGGAGTGTGTCCTTGTTCAGTTTTTTAAATTACTGTATGCCTTTTATTCCATTAGAGGGTTAAAGTAAATGGCTTTCTTGTAGGAAGAGTTGATACCTGTGCAGTTCTTTCTTCTTCTCTCCTGGAATTGATGTCTCTAAGTAGTTTGCTGGGCTTCTGATGGAAAGAAAATGCCTCTTGGTCCTTCTAAACACTAGTAATTTGTTACACTTACCCTAAGAGGTGCATCCATGTGTTTCTAATAAACTGAAGTGGGTGAGAGATAAATGGGAGTATGTATAAGAGAACTTCTAAATATTGGCCAGGAGAAGGTGGGTGGGGGGAGGGGGATTGTGCCTAGGATTGGGATTGGTTAAAGTAAGTCAGTGGAGCAGTTGCTAATAAATGATTGCATTAAGTTTGCATTTGGTACATCTTGTAATCTCTCTTGCATTTGGTTCTGAATTGAGAATTGTGTGTGTTCATTCTGAGGCTGATGGCAAAACCCTTACAGCTGTCAAATGCTGCCAAAGCCACTAAGTTACCTTAATGGTTAAAGCAGGCCAGCAGCAAATAATTTTCTTGCTAAATTACTATGGAATTATACTTATGTGTGTTAGACCTCACAGCTTATAGGTTTTTACATCTCACAGCTTATAGGTTTTTACATCTCTAGAAACTGCTGGTAGGTTGTCAAGAAAATCTGTAGTTCCCCTTTTTCTGCCCTTTTTTTGTTGTGCTTCTATGTGCTAGACTTTTTGTTAGGGCTTGACTTGCATGTCATTTTACTTTAAATGATTTTGCAAGGAGGTGATGCTGAATCAGGTGCCTTGTCTTGTGTTGATGGCTTTCAGCAGAACAAGTGATTATGCATTATTTATCCCAAGCAAATATTTCCTAATTTTTGATGCTGCATTTCGTTTGAGATGTGAACTACATTAGTGTTCTATGTATAAATGCTTTACATCAGCATTCTGAAATCAAGGAACATCCGAAGAGAATTGGGAGTTATTAATTATCTGCCAAGTAGAGAAAATTTGGAAAAATTGTTTTTCAAGCTTTTGCCTTTCTTGCTCACTCTTACAAGTTCTCTGCTGGATGGTCTTCTAGTAGCTAGTAAAAAACCCACCTTTTTGGTAGGAATTAAAACATAAATGGTTTAAGTCTATAAGTTCCTTATTGGAATAACTATATTCTCGATTTACTTGGGTAACTGTTGATTTTATTACTCCTGAAAGGAACTTAATGTCGTTGGCCAACCTGCAGAAGCCTTAGTTTTCAACTAAAAGTGTGTTTTAATTTGCCTCTTCTGTTGGAGAGAGGCAAATTGCTTTGTAGTGAACAATTTTGTGAATGGAACAATTAGAACATTTGGGGAATTCAGATTTAGCTGTGAGGAAACTTCTTAAGATCACAATTTCAGAATCATGTAACAACTTTACTTTTAACCTGCAGAAAAGCAAAATTAAGTGGTTATCTCCTGGATCTTTATAATCATCATCCTCTGCTGTCCTGTGCTTCTAAATCATAACTTTCAAGAATTGTTCTAACACTTCAAAGGCTGCTTGAGTTGTATGTTGTTGATGTTCCTTAGTCTATTTAAACGTGTATTATTAGAAAGATTTCCTGAATGGGACAGGACTTGCTCACAGAAAATGCAAGTCAATGAACTACAACTATAAAATTGGTAAAAGTTAAATATGCAGTAAATCTGTTATTTTCAAATAGTCATACTTACCCAAGATTTACTGTGCCTTTACTTCCCACTCTCCTTAAGTGTGGTTACTCTCTGCAGTACTCTGAATAGCCGAATAAAAAGTACATGACAGGAGGTGGAAAGAAGAATGAAGTAAAACTCAAGGCTCCTGTTCTGATATATTTTCACTAGTGACAAATAAAATTGAAGAAGCTGCAAACAGGAATTTGCTTGTTTTGCATCATTCTAGTTCAGAGTGGTCTGGTGCCTTTGGTTTGTAGAAACTTGCTTTAGGAAGAGCTTTGTCTCTCCTACTTTGGTCTTCCTTTAATCCATTGCTTTCTAATCAGTTGAATGATGAGATGAGGGGATAACTGGCTACAAGGTAAAGAGGAAGATGAGAATTAGGGTCTCACTAATCTGAGCAGGGACTCTGCACTGGCTTTGGTGTCACTGGAAGTCTTTGTAAATGCATCTTCAAAGTGATTGCAGCAATATTAGAAAGAGGTAATTTGTGAACAACCCCATAAAGCTATGGACTGTGGTCCATGACACTGACATTAATTTAAATGTTTGTACCTGCTGAAAAATGGAGGATTTGGTTACAGAGAGTTCCTTACTGGGTATTTGCTTTCATTTCCTGTTCCCTTTGGTATGTGCAGTTTGGCTTTCTGTATGGATACCAGATAGTCTCTCCTACGTGCTTTCATCTTTTGAATAAATTAGCATTAATACCAGGCCAATACTCTAGAAATAAACTATGACAAAAAAGCTGATGTGGACAAAAATCTAAAAGATGAATAGCTACTAAAACCAGCATCATAAGCAGAAGGAGGGCCAAAATCATTAATTTCAGTGTTGTTGCCACAGGTCTTATAATAAGCTGACTGTTCTATAAACTGCAATAACAACAGCTTTATAAAAAAAGCATGAGAACGAGCATAAAAATGTCTTAAAATTTTGCAGCCATCTTGGCATTCAGTACCAGCCTCTGTAATGATAGTGTCTTGTATGCTGCCAATGCCTTTTTGGTTTTTTTAGTTTCTGTTTAGATGCCTAAGAAACTAAAGCTAATCTGGTTAAACTTAAAAATTTAAAATACTACAATACTTCTTTGTTATTTTATGAGGTGGCCAGGAAGGAGTTAGTACCTCATCTGCTTGGAAGAATAAAGATGTGAAAGCTTTATGTGGAGCTCTAACAGTGCTTTGACTTACCATCAAACTCTTGAATAATCTGCCAAAAGTCTTATTTCAAGAAAGCAGTTGACTTTGGGGAGGAAGGAGAATCTTAGCTTTATTTTTCTTTTGCTCCATATTGAGTCTAACAATTCTAACATATACCTGAGACTTTTTAAATGGGTTCAAATAGTTGAATTAACTCAGTGGTTTTATGAACTGCAGAACCAGGAGTGTTTGTATGGCAAAATTATGAAATAAATAGACCACTATTTTTGGTATAAGGCTGTATAGTTTTGCACTAAACTGAGAACTCTTCTAATGTATAAGTTTTAGTTGTATAGGTATTCATACGACAAAATATTTGAGGGTGTTTTAGATAGAAGTGTAAGGAATAAGTGCTCACTTGGCATGTCAATTCTTGAAGTGGCTGCTAACGTAATATTGTCTTTACATGTTCACTTGGAAGGTAATTTTATTGGCAGGGTACTTGTTTACTGGATAGCCATTATAGTAATTCATGTTTGATGTTTTAATCCTGCTTCTATGGAAAGTCAGCCAATTCCTACACTTCTATTGTAAGGCTTTAAACAAAGCTGCATATAAAGCATGGGGTTTAAAGCAATGCTGTGTTACAAATTATGAATGTAACAATAGGAAAAGACTGTTGTGACTGTTTTGGGTGATGTTTACGATTACCAGTGTTTCACACCAAAATAATGATGGCTAGGGTAAAATGTTGGTGTAAAAGCATTTAGTAATAGAGTCTTTATTTCAGTCTAGGTGTTCTGTGTTCTTGGGCTAATGCTAAGACTGAAATATTTTCAGTAAGTGTAAAGACAACAGTTTCAGTATTTCAGTTTCAAGAAGCATTGATCAATTAACAGAGGCTAGGTGAATGAATATGAGACTTGAAAACTTAGCTTTTTCATAAAAACTCCAGGAATACACCATAAGCAGCCCCCCTTTTGCTACCTGCACTGGTCAGATGTGTGTTGTTGTACCTGTAGTAAAGGACTTCACGTGCAGCTTCTTTCAGTCACTTCAGATGCTCTGTTCAGAAGATCTGTGGATCCTCTTGTTCAGTTTAGGTTTTTTTGTTCCAAAGGTAGTAAGTGTACTTTTCGAGTCATAGTTGGGTACGAATTTTACCTGGTAATCCTCATCAGCATCAACATTAATGCTGGGAAATTGCAAAACCTTAGGAGACTTTGCAGTCTCTGAGAACTTGAAAACTCTGAAGGCAGAAGTCAGTCTTTGTTGTGCCTTATAGCTCTAGATGCTGAGGTTGACTCTTCCCATGTCCCGAATGTTGAGGTTTTCACTTACGAAATGCATTCGGAGTCTGTCATATGTCATACAAGTGTATGTATGCATAACTGAACGTGACATACCTTTCAATGTTGAAGAGGTGATCACAAAACTTAGTCTTAATCAAGTGTTTATTTCTGGTTTTAAGGCTTGTATGCTATTAATGAACATTGTAAATATTAGGAATTGGTTGAACGATCAACAAAAAAATATTCCTGTCATTTTCTGTATGTAATCCTGGGATGTCACTTTGGAAGTTAAAAAAAAAAAAACTCCCAGTGTTTAACAAGCCTTCGTAATAAAGAAATAAAAGCTGAAATATCTGTGAAAGCAAAACCTTAAAGTTCCCTAAATCTGGACATGAGCATGTGCTTAACAGAGTTCTTTCCTTCAGAGGAGCAATAGGCTGCAGTTGCTGCTTTACAAGGCCTTTCTGCTGTTCTACAAGACCTTCTGTGACAAGTAATGTTGTTCTGTGTCCAGATGTATTTCACCTTCAGAGATGAGTTTTTGGAATAGTTCATAGCAAAAGTAATTGATCCATTTCAGGTGTTGGTGAGTTTTTTTGTGTGCTTTGAGCAAACTACAATTCCTTACTGGATAGTTGCAGTAAAGTGGTGGTTAAAAATAATAAATTACTTCTAGATTATAATTTGAAATCAATTACAGAAAACACTAGTTGTTGCAAAAATCTTTATTTCTGCAACGTGATGCAGCAATAATACCTGAATTAACTTAGTCTGTTAAAAGCAGTCTACTGTATAAGGAGCATTCTTACTCATTGTACATGATGCTGCATTGCTTGTTCCAAGTCCATCCTCTATAAAAAGCCATTGTAAAAATATTATTCATCTTTGTTCAACAATTCTTCTAATATGTTCCCTTTCTTGCCTCCTTCTTCCCCCAAAAATAATTTATTGAACATATAAACTTGCTCACCACTCTTAGCGAAGTGAGCAAAGAGTAGTCTTTTTTTTACAATAATGTTCGCGATAATTTCATATATTAAATGCCATGGTCTCTTTGTGTCATGGTTTGCATGAGCTCTGAATTTACTGAAGGACAAAAATTGAAGCAGTGGGTGTTTTTAGTCCTTTTATGACAAGAATCAAGGGTTTACGATGTTTATATTACTGATTTTGTTCCCAAAGATACAGAATCACATAATTGCTTTCTGGAAGTCCGCTTTCATCCATCCCGCATTGAAATTCTGGATTTGTTAGAGGCTTATTTCTTCAGAATGAGCTGAAGGGGTTTGATCCTAGGAGGGATCGTGTTGAGGAAGAGGAGTAGGCCACTGGCGTGTGTTGCACCTCCAGGTGATGTGGAGTGAATCGTAACCTTTTTCCTTTCTGCACTGAGATGCCAGTCCTTTTTATGGCCTGCTGTTCTTCTCTGGTAATAAAGGATTCATTTCCTTTTTCTGCAGCTTTCAAGGGATTGTGGCTGACTTTTGTTTAAAAATGAAACCCACAGCTCCTTTTACTTGCTGCTCAGTATGGGAAATAGCACATCCAACTAGTCATGTTCTTAAAGCTGTGCCGATGTATTTGTGGCAAGAGTGGGGAGGAAAAGAATAATTTTGCTTAGATAACATATTTCAAAAGCCCCTCTTCTGTTTTACCTGTGTCAAACTCATTGCTTCAATTTCTTCAATTAGATGTTCTCTGAAGTCACAGCAGCTACCTATAGTAAAACAGATCCTACTTCAGCCACAGTGGAACAGGGTGGAAGCAACACATGTGACAGGCAGCAATTTTGAAGCAGCTTATGCATGGCAGAGAAACAGAGATTTGCAGATAACACTCCGAATATATTTCTTGTTATGTATTTTTTTCTTAACCAATTAAATATATATGCACACACTAAACGTACGTCTATATGTATATAACTGTACTTCTTGTATCATACAATAATTTAAAGAATGACTTAAATTTCAAAGCTATAGTGGTCGTTTTATTTTTTTTTCCCAGGGAGAACCCTTCAAAAATAGAGTAATTTGAATTTACCAGATGATATATGTTGAAATTCTGAGGCTATTTGTGACTTGCTCTGTGTTTCTGTATTTAGGCATTATATAAATCTTTGTGATTGCAGTTGTTTAAAATGTAAGTCAGTCAGCTGAGTTTGTATATGTATATAATACACTTATAGTTGGAAACCTGACAAAATATTTTCCCTCAAGGACATAAATGAAATTGATTATCAGAGCAGTAGTAGTTAGTAATGCACTTCTGAGGATTACACCCGTGAGCAAATTTTAAAGGAATAATGCAGGTGGATGGGCAAAAATAGTTATGAGTGTATTTGCTACAGTGTATCCTGGAGGCATTTTCAAATCTTCCTCCCTTTAAAGATGATCATCAGTCTTAATAAAATAATAAAAATTCACTGGGAAATAAACCTTAAAAGTAGTCATAGTACTCTAAATTAATACAGGAAATGCTGTTTACCTTAAGTAGTAATTAGACATTTAATCTTCTGCTTTAATTAAGGGCCAAAAAAATCAAAACTTTGCAACAAATCACGGAGTTCTAAGTCCTGACACTGCAAACAGACTGCTGCTTCTTTTTCCTTAAGCAACAAGGTGCTGTTCCATAGTGCTGGTTTAGTATTTCTATTTCCTATTGCAAAAAAAAAAAATGGAGGAAGTGTAATAAGGCAGACAGATTTGGTTTTGCTGGGGTTCTTACTGGTATTTATACACTTCAGAAGACTCTTTACCATTTATGAAAAGACAAACACATTTCTAATTTACCTCAGGAATGAATTACCGAAAACAAACAACAACAACAACAAAAAAACTGTACAGGTAGCATTTATTAAATTCTCAGCTGCAGCTTTTAGCTGTGCTTCTGCACAAAATAGCTCATAATTTAGGGGTTAAAGTTGACTCTCTTGTTTATATTATACCCCTCATGTTACCATCAAGTGCAAAAACATAGCAAAATATGTCAAAAAAAATCTAAGCTGTTACAGGCAAAGTTTTATGTTAGAGGTTTAGGGCATTTCAGTTCCTACTGGTGTAAGTAGGGTATGGTCCAAAATAATTACTTTTATGAAGCTGTAATTTTTTCCAGGTTGTTGCAGTGTCAGGGGCTGACTGCAAAGTCTTGCTGATCGTCTCTATAAAGAGGTTGCCTAATGAGCCCCTTTCTGCAAGGACCAGATGGGTTTGTCCATGCTGACACGCTGTACTGCAAACTTTTCAATGGCCTGAGATTGTCTGTCTATTAAAACTGGCTGTGAGAGATGTGGCAGGCCTATCCAGCTCTCCCTAGGAGGCTTGTGTCTGATATTAATAAGACGGAAGGAAAAGTGCTAGGCTGTTCAGAGTGTGAAGTTCTCCTGTTGTGTAGTGATACTGGGATTTCTTGGCTGCCAATCAGGAGTTGTAGTTTTAGACTGAAAGTGCAAAATGTTCCTGTAAAGTAGAGAAAGCACTGACAAACATGAAGATTGCAATTTTAGACTGTGTAACAACCATGGAAAAATTGTATGATTTGTAGTTGATTTTTTTTTTTTTCCCCCAGTTCCGGTAGAGAGCAGTGCATCTCGTGTTTGTGTGTTTCCCTTAATTTTTTTTTAGGTTTTTACTCTTGTTAATGTAAGAGAGACAGTTGATAATCTTTCTGAAAAATGTTCTCTGTTTTCATTGCAAGGTATTCTCTGTTTTATAACCACTTGAAGAACATTGAGGAAAGTGAAGGCGGCCTTGATAAATTTACAAAAAGTTACAAGACTTTTGGAGTTAACCAGCTTGCGGATGGTGGAATATACTGCAAGGAGTGGGCACCGGGAGCAGAAGCAGTGTTCCTTGCAGGTGACTTCAGTAAGTATTCTTAGGAAAATTGCTTCTCCCCTGCACAATGTTTTACATCAACATTCTCTTCTTTTAAAGAAAATTTTGTCTCAATGATGCAATTCTGATAGCAAAAGTTGTATGTCATGGCTTAAATGAATAATATTTTCCTCTGAGTGGCAGTAGCTTATGAAGATATATTTCTATTGCATGGTCAGTTATGCATTTTTTTAGTACCCCCAAAGGCAATGACTCATGTCACACTGGATCACACTGCAACTCAAAGCTGTATCTAAACATCCTAAAGTTCTTTTCAAAGCTTTAAAACTAGGCCTTTATAAAACTATATGCAGAGAAGCAAAAATAACAGTGAAATAATTTTCTTCATCTTCATTTATTGATAAGCAACAGTGTTGTCTAAGGACCAAGGCTCTTGATAATTCTCACCCATCCTGAGAGTTTAGACAAAAGTTCTGCTGGGAAATGGTAGCCTAAAATCAAACTGAATATTGCTGAAAGAGTAACTACTCTGTTTTTGTGAGGACAGAAGAAGGAAAGATGTTAGCAGAATGGAAAGGTGGTAGTATTACATGCAGGAATTACTCTGAGAACCAGGAAGACTAATTCCTTTGAATTTGAAACAAAAATATAAATTTGCTTCTTATTTGAAGACTAGCTACACTCAAATTATGTTCTAAATTTTTTATATGAAAGTGCCATTCATCATTGCTCTTCAATCCTGCAATGCAGTGCCTTGCTCTCCTTTTTGTTGAAGGTTTTGGAGGGCTTTATTCTGTTTTTCCCTTTCACCTCTACTCATGAGTGAGGTCTGCCAGGGTACTAGGTCCTGCATTGCTGGTTCTTACTGAACAGGGACTTTATCTGTGAAATTATTTTGTTCATTTATCTGCATTTCAGAAGCATGCAGTTTTACTTATCTGACTTTGATTTTGCAAAAATACTGATCTAGGGAGTGTTCAGTGTATTTATATTGCAAAGAAGCAATATGACAAAGTAGTCCTTTGAAGTGGTTAACTACTGCTTAAACACAAAGCTAAATGTTGGCCATTCCTTACCCTTGTCTGAGGAAACTATTGAAAGGAAAATCTCTTTATTTTACGTAAGTTTATAATTTAAAAAAAAAAAATCCTTTTTTTGATGCAGAAGTTGAACAGAAAAGTTAGTGCAACACTGTTTTCAGCCATGATCGTGTTTGATATGATTAACAGAGTGAGTGATAAAGTAGCTTTTCTTGAAGTCCTGCTTGTCACTTTATTGGAATAGACATTGATAAATAGGTTAGTGTAGTTCTTGCATTTTAATATTGAAATTGAGTATGTCCTCTAATTCGGCACTGAATCATGAGTCGTGTATAGTTCACCTACTGCTAGATAACAGTGATTTCAGGTATTAATATAGACTGCAAGGCAGCTAGATCAAGTTATTTTCATAGGTCAATTTTATACATATAAATATGCAGAAATTTCTCCTTCTTGTCCCTCCTGTTCTTACTGCAGCCCCATCCATTGCTCAAGGTTTTCATGGGTTGGGTGCAGATTAAATTTCTCAGCACAGCTAAAGACTAGAGTGCATTTGTTTTAAATATGTATTTTAAGAAATAATAATAATAAAGACTTTTAATAATATGTTTAATATTTTGAAAGGAGGCTATAACTTGTAAATTGGCTTATCAGGTTGGAGGGAGGGTGAAGTATATGTATACCAGAATAGAGTAGCTAAACACTGGAATAGTTCTCTAAACCCTACTTCATTTAAAACATTTGATGTAATACATCATACAAAGCAGAAATTTAGGACTAATATTTTACAGTAATTGTATCTAGACACTAATGAAATATGGCAATAAGAAGAAAAAAAAAATTAAAATATACATTGTAATGTGGAAAAACTGTGTGTTCTCCTATATATCAGTCAGTCATAGTTAAGTATTCATTCCCAAAGGGGACAATAGTGTACTTGGAAAGACTGGAGGAATGGAAGATTGTCATTCAATTCATATGATCTTGAATAATATTCTCATGAGAAATTGGATTGCAAAACCCTGAGATTTAGTCAGATTGCTACAGCTATGTTTAATTAAAATTGAATCCCTTTAACCTTTCTTTAAGTTTTCAAGCAGGTTAAAGTCTCAGACTAAATTTAGGATTATATTGTGTTTAAATTGAATATTGTGATTGCTTTTAATAAGTTTTTTTAATAAAACTTTTTTATAAAAAGAACCATAGTGCAACCTTGTCAGGGGAAGTTGGAAATCTTAGACAAAGAAATAAACATCTGTCTTAGTTTGAACTCAACCCCCAACAACATTGAACCTAGATGACAGAAGCTCTTCAGGCTTTAAACTAAAATATCGTGGTATATAATATAAAAACTTTTGCTTCATGCCTTTATTTTTTTTTTTTTTTTGGAGATGGATAGAAGTGTTTTCCTTAATAATATGGTATTGTCTGAGAATATCGTAATGTTTGATATAAAGACACAAAGTATGAGTCTTTGGTATTTCATTTAAGTTTTTTGAGGATCAAAAACTAGTAAAAATTAAAATGGCAAGTATAGGTTGTGTACAGAGACCTGGAACTCTTTTTTTCCAAATTTATAATTAAGCTGATAGTTGAATGTCCTTGTTATGAATTATGCATAAGATAAACATGAATAATTTACTTCTGTAATTATATACATGTGAAGCCTCAGTCCTGTACATGTAAAGTTTTTTTGTGAATGACTTTTATGCCTTGTAACAGATAATAAAATCTTTGCTATTAGGATATTTTGACCCAAATTGTTATTTTTATACCTTATTCTGAGAAAATTGTAAAGAATGAGATAGCTCCAATTTATACAAAAATTCTTAGTATCACTGTGCATTTAAAAAAAAAAAACAACAAAACTAACTAGAAACTAGTAGTAACACACAAATCTGTAAGTGGATTAGAGAATGAAAAAGATGAATTCAGGAAAATCCCAATGCTTTCAGAGCTATTTTTGTCTCTTTAAAACTCCATAGTTAGAGAGAAAAGTATTGTATCTGCTGGTGTTCTAGTATGATGCTTTACTCTATCTAAGAAGTATTAAATGAACATCCAGAAAACATTAAGATTTGTCAATTAGTACTTCCAGCATCTCAGTAAATCAAGTGTATGAGGCAATTAGTCAACTGAATTTCCAATACTAGAGGCACTATCAACATTATAGTTCCTTCAAAAGCTCTCAGTGATAACATTGAATATTTCATTTGCATCCTCTATTGCTGAGGAACCCAGTGACTACTGGCAATTTATTGCTGCTTTACAATTGACTATTTCAAAATAAGTTACTGAACTGTGAGTTTTGAGAGTAACCTACAACATTTATTTGGGAGTTGGAACACTCACATTTGTATTTGGTCATCTAGAGGCTCAGTGCGTTATCTGTAAAGAATTCCTTAATTTTAGAAAGAAAGCTAATGGTTTTAAAATGCTTGAGTAAGCATGTCTGTATTAATTTGGAAGTCAGCATTTGCTATAATATATTGTTATATATGTGGTTTCTATTCTTTTTTTTGTCTTCCCTTCCCTCCTTCCCAGCTACCATTGATCTAAAATGGAATTCTGTTTGGTGTTTCTGCTTCCTTTTCCTTGCACTAGTGGGGAAGGCTTCCACTGTGGTTGGAGGGTGAAGGGGAGGGTAGGATAGTTGGTTCTAGGAGGATATTTGTCTATTATTTAAACTCTGATAGGATCTTTCAGAGTGAAAATGGAGTACCTTAAGGCACTGTACTTCATAATTTGGGTATCTGACAACTGACGAAAAACTTTGTATCAGAATGTTTTGAGGGTTTTTTATTCCATATTTTTATTGAAATGTATTCTAGGTACTGTCTTGATAGCACCCTGAATTTCTTACTGCTTCCTTCCAAGATTTTTATAGAAAAACACCTAAGTTTAATGAGTTAAGTCAAACAGTGCTATACTTCTGTGGTTGCAGATGATTGAAAGCAGTGGACTATAATATAAGGTGGCACTAATATACAGGGAAACATCCTATCTGAGAAGTAATAACACTTGTTTTTATGTCAATGTTTGAGCTGTTTGCCCAATTTCCAGCAGCTCAAGAGTAGGATTATTAATGTAACCTGCTTTAAAAATGATTAATGTGGGGAAAGGAAGACCTAATTGGCCACTCTGTAGAACACAATAGTGTCCTTGGAGAGTCTCTCCAGTTATGTTCTGATCTCATATTCTAATCAGGTGAAATACAGATACCTTGTTGGGATACTGGGATTTTGATGCTCTTTCCCTTGTCTGAACTGCCACTTATCTGAGAGACTTTCTTCAAGGATGCTATGTGTTTGCTGAACTCTCTACTCTCTTTGGGTGTCTTTAGTTGATCAGAAAGTATGTGGAGATACAATTGCTATAAGAGATTTGATTTCACTTGAGAGTACAGCCTTAGTTTGTAAAGACTTTTCTCTTTTGAAAAAAGCAGCTACAGTTCCTATACTGGACAAAATCAATTGTTTGCTTAATATGCAAGAACAACTTTACTCTGTGAGAAGTGTTAATTTCTTGTGTGAAACTCCAAGTTCAGGCATGAACCTCAGGAATGGCTACATCCTTTTCAATGTGAAAACCAAATCAGGAGATTGAATAAGAACAAGAAGTCACTCAAATTGTCACTTAGGTAAAAATATGCTTTTAAACTGAGTTTTTGTCATAAGCTGTAGAACCCAAGCCTTTATAGCTTGGAATTCTGTTCTGTGTTAAAGCTCAGTTCATGATTCTTTGTGCTAAGGGTGTAGTTTTGAGTAAGAAGTTCCCTTGTGCCTCCTGTTGCTGAAATAGGATGTAATGTTTAAATAATTGGCTGAGTTCGGAAGATCCAATCAGAGAGATGAGACAAAACAAAATATCAGGCTATCAAAGATGTCTTCTGTGTTGGATTAAGCGATAGCTGAGGCTTGAACTTTTGTACAGAAGCTTTTGCCTTTGTGTATGGCTTATGGGTATTCTGTGATGGTTTCTTTTCTTCCCAATACCTATTCAAGCTGATTATTTGAACTTCTGCTGGTACTCTTCTCTTTCCTGTTTGTAGTTGTTGGCAGAATCTTTGAAGTGTCTGTTCTCAAACAAAGATATTTCTTTTGACTTTTTGTTTTCATCTTCATAATAGTCTACTAATCACTTGTTGGTTAGTTGAGTTTGTTTTTTCTTTTCTTCCCTCTGGTGTTTTTGGCCAAGTTTTGCTGACAAGTCAGAAAACCAAGCAGTAAAACTGAGAAAAGCATGAGCCACTCTCTCTTTGAAGGGAAGCTTCAGTTTTCAGGGTGTTTGTTCTATGTTCTTTATGCCTTTGGCATTAATACAGAGCAGTGTTTTCTGTTATAATCTTTCTAAGTGAGCTCCTCTCCAAGGGTAATTAGTAAACAGTGGGTTTGAGTAGGACCATCTGGGGCAGATGGGTATTGCTTTGCATTTATTTTTAAATCATGAGCCACAGGCTTTCAGTCACAGACTGTGGCTGGGAATAGGAGGGATTAACAGGAGCATCTGGCATTGCTGACAGGTAAAGGGGAAAGTTCAGGCAGCTTTGGTGGAATTATCAAATCTGTCTGTGGAGAGCAGAAACATTTAAATAGGTAGAGAGATATAACCATTCCCTCTTTGAAGGAGGGAAGAGATGTAGTTTAGTAGAGGTCATGAGAATCTTTAATGTTGTAGGAATGCAGTGGTTTTGGTGAACACAATTAACTCCATGCAGGTTCCCCTGGGTGAGTTTTATAAAATCTGGACCTAAGACTTTTTGCTGTGACTTTTAATTTTGGTCAATATTAATCACCTGGCATATGTGGTTCAATTTGTGTATTGAGTCACTGAAGTTTATTCTGAGAAAGATGGAACTTGGAGTTACACTTTAGAATTGTAATCGATGCATTTGAAGATGAACACTTAGTGTTATTTCTTATGTTGCAGATGGCTGGAATCCATTTTCTCATCCATATAAGAAGTTGGAATATGGGAAGTGGGAGCTGTTCATGCCACCTCAAGATGGCTGTTCTCCTGTGCCCCATGGATCAAAGCTAAAGGTGTTGGTTCTAGACTTACTCTAACTCTTGTAATCCTTCTGACTCATTTGCTGTCCGTTTTGTTTTCTTTTGGGTAACTTTATCATCTTCTAGTTGTTCTAAGAAGCAGAATCATTTCATCTAGTTGAGCAAAGTGACCTAAATGAGTGAAACATTAAGCATCACAATGAGAGATTTTGGGACCAGGCATATGTGGCTGAAATGTAGTTGTAGGATATTGTACCATGTTATAAGAGGAAAACAGTTTACAAATTGATAATCTGAAAAAGAAGAATTAAGTAACGTATAGGTAAAATCTTTCTGTATTTCATGAAACTGCATGTTAATCAGATACTATTAAAATCTTAATACCTTGGTAATTTCTACAGTATTTTTAACTATGGCTTTTCAGGTGATTTTTTTTTTTGTTTGTTTGTTTCTTTAATCGTGCATGAAGATTTGTAAAACTTCTACTTACCATTTAGGAATTCAGAGTATTGGCTTAAGTAAGTGAAAGTGAGCAGAGTTTTATTTCATGAGCATCCATGAGCTTAAAATGCTTTCCTCCAAAAATGAATGGAAAATTTCTTTCAGCTCTCAAATACCACAGTTGCATGCTTAGTGCAAATATACCTAATGACAACTAACTAACAGTAGAGTTGATGATTACTAGGTGAATATTGATTTAAATCAAGAGATGTGCTTTGTTGCCCTCAGAGCTTGAGTTGCAGAGATACTGGGTGCTAATAGAGGGCAGTAATAAGTAGTAAATTACCTATAGACTAGGAAATTTAAGAAACTGGGAGCATTTGTATAATACTGCTACATTTTAAGAGATCCCATCAACAAAACTAAAATACTGAAAAAAAAAAAGCACCTCATTTTCTGCTGAAAATCAGCTTAGGGTGATGCCTTAAGTCTCAAGGCATCAAGGGAAACAGGAAATCTGTTAAAACAAAGATATGTATAAAAATGCATTGGAAATGCTTACTCAGTGTGTGTGCTTATCTCTGTGCTTTTTGTTATGGCTTATGAAATCATCTCAGTAATAAATAAGGACAAATTGAAATTTAGGAATAATCATTCAAGGACGAGAACTGTTTTTATTTTACAGAGCAGGAAAGAAAGCAGTTGTCTGCAACTCAGAAATGCATTGATTATGCAGCAAGGTATGAGAGTGCAGAGTGATTATTTAATATTTTCCATGGTTTTGAGATGCAGGTAGGTTAGATTTTTTGATTGTTGCTGAATTTACCTTCTGTGTTTTATCTACAAAACTCTTGACTCATCTACTGTATAGTATTCTATGCTCTTTGTAAAGATAAGAGGTGTGAATGTTGATGAGTGTTGATAATTATTAACATAATAGCAAATAAGCATAGATTATTAAATGCTTCTGGGGCAATGTAAGATGATTTTTTTCTCTTCAATAATCACTGTTCATAGCTCCTTATTTTTATAGGTCTTGATAGTATTTTCTTTGAAATATAAACTTCACAAAGCAAGGATTGCATTATACATAATTTGTTTAGTATGTGGAATTGCTACTGATTGCACTTTGTACTGATGTACTTGCAAGATGAGTTGCTGTACTTCTGTAGTTACTCTGAGTTTTCCGAAAAGCCTAAAGATACCCATTGGCACAGTAGAATGTGAGTTTTTCCTTTTTAGGCTTTTTCTACCCTGTCACTTTAATTGTGCTTTCCATGGTCAATTTTAGTCTAAGTTAGGTGGCTGTCACTGACACTCAAAATAAATACAGACTTTTGAAGCAGGTCTGCCTATCTGCCTGTGAAACAAATTTTCTTTGGAGTGTATTCCTTAAAAAAAGGATCAAATATTGAGAAATTTGATTAATGAGTGTATGTAGTCATAATTGATGTCTCCATCCATATGGAGCTACTCCCAACCTCATCTTTGCTAATAATCTTTCATGACACTTTATTTTTGTTCTCTCGTGCCTTCAGTACAGAATCCAACACTTCACAATGTGTGCTTGTGATGTAGTTAGATGATGGGACTAACAGAAAAAACCAAAAAAGTCTGCATTAAGGTAGTTCAGAGATGATTTATCATGAAAGCCTTTGGAGTATTCACATGGTAGGCATGTACTTTACCTTCATGCTACAGCTGATCTTACCCTCTCCCATACTACTAATGAGTGCAGAAAGCTTCTGCTTTTCTGTAAGTTTTCCTTGAGCTACATGGTTCAAACATTTATGATTGTTCATAAAAGTCTGTATTTTGTGTGTAAGAGCGCAGTTTTGCTGCTCTTTTTTCATGCAGAAGCTGAGAATATTGATTGTTTGCAGACAGACATTGCTATGCAGATTGCAGAGGTAATTTTGGAATACACAGGCACTGGTGTCTGCACTAGACTAGGCAACAGACATCTTTCTACTAATGAAAGTATTTCCCATTTTTGTTTACAAAAGAAACCTAAGGAATCACAGCTTTAAAAGTTTCTTTTACCAGTATGATTCCTAAATATTTAAGTTAAAATAGTCAGCTTCAGGTATTATTGTGGTGATTAATCTGTTAGAGGAAGGAATGTCTCTTCCTTATCATTAGCTTCTGTCTACTCTGTTTTGATCTTCAGTTCCACACAGGCGAATGCCAAGTTCTGAAATGGTAACAAGGTCATTTCTTTTAAATAAGTAATATCTAAGCCAGAATGGGAAATGGATGGAGTGTAGTCGGTGACACTAATTTAGATCAGGTCACAAAATATTTTCGTGGGAAAATAAATGAGGAGCAGAGGTCAAACGTTTGCCTGTTTTCAATAGTAGCAGGCTGTCTACTGTAGCTCTTCAGGCTGACTTCTCACGAGTAAATATAAACACTGCAGAAAATGAGTAATTAAAAAATTTGCTGTAAATCTTCTCACATTTTTCTGTGTGAAGAGATGGATGCTCATGATAGTTGAGTGACTCCCTTGTGAATTTTGACATCCATCTTCAAAATAAGGTTACCTGCTGGAAAAGGGTATCTTTCTTCTTTTTCCGGTGGATCAATTGGGAGCTTAGAGTGAGTTAAGTGAACAAATTTTGTTGCTATTATGGTAGGGTAGTGCTGGCTTTTAAGCTTCTGAGAGGTGTCACAAGTGAGCACAGGTTTAAACCCAAAGCCAAACGTTATCCTGTAATAAAAGAAGCCTTTTTACCTCTCATTATTTCTAATGAGGTAATTGGAAAGATATTTTCCTTAAACATCAGCATGTTTGCCATTCTGTGGTGGTAGCAGTTGGGGTGCAAGTACTTACCTTTGATAATGGAAAATGACTGATTTTTTCACTTCATTTTCAGTATTCTTAATTACCTTATACAGGACACAGCAAGCTTTTAAAAAATTATCATGGCTAGACTTTTATAGCAAGTCTCATCATGTGTGGCCGTTTTAATGCAGGAGTTTAATCAGTGTCATACTTTGTCCTTTTACTGTTTATTTATAAGTGATTTTTCCAACTGCTTAAATATACCTGTAAATTAAGTTTTCACTGTAGTTGGCAAGATCCTAATTTTGAAATGGTGTCAGTGGAGTTTAGGGGTAGTATTGGTAAAAACTGAAATATTATCTGCACTGGGGAACTTGCTTAATATTATTTACAGGAGCGCCAAGGAACAGCACAGAAAATGGATAACAATTGACAAATTGAATCCTTTAAGAATTTAAACCTAGTTGAAAATAATTTACAAAATCATGATTAAGTTCTAAAATATTTTCACACATCTAAATAAGAAAAAATGTCATGATCAGTACTTGAAAAATATAGGCAATTATGATAGGGCTACCTGCTGCCCTGTAACATTAACTAGGAAAAGAATCTGTATTTAGTGGTTCTGTAGCACAACCACTAAACTTTTTTTTGTGAGCTGGAGAGGATATATTAAAATGGAAGTGATTGTTCAACTTTCTAGTAATGACAATAGATATGACTTTTGAAATTATTACCAGAACAATAATTTTTAGATTAATAAACTCATCTGACACTTTTCGCTAATGATGTGCTGGGTAGGTGCATGAATCTGTATATATGCAACTAAATATCACTTGAATATTCATGAAATGTAGTTCATGTATTTTTCATGGAAAGAACACCTCAGAAAGTAGTAGAAACTTTTTAAAAAACTCTGCATTCCATTATTTGCTAGGTCGGTATCCTTTTCTCCTTCACATGCCACTGTGTATGTGTGTATAAATATATTCTATGTATTTAAATGGTGATGCTTATAGTTTTTGGAGGGAGTATCTTGTACTGTAGTGAGGTAATTAGTTTTGATAACTTGTGCACTTGTTAACACAATATTTTTCTACTGATACTCTTGCATGTTTGAGTGGTTTCAGTGTTTGCTGAACAGGACCTGTAGGTGCCAAGGCCAGTGCCAGATCGAGGCAGGCATGAACAACACAGTTCTTTCATCAGTGTGTACAAAATGCTTTCAAAGTTCACTGTGACTTGTTTTAATAGTTTTCCAGTCCAAATGTATTACCCTTTTTAATATTCAAATACACAAAGGAAGAACATTAACAGTTTATTAATCATGATTAAAAATACCTAAAACTACGTTTGTATTCATGAGTTTCTGGGTGGAGGAAAGCTAGTTGTGAAGAATAGTTTTAAAACTTAATCCTTACAGTTTTAACCAGTGTATCCTGTACTTCACAGCAGATCTGCATGCTCTGTGTTAAACTTGTAAACCTTGAAAAGGAATCAAATATGGTGAGCAGGTAGGTTAATCTGTGTCAAGGAACCACTGCTAGTAAAATTCATCAAGTGTAATTACTGTCACTGATGAAATAGATGGTGTTGCAGCTGACCCTGATCAGGAGGTGCAGCAGCAGAGTACCAGACTGGTGTGGAGTTCAGGTCTCATGAACTTCAAGCGCTCTGCAGTCAAAAACGTGTTTATAATGAAAATGTGAGAACCCAGGGAATCTATTAATAATGGCAGGCTGGTGGCTGGGATTCTGGGAACAGAAGTGTTAAAGATGTGGTGGACTTTCAGGGTTGTAAGATGTAAATAGAAACAGAATACCTGGTTGGAAGAGACCTCAAGGATCCTCTGGTCCAACCATTCTTGATAAAAGCGTGGCCTGGTCACAATGGTCCAGCATCCTGGCTGGCTGGATCTTAAGTGTCTGACACTGTGCAATCTGACACTTTCCTAAGGAGATTGTTGTCATTATGAGATAGGTTGTGTGCAGTCAGATGGCTTTTACAAAGGGAGTTTTGAGTACCCTGTGCAGAGGTGCCAAACTTGATTTCAGTGGAAATCTTCCTGAAGAAATATTTGCTGTTTCCTTACATGTACACACAATTAGAAACACTTCTAATTATTCTGTTTTTTACCCTAGCTTAGGGGAAGAGGGAATAGCTTTGCTCAGTCTGCTAAGTTCTGTATCACTTAAATGTCATTTCTTAAGTGGTCAGTAGGATGCAAAGAAAACCAACCCAAAAAATGATCGCCAGGTTTGCGAATTTGAAAAGTGAATGAAACGAGTGTTCTGCAGCATCATGATACATACCCTATGTGCAAGAAGAAACAGACATGTATTCCTGGGATTTTGAAGTTACTAAACAGGACTTAAATGACGTACCATATGCGTTTCTGGATATAAGTCATGCTGACAGGAAGTAGAGCGTTAATTCTGTTGAAGTACCCTTCATATTTCACCATGTGATTGTGAGGCATGACCCTTCAGCAAGTTGTTGTAGACTTCTTTGGGTTGCAGGTGGGGTTTGCCAGCAGGCAGAGTTTTTATCTCGTTGGGAGGTAAATGATCTCTTGATGTTGCCTGTTTGGATTTAGCGAACAACGTGCAGCTCCTCATGGACTCATAGGAGAGGCTGTAGCACCAATGAACCGTTGGAATGCAGTGGACTGCTGTTCTTTGGAGCCTTTGTTGCAGACTGAGTTCAGTTCTTTAGAATATTCTTGTTCAGTTATTTTGACAGTCTTAGTTCTCCTGTGACTTAAGATGGCACAATTCTCTGGTAGGAGGTTTTGCTGTTTAAAAATACTTCAAGATATTATACTTTCTATTAGGTATACATTTAAGCAAAGTGTGATTTTTCTTTTCTTGAGGAAAAGAGGGAGATATCTTAAAGAAGACAAGGCCTTGAAGCAGAATTTGAGTCCATATTAAGAATGTACAAGCGTGGCTGTGATTTCTCCTGGGGATTGTTTTTGTTTGGAGGATAGGATCACTTCCTAGGGAAAGCTCCTGACATTCTCTGCAGTGTGGCACAGCCACCCAGTTGCAAGGTGCTTTCTGCAGCAGTTGTCCTTGGTACAAATGCTTTGTAGTTGAGGATAAGTAATACTTAATGCTTGGGTGCCTGTATTACATACTTCATCAGCTTCTGTTCTACTTGACATGGCTTGAAACAACTCTAATAAGTCACATTTATTGTATGTGTAATGTCCTTTATTATTATGGTTGCTTTTCAAACCATGCTCTTGTACCCCAAGCCTCTTAACTAAGAGACTAACAGAATACATACAGGAATGCTTCTATATTATGCATACAAATTTTTATAGTCTCTTTAAGCTTCATCACTGTTCTTACAGTAACTTGTTTCTGGTTAAGACATAGGGCAGGACGATATTCTTTCAAGTGTGTATTTTAGAGATTCCATTTTTCCTTTGATTTATTAAGTTGTTTTTTTTGGAAAAAGGTTTTCAAAATCAAGAATCTAGACTGAAAGAAAGGTTTGAATGCTTTCCCTCACACAGATGTGTGTTTTCCCTTTGAGAAAATAAACTGTCTGTCCCTCATACCTAATAATGCCACTCCTGTGTAGGTAAGCAGTTATAAATCCATGTACTTGGATGATTAAGTGTTTTCTATACACTTGACTGTTAAAATCAATTGGGAATGTTTCTGTGTGATGTTGCTTTCATTTTAACAACTCTCCTATGGTTTCCTGGATTTTGACAGTTTGATTTTCCTATGGCATTTTTATCTGCATAGATATTTTAGAATTCTAGTCTACTGGCTCCAATTTTTGAATGATTTTTTTTTTTATTCAAATAGATAATATAGTTTTTCTGTATTTTTTGTTAATAGTAGTTTCTCTTAGTTTTCTAAGAGAAGCACAAGCAGAGTAGAGGAACAAAAGCTTTCTGTTTTAACCTGATCTAGTAAACTAGTTAAAGACATTCAGAAGTTCTGTAATGCAATTGAAATACTTAAATCACAAATGGAGCTGCATCTCCCTCTTTTGGAAAATCAAGGCATGACTTCATGACTTGGCTTAGAAGATAGGCTTTTGCCTCTTTCATGTCTAGATTGTATTTTAGTCTTAATTTATTTTCTTTCCCTGAGGGAGAAGGGAAAGGGAAAGAAGGGGGAATTGTGAACAAATATTTAATATACATAAGTTTAAATTGTAATAGTTCATTTCATGGTATGTTTACACAGCAAATAAATATCTCTCCAGTGATTACTGAATGGCACAGATTGGTCTTCAGAACCTTATTTAACATGTAAAGCACCTAAAAAGTACTATTATGTCTGATAACTAAGGGATATTTTTTTTCAATGTTTGATTGGAATGCTTGTCCCTTTAGCAGATTTCTTTTTCAGAAAATGGTTAGGAAAAAGAACAAACCAGACAACTTTCTATCAGCTGATTTAGTTTTGATTGCAATCACAAATTGATCAGGAAAATAAAGCTGGGGGAAGGAATAATGTGACTAGTGTTCTATTACCTTTTCTATCCAGTGTAACCAATTTGCAATTTAGGAGGGAGAACAGTCTGGAAGAAGCAACATGCTGTCCATTCTTTCCAAAATTTAATTTCAAGGTTTATGATCAATTCACTGTAAGGAAATAACTTCATTCTACAAGCACCTTGACAGATACACTCGATTTCTTGGTTATTTGGAGCAGTATGACTAGAGTATGGTAAAGTTTTTTCAGGGGAAGTTGAGTTCTGGAAAGATCTCCCATCTTCTGTCCTTCTTGCCCCACCAGTTTGGGTGAAGGGTCCTTTGGGAAGGTACCTCCTGAGTTGGGGAAGCTGCCGTGTTGAATAGCTGCTGATTCCTTTACTTCCTTTGCTGCCACTCCTGAACTTTGTTACAGGGCTGTGCAGGAGCAAGAAGAGCAAGGCACTAGTGCAGCAGCTGTGTTTGATTCTTCATTGCTTGCGTTCTATTTCTGAGGCTAATAAAGAGAAAAAAAATGTCTGGCATCTAAAAATCTGTCAGGTAAAGTGAGACAATTACAGAATAATGTTCTTTACCATGCTGTTCGATCCCAAATTTATATCAGGCTTTTGTATTTTTATCTAAGACTGTTTTAAAGTGAACTTCCAGACAAGAAACTATAGATTCCAGTCCTGGGGCTCTGCAGCCCAGGTTGCACTGTGTTATCAGAAAGTGTTCTGCTGTGATGCTATGCATTAAGAACCAAACATGCTTCTAGATTCCAGTGCTTCTCTAACAAACCAGCACTGACCTGAAAGAAAGGAGTTGCTCTCTGATTTCCTCTGTTGTGGCTTTATTTGCTGTTGTAAATGGCCTCAGTTTGCACTGTCTACTGGCAAAAGATCATCAGAGCTGTGTGTTCTATCCTGGGTGCTGAAGTCAGGACTGATTCTTTCTGTGGATGAGTACAACAGGCAGGAGTGTACAGAGAAAGGTACTTTAAGCTGATAGACTGTAGCACGGTGGGAATGGGTCTCTTCTCCCAGGTAACAAGTGACAGGACAAAGAGGAAATTTCCTCCAGTTGTGCTGGAAGAGGTGTAGATTGGATATCAAGAAAGAGTGGTCATGCATTGGAGCAGGGAAGTCATGGAGCTGCCTTCCTCAGAAGTTTTCAGGAATACACATGGATATGACACACAGGGGCATGGTTCAGTGGTGAGCGCAGTGCTGGGCCAGCTGTGGGGTTCTATGATCTTTCCCAATCAAAACAACTCTGTGGTTCTGTTTCTGGAGCAACTTGAGGGTGTTGAGAAAAGGATGTACAATTTAAGGAAAAAGAGAATAGCAGGCTTGTACTGATGTCATGGTTGCAGCACCTGTCTTTGAAACTGAACAGCATTTATGAAATAAAATCTAAGACCAGGTTTTCTTACAGCAGCAATGTGTCCTAAGGATATTGGGTCCGATTCTTTTGTATTTTTCTAAATTTGTAGTGCTTTTTCTTGGTTACCCTATTTAGTGAAAGCAAAAGTTAAAATGTAAACTTTTATTTTCTACAGTGCACATTATACTAAAAAATCTTGGCATTCAAGCAGTTGTTTTCTGTTTTCATGTACTTTTAGAACAACGGAAGGGAATACCTTGATGCTGAATTTCTAATAAATTTCATGTGGTAGAAAAACCTTATGTTATCAGAGCATCTAGTATAAACTTCCTAGGGAGTCTTTAAGAGCTTATCCTGCCCATGTTTTATGTTTTGTCTTGAACTTGCTTTTAAGTCAGATGCATGCTCTCGAGACGAGATGATGTTTCCACCTGTATTCCTGTGACTTTTATATTCGGATAATTTTGTGTCAGAAATGAATAGATTTGAAGCTAATGCAATAGTATAGATTGTAAAAGACTGAAATAATGGCTTATTGCCCTTATATAACAAGTTGCTGACATTTCCATATTTATATTAAAGCTAGTCCATTCTGATTTTATTAGCTATTGTTGGTTTGATGGCCAATTTAATTTCATCATTGTATTAAAAGCCACATATACCAAGAATCATTCTAAGTGTTTTCAAGCTATTAAAGTAATGAAATAATAATACAGTGTTTCAGAGCAATTTATTGTCTTGCATATATTCATCGGATATTTAGTTATCATTTCCTCATTTTTCTTTCCTCAGCTCAAGTAGAAATGATAAACTACTGCATAACAAATATCTCAAACAGCAGAAATATGTCTAAATTCTTCATATATATATATATATATATATGTTTCAAAGAACTAGTCCAGAAGATCATACTTTTAAATCAAAATAAATATCTGAAAAGTAAGGAATGGCAGCATGGCTTTTTATTTCTCATGTTTGAGCCTGTCTTCTAATTAGTGGAAACAGAGGCAGGCACCTTATGGGAGCACATCATAATCAAATGAAATGCTCATGTATGGATTTGAAGTCGGTTTTAGACGCAGGAACTGAAAGCTAGAGGAGTGGTTGCTGAGCAGAGAAGTTGTCTAATCTTGTGAAACTGTCCCTTGAATTACTCTCTCACACTGTTCTGAGGATCTTTGTGTGTGTACACTGGGAGTTGGGGTAGCCAAATGGAGCTGATGTGAAGAGAAGATGAAGATAGTCAAACACAAAGGAAAAAGGGATTTTTCGTAAACATATGAATTTCAAATGTAGTAGTTTGTGACCTGTTACTGCAGAGTGTCATCTGTCATAACAATAGCACAGCCACATTAAGCTCCACTTTTACACCTGGATTCACATTTTATCTGAATCTGTATTTGTGAACAAGGCTTTTATATTTGTTGTGAACCTTTCATACTTTTTATCATTATAGATCGTCTAAGAAAAAATGTTTGGTCTCTGTTCATAAAAAGCCAGCAGATTTCCCTGAGTCACAGTAGGTTGAAAATTGCCTGAATGTAAGCACAGAGTTTTCCTTTAAATGCCCCAAGACATCCAAAAGGAGTTGCTAGATGTACTGTGGGTGATATAAAAGGCCTGTGTTATTTGGACAGTCAGAATAATGGGATACCCAAGAGTCTCAAATGCCTGAAAAATCAAGGCCTCTCAATCTCACTTGTCCTGCACGGACAGCATCATTACATTAAATGAGACCTATTTCAGCTTCTGAATTGCTCCCTATGTGTTATTGCTTTTTCTTTATGATACTGGACTGACCTCAGAGTGATGGTTTCCCCTTAACTGTAATAAACTGCTTTTGAGAGTTTTAAACATCATCAAACAGACTCCTAACCCCTATATTTAGTTTTATCCTACAACTTACTTCCCATTCCATGAATTTCCTATCCTCTAGTGGACAGACATGGAACATGTTGTCATTTTGGTACTAATGTTATTGTGATATTTAAGTCCTCCTTTGTCTTCCAGCAGTCCAACATTTGGAAAATTGCAATGAACTTTTGCACACCAGTTTCTACATACCTTCAAAGCCAGCCTTTGTTGGTTGTGTTTTCTCTGACTATAGCCCTAGATTTGTTTTCTAGTGGTTTTTATTCAGATCTGAATGTTTTTGAAAATTAATTACTTAGTAGCATTGATTCTGTAAAACTCAGGTTTAAGGTTGTGTTTTTTCTATGTTGGATGTACTCATCTGTGAAATCCACAGCACTTATTACAGTGGTTTGGGATGCTAAACTTGAAGATGCTGAACACTTCAGACAGAAACTTTGAAAATACACCCAACATCCCTATAATGGAAAATGAATACCAGACAAATTTTTAACCTTTGCATACAAAAGATGAACAGCGTAGGTTAAGGTCTTCACTTCTGTTGTTTTGCAGTTGTACTTAAATAAATTGTGTGTCTGTGTCATGTCCATTTTTAGAGCAAATTGGCTTTTTAATGTCAGGTTTTGAAGGACGTTTTCATTCTGTCTTCCTGACATTTATTTCTGTGAGACCATTTATTTAAATATATTTTTATCTCACTCGGACACCAGAATCATGTGATGTTCAAAGGTCTCATCAAAGATTTTGAATGTTTACCAGTAGGGGAGGTGGAGAGAAACCTAAACTCTTTAGGTGAGCTGTTTGTAAAGTTGGCATAGACAAATCCAGCATGACTTACTGTGTATTTCCTACATTCTTGTGTTAGAAGTTTCCAATGGGAAAACCATCATGGAGACTCCGGAAACAGTGGAAAAAAAAAACCCCTCTATTTGATGGAGTTCTAAACAGGCTTGCTGTTTCAAGACACTTCCTTCTCGACACACAGACATGAAAAAAATCATGATGTTGTCTATGTACTGTACAGTTTGATAGACTATTGCTTTATCTCATCTTTCACACAAAGAGGTGGTTAATGTAGATGGTGGCAAGTTCTTTGCATCTGTTATTTTGTCTTTCATTTTGTCTAAATTTGGGCAATGTAAATGTGATTCTTGATATACCAGTTTCTTCTTAAATGGTTTTTGCTGTTTTTTAACAAATTGGGGAGGATGTATAAGTTTATGTTGGAAACTTCGACTTCCTTTTTTCTCCTGCACTTGTCCTCTTGTTGGAGTGTTTTCTGTAATAATAGAATCAGAAATACAGGGCTTATTTTTTTACCTAGGATTTTCTTTAACTTAAGTAAATAACTGTAAAACAGTTGCTTGTGATGAGGGGCTGAGCTTTTCTCGGTTTGCTTGGTTCACTTGACGTGTCTTTCATGCTATAGCAGTATGCAATTTAGGAGCTTTATTTAATGGAGGCTGTAGTTTTCACATCAAATGGTGGGTTATGCCACCTCATATACATTGAGGAATGATCAGGGACATGCCTTGTGAAAATGAAGTAGGTAAATCCCAAGGCCAATTTGAAACAGCCTAATTTAGTGTTTTATATATGTTCTTCATGGTTTTATATATGTTCTTTAGAGAACAATTTCTTGAGCTAATTAGAAAATGTAAAGTCAGCTATAAAGTCTTGATGAACTAAGTAGTAGCTAGTTAGTCTGCAACTTTTATGAATTTATTTTTTACTCATTTCAAACTAGTTCGGAGGAAAAGTACAGTATCTGTTAAACTGATTTATAGGTACTCTATCAAAAGCATTGTGTAATGACTATATTCAGTATTCCTTATGCATATAAAATCTGTAACAGTGCATTTAGAGTATACACAGCAGCTAATTTTTATATCTGGACACTGCAGAGAAGGGGCCACAAGTCATAATTTGGGGTGAGGGAAGCAAGGGTTTTTTCCTCTTTGTTTTGTGTGTGCTTTATATTTTTACTTCTTCTATTCCAACTTCTATGTAATTGTTTCAAGAAATAGCAGGGCAAATACAGGAGTTAAAGCTGTCAGACTGTTGGCATTATTTTTGTCAATTGTTATTTATTTTGTGGTGCCATTCAGTTTCTTCCTATTCTTTGCTCATGCTTCAGCTAAGCATGGTGACATGAGAGTTCTGTCTCAAGAAACTTCAGAAAACTTATTTGGAGTCTTTTTATTTCTAACTGTATTAATATACTTTATACAATATCAAGGGAGAGGGATAAGATGATTGAGTACAGAGCTTGATAATTAAGCCTAGGAGAGACTCTGCAAATGTTATACACATAAAAATAAGAAAAATATTAAACACATGTAACAACTAAGAATTGAAAATGGCAGGAATAACTTGATAGATCTATAAGGACACTGTGTTGGTTATGTTTCTACAAACCAGAGAAGGAAAGGATTCAACTTTACCAGCTCTGGTGTTCTAATAATTCTTTTTCTTGACTCTTTCTCTGTGCACAGCCCATGACTCAAAAATTACAGCAACAAATGAGCAAACTTGAAGTTTCGGCTGTAGGGGTGAGGTTAAGCTATAACTATGACTGGATATATTTGAAAAATATTTTTTAATACCACCTATACTGTAAAGAAAGTAACAAATAAATTTTATGATTACTTATTTAAAATAAGTATTCTGCCACTTTTTTTGAGATTTTTCTGATATTTCCATGGTTAAATTTCATTACTTGTATTGTTTAATAAATGTATCTCGGATTGAACTCTATGATCTTAAAGATCTCTTCCAACCTAGTGATTCTGTGATAGCCATTTTTTTTTGAGCATGGAAATTTTCTTTTATGTTTGCATAATAGAACCGAAAGCAAAGTTTCAAAATTAATGAACCTAAAAATTTAGGTTGTGACCATTAAAATAGAGCAGACTTTAAAGTTTTAGACTGTTCATGTGTGTAAACCCAACGCTTAGAATTATAAATTTTCACCACTTTTTTATGGCTCTACATTATTACTATCATAATGTGACAAATAAATTTATGCATTTCCAGGAAGTTGTAGTTTTATCTATTACAATTCTGTTAAAGTTGCTAGAAACTTGTACGACTTCCTGTAAGTTTCTCAATTCCTGAAAAGTGTAACCTTTATATTGAGCTTTATAGGTGTTTTGAACAAATTCAAAACTAGCACGTGAACAAAATGACTTCTGTATAAATGGCAAATCAAATGCACTGGTGTTTCACCAGTGAGGGAAAATAAGGTCAATTTGAGTAACTACACAACAACAGAAGTTCTTATACTTTGTCAGAAGGAAGGAATACAGAGATTGGTTGTGCAGTATAACTGTAGAAGTATAAGTTGAAAAACTGCTTGGTCATTTAAATGGCTTTCTTTTTTTTCCTAACTTTTTCATTGCTTAATGGTTTTAATTAAAGACAGTGCGTGACTGGATTAATATATCATAATAAAGAAATTTACTTTTCCCCCTCCAGTATCAATTCTGGATTAAACCAGTACTACAGCTAATTAATGTTCTGAATGTAGATTAATTACTTCATATTTCTTAAATGTGCCCTCCCTTCATAAACCCGTCTAGTATGAATTATGCTAAAATATTAGAGAAAAAGAATGCCAAGATAGGTAGGTTATTATATGCAATAATCATCTTATTTCTGTGATGGGTAAATTGGGACAAAATAATAAAAGAAGCAATAGCACCATCAGAAGTGTGATACTAAAGAGAAGAGATAAGTTTTATATTTTTAAGAGTAATTTGCAAATTGTCAATGCTATCAGCAAGGAAGATCTTCACAGTGTTGATATAATTGGCAGGAATACTCTTTGGGTCTGCTTTGCTAGCTCAGCTAACAGAAGAAATTTCTGTGCAACTTTACAGTGTTTGCAATTACTCTCAGCTTCTTCTAGTGAGGTTTTTGGTATCAATTGCCCCATCTTATAAAACCTATTTTGAATTGTTGGAGTTATAATACTATGTACTGAGGCGCAGCAATCATACTTCCTTTCTTTATTCTATCAACTTCCATTTACCATTTGTTTATACATATTACCCTCTTTGTTGGTCTAGATGACCTTTAAAAGATCCCTTTCAACTAAACATGAATCTGTGATCTTGCCTTCTTCCCTTGGGGTAAGGATTCAGATAATTTCTCAAAACCATGAAAGACACTTGCCAAAGGTGAAAAGGCAATTCTTCGATAATTTCTTCTTCCAGACTACCTGTGAGGAATTGAGAGCAAAGACAAGTCACTTTTTTAACAAAAAACAAAGGAGCAAAAAAACTTCAACCCCTTTCCCTTTTAATTTAAGGCTTCTTATGATTTCATAGTTTGTTTTTTTTTTAATTTAAAAAAAAAGGCCCATAAAACCAACAACCAAACTAAAAAGTCTCAGTCATCACTTTCTTAAAAAAAGTGAAATTAAGAATTGCATGCCTTCAGTTGCTTGTGCATTTCTAAGTTTTAAATTTGCAAACCATCTGTGTTACTGTTTTAGTGGCAGCCAAGATAAGCAAAACCAGAGTGGTGCTGTTCCTTCTGTGCTAAGGAGAGGCAAGGTGGGATGGGGTGGAAGGATGTGAGAGGGGTGGAACTTTTTCTTCATCTTGACCCAAAAAATGTCCTGTGCTTCTTGTGTTATGTGTGGTTCCAGGCTATGTGACATTGTTAAGGACTCACAGAGCACAGAAAAGAGCATGGAATTAAGATATTAAAATTGCCTTACTAGGTTGTTTGTTTGCCAAGTTAAACAAATCACTGTTCTCATCCTAATGACATTATACTGCATGTCTATTTAAATTTATATGAACATGGAAAGGAAATAGCAATGACAGGGCTAATTAGGGAACCTAACAGAAATCCATTTGGGAAGGCTTCTTCTACCATTACTTATATAAAGCTTATATATATCCTCACCTTTCAGCTCTTGCTGGTGAACATCACTCCTGTCTGACATGTCTGGTTTACTGTCCCTTTGCAAATCATCCCTGCGGGCAAGGCCGTTCTTCCTTCTCTTGACTTGCATTGTGTGTTTGTGTGTTCTTTAAATTAAATTTCTGTTTCATCTCCTATTTCATTCTGTGCTGTGGCTTGCATAGAAGACATTCTGTGAGTTATAAGTGACTGCCTGCATATGTTGTGTTGTTTTATAGGTGGTGATTCGTGCTCAAAACGGCGCCCTCCTCTATCGTATTTCACCCTGGGCAAGATACGTGGTCCGTGATGAAGACAAAGTGAATTATGATTGGGTTCACTGGAATCCACCACAGTCATATATAGTAAGGTTTCCATATTTTCAAGAGGTGTATCATGTTGTCTTTGTATCCCTGTTTGGAAAAAAAATAAAAGGACATAGCAAGCTAGTTAAAACAGCTGAGAGATGAAGGGCTTTTATTCATGGCTTTGACAGAAATAAATGACTTTAATGATGGATGTTTTTGAGAGGCTTTTTCAGCCTCCTATATATAAAATAGTTATTAATATGGAGTTTCTAACTTGGTTTGCCACCTGTTAGGCAAGATTGACAGGTATTCTGGGATAAGATGGCTGTTCCTGGTAGGGAGGAGAGCAGGGAATTGTCAGTACTGGATTTAAGGATTGGTTATCTGTAAATGCAATGTTCACTACTCAACACCAGGTTAATGTTCCGTGAAGTCAGAAAAAAAAACTTCCAAAATAAGGTGCCTACGCTCCAGTCAAATCCCGATTTCTTTGTATCGGGAAAATCCCATTATTGAATTTTAAGCCCTCTTTCTTCTCATGCACTGCTGTAAGGGAGAGAACTCTTTGCTTGGTATGTGGAAAAATATCCTAGGAGAACATTAGGAAATTTCAGAGTGTTGGAGTAATGTTAAACTTTTTCATGTTTTCCATGGAAAATGGTATGCAGTGGTTTATATTAGAGATACTATAACCTCTATTTTGAGTTCAATTTTTGCATTCACCTCAAATTATGAAGCAACTGCTTGAGAGAGAAGAGATTAGTGCCATGGACAATATTTTCTTTAAAAATAGATAACATAATCATGTACATTAACTCTTATTGAAAAAGTGTGTAGTCTTTATCGATTTAGTGGCCTTCTGTGTATGATGCTGTGCAACATCTCAATGTCAAGAAAAGGAATGGATAAGTATTTGGAAATGCAGTGATTGGGATGAGCTAGAGTGAAAAAGATGTCAGAACTTTTGGGTGCAGACAAGGCCTTACTGGAAAAATAAAGTTCTTTATGAATAGTAGAGGTATCCAATGGAAGTAAATCACAGGTAAAAAGCTTCAACCAGAAGTTTTATTTTTCACCTTGTTCCTTCAATTTCTGTTCACATGTGTGTATTCAACTACTTTTGTTCTACCTTTTCAAAATTCCAATACGAAATAATAATAAACTTACAAATAGGATATTAACGTCAATGGCCTCTGTATTCTTCAAAGATTTTCACCCATCTAGAAATGCTGTGTACTCCTCTCTGGACTTGGGATTTTTAAATTATATTTTAATCCTAAGTAATTAGAATATAGGTGATTCTGTACTGTGGAACTGTGTTCTTTAGGAATAAACTATTTATAAATTTCAGTTAAGAAAAGGCCCCAATTTCACTTTTCTGCAAAAAACAGATATGCTTAACAAATAAAAATTTATGTTACTATTTTCAACCAAGCTTCATAGTGATTCAGAAGGCTATCAAGTGGAGTGGCTACTATCAGTTTGAACACTGAAGTGTAAATTAAAAGTAGCATAAGAAAAGTGTTGAATCATGAATGTCCAGTTTCTTCTTCATAAAGGATGTTAATTTCAAACAGACTTCTGCTGTAACAGTTTAAAATGGTCAATTGCTTTGGAAATGTTTAGAATGCTCTTAGAGGAAAAACAAAATAAAACTCAAATTGTTTTTCATCTTGTGTAAATTATGTGATTATGACAACACTCCTAAGCTATTCCTAATGACAACTCTGTTTTTTTTCTTATAGCATAAGAATCCTTCTCCCAAGAGGTTAAAAAGCCTAAGAATCTATGAATCTCATGTGGGAATTGCTTCCCCAGAAGGGAAAGTAGCTTCTTATAAAAACTTTACATACAATGTACTACCTAGAATAAAGGATCTTGGTAAGTAATGCCAGAAATGCTTGCAGAGATAATTTTTATGTGCCTGTGCTTGTTAAAAAAAGATAACTGTCGAGTTATCTAGAGGTTTTTTTGCATTTCTCAATTACACAGACTATAAAAATAGATTCTTAGGTGAGCAAAGATTATAAACAAAGTGAAATCTATAGAGAACAAAGACTGAAATAGGATATGTGAATCCAAGTCTATTCCAGATTTTTAAGTAAAATATATTTGTTAAAGCCCAGATAACTATTGCAAGATAATTTACTTTCAGCATGATAAAGGACCTGTTTTTGTGACAGTCTTCCAAAAATAGTTCATTCTTAATTGGTTCTACTAGTGTAAAGCTTAGTTCTAAGAAAAGACAAAAGAAATACCTGGATATTTCTTCTTTGTTTTGCCAGAATAAGCATGCTAGACTTTTTTTATCCCTGAACACTAGCTCTGAAGTATCAGAACAAGGAAACTTTAAATATGAAAGACCTTCTTCAGAAAAAGAACTTCTAGTATATTGGAGAGGATGTGTTAAAGAGCTGGTAGCATTATCTAAGGAAGCACAGCAAAACTGTTCACTTCAATTTTGCTTTAATTATTTTTTCCCATGGTGTCTTTGCACTATTTCTGTAATGGACAATGTTAGAACTTACTGCTTCTTACTGCCTTCTGATGAAATATGTATTTTACACTGCTGTAAAATAATCATGACACCTGTAGCTGAAACCTCTGTGGATAGTGGCTGTGTTTGTGTTTGATTTTTTAAAATTTTATTTTATTTATCAGAGTGCCTGAAAAGGACATTTTCTTGTAGCTTTACATGTTAAGTTGGTGTTTTGTAGCTTTTGCCTTCCAGTAAATCTGAGCTTGCAGATGAGATGAGGGAGTTTGCACATCTGGAAGCCCTTAATAAAAAGCAATTTTGGATTTTACATTGTGTATCTGTGACTCCTTACTGCCAAGGAATTTCACTTGTGTCAGGGAGTTAATAGGATTTACAGAGTTAGGAATGCATTCTGCTTAGCCTAAAATTTTTTCTTTGTGGAGAAATGTCATGAAAAAGCTGATACACCAGCTAATAAAAGCAGTATCAAATTTAAGGTATACAGAAAATATAACTAATGTTCCTTCTTGTTTACTTTAAATAAACATTATGGGAATTAAGTATTTTTTTAATATATTTTTAAAGTCTGTCAGATTCAGTTTTGGAATGTCTTACTTTTTAGGGCAACCGTAAAGACATCACTATATTAGAACTCTAACATATTACTAGTTTGTAGAAATATGTACATGACAAATAGCAAAATAAGTAGCAAGCAAATTGAATGAGATTAATTTGGTGCAATGTTGCTGTTTATTTATAAATATGCTGTAAATAAAAATAAGTACAACGAGGCTGAATTATGAACCAGCAGTGAATCTGACAAATTGCTGAGCTCACACCAACTATCTGCTAATAATAGCTCTGGTTTTAAATGTCACAGCAATAAAAAACTGGGGAAGAATAAGAAAAATCTCACAGCATCTTGTTGAAATTAAGGAATGAAGTGAATATTTTCTTCAAACAGGGAAGTGTGGTAGTGTGAGTCTTAATAACCTGTAGATAAAATCTAATTCTTTAGAGTTCCTTCCTTAGGAATGCACCAACTACCTTAGATGTTATAACACTGTTTCCCCCCAGCCCTTCTGGACTGCTTTGGTTCTTGGGTGAACTTGGAATAAAAGCACATTACAGTTGTGTTTTCTCTTTTTGGAAGACTCTTGTAGAGGGAAGAACTATTAAAGTTGGAAAAAAGTGATTTTGATGAGATTAAAAAAAGATTTCATATGTCATGAAGTTCTAATATTGTCTCTAAGCTGGAGAAAGGTGGGTGTGACAGATGGTCACTTGGTGGATAAGAAATTAGCAGGATGATCACACTCAGAGTTTCAGTTAATGGCTTGATGTCTAAGTGGACACCAGGGATGGGGTGGCCTCAAATTGAAGGAGGGTTCATTTAGGCTGGACATGAGGAAGAAATTCTTTACTGTGAGGGTGGTGAGACACTGGAATAGGTTACTCAGAGAAGTTATGGATGCACCATCCCTGGAAGGAGTGTTGAGGAATCTGGTCTAGTGGAAGGTGTTCCTGCCCATGTCAGAGGAGTGGGAACTAGAGGATCTTTTGATTTCCCTTCCAACCCAAACCATCCTATGATTTTTGCCATAGTATGTGTAGCCAGTGGCTAGCCCTAGACTCCCTGACTGGAAGTGTCAAAACTTAAAGCAGTTCATGACATTCAGGTTGGCATAACTAATACTCTGAAGTTAAATGAGCATTGCATTTATTTCTGTCTCCATCTGGGAGAATCAATATGTGTAGATCACTTGACAAATTGACTGTTTCATTTGTAATGGAGATCATGTAGGTATAAACTTTTAGGAAGAATTGCTTTGTGAAAGTTACTGAGTCTTTAGGTGTTAACCATTAGAGTTAGAGGCAGCTAAAATGAAAGAAGACTGGAATGGATACGTTACAGGTATTGATTACTTTTGTAACTATCCTTAAGGCATTTGTTTGTTGCATTTGTTTTTTGTTGTAGGCTATAACTGTGTCCAGCTGATGGCTATTATGGAACATGCATACTATGCCAGTTTTGGTTACCAGGTCACAAGTTTCTTTGCAGCATCAAGGTAGGTTTAAGTGCTCCAACATCTTCGTTCTTTTCCCTTCCTTCCCATCCATTGAAATCAATATTGCATGCAGGTGTGTATTTGCAAGTGTATAGTTGGAAGCAGTGGTTTAGGTATTTGCTCTACCTTCCTCTTAAATATGAAATCAGTGATGATCAGCTGCTCTGTGAAACACTTTGGATAGGATGCAGACAAAAACTTTATAAGTAACTTCAGCTGCCATAACATATTCTGGGTAATCCACCTTCAGCAGACTTTATGCATGGGTTTGGGGTTGTGGAATTCTTGGCAGTAAAAGGATATGGAGGGCTTTCTTTTTTTTTTGCAAACAGAGCTCTACACTGTTCATAATGAACTTGATTAAAATCATGCCTCTGTGTGTTCTGTGGGAACCGTTTCCCTTACAGGCTTGTAAAACACTGTACTTAGATTTGAGGCATAGGGTGAACTGACATGAAAAATGAATTCAGGTAGTTGTTAAGAAAATTATTATAACTGTGGAACTCATAATTTCTTTTTTTCTTTTTTTTCTCTTTTTTTTTTTTTTTTTTTAAATCTTAGAGCAACTCAAGTGGTAACCAGGCTAAATTTAGATTGGCAGTTTTTAACTGGCTTAATTAGTTGAAAAAATATGTCAGACACAGGAGACAAATTTTTTTTTTTTAAAAAATAAGAAAATTATGTGGTACCTAAACCAAATAACAAAGCAGGAAATGTTGTTTCAGATGGTGGTTGTGTTGTTTTTTTTTTTACTTTGTGGATGTACATTTACTTTTGTGAGTAAATGTGTTACTGTAAGACTTTGTGTTATTTTATTCCAGCAAAATGAATATATTCCTGTCCCTTATGAGCTAAGGAAGTGTTCAATATTAAATAGCAGCTTTAAGTTGTATCTGTTATCTTTTATACTGAATTTGATGTATAATTTAAAAGGGAAGAATAAAACTGAGTCTATTTCTGCAAAACATTGCGTGGGTGGTGGCATTCTTATAATGAAAAATGGTTTCAAATGTTAGTTTGTAGGCAATAGCTACTGCTTAAGAGGCTGAAAAAATAACCTGTGTACATCTGTAAAGCAGGTGATGAGGAAGTGCTGCCTTTGATGTCGTTTCCATGCTGAATGTTCAGTACTGCCAGCATGAGCCCTGACTGTACCGCGTTGCGTTTTCACAGCCGCTACGGAACTCCCGACGACCTGAAGGAAATGATTGACGTTGCTCACTCGATGGGCATCACAGTCCTGCTTGATGTGGTGCACAGCCACGCCTCAAAAAACTCAGAAGATGGTCTCAACCAGTTTGATGGTACAGATTCTTGTTTCTTCCATTCTGGATATAGAGGCAATCACCAGCTCTGGGACAGCAGGCTCTTTGACTATGCAAAGTGAGTGTAAAGCTGTGCTACTGGCTGTTATTTCATAGCAATTCTGTGAAGACTACTC
>JAWWMU010000001.1:7691730-7715987 GCA_035048155.1 Cinnycerthia olivascens
TAAGGTAATAAGAAAAGTTGATGAAAATTTATAAGCTCTGTAAATTTATTGACAAACTGTCAAGTTGTTGAAATGTAGGAAAAGTTTTCCCCCAGGACAACTAACTCAATTTCAAGGAGCTTCTGGAGGTCAATCAACAGTTAATGAAGAGCAGGGGTCATTTTCAGTAGAACTGGTTTGGGCAAGCTTAATTAGTCAATATAAATATAGTGTGTGTCTCAAAGCATGTATTAATACCAGATGATTATTAGTATTTAATGTTGTTTGCTCTGTATTCTCAGGTATTGAGGGCAAGGAGATTGATCTTGTTCACTGAATTTTTCAGTGGTTTAAATGGAGAAAGAGACACAAACAGCCAGCTTATTTCAGTCTTCTTCTCCCATTTTTTTTTCTGTTTGTTCATCCCTGAACCACATTGATTCTTCCCTTCCCTTTCCTTTTCTTTGTTTCCCTAAACATTCCGCAAGAAGTTTTGCATAACTTCTCAATCTCCTTAAAGCATATATTAATAAAATACTGTATAGAATTGATCACTTATTCCAGGATAAATTCTCTTATTTTCTCCCTTGAGATGCATAATCTTTTGTGACCTCCTTATCAATTGCAAAGTTCTATTTTTACCCTTTCAAGGTTACATTTGAATGTTCATGTGGTGGCTCATCACGGAGGAGCTGTAGAGTTCTGGTCTCTTGTTAACTCTTAGCTGTTAGGGTTTTTGTGCTGCAGGGTCAATTTCCTGTTTTTCCCATTTTTGTCCCTTGCTTGTATTGATTTCCATGGATTGGATGGATATGATTATGTTGCCCTATTACAAAAATCATGTTACATAGCGTAGGCCAATTGTTTAATGGAACTCAGTGTCAAGTAAACCAAGGGACCAGTGTAAAAACTGACTTTTGCGTTTCAATACTTAGTAGGATGAGCTGTTCTTTATTCACTTGTTATTTGAGACCATTTTATGGGTTATTTCAGGGGATGTTTTTGAATTGTGATTTGATTATTGCAAGAAATGCATTTTAGTCCTTCCTATTAAGCTTTAATTACACATTTTATTTTGTTTGATGATTATGAATAATCAACAAGTGTATGAGTATCAATGTTTCTACTGAAACAATAGAATGTAGTTATGGACCGTCCTCTCTTCCAAGCAGCTGCACATTCTTCCTGCTGGGAAAGAAAGTGATGCTGGTATTGACTGTTTGGGAGTGTTTAGAAATGAGAGAAACAACCAGCTCCTTTGTAGATTGCACTTGGCAATGTTAAATATTTCTTCAGAACAGAAGAACTGCCTCCATGGCTCAGTTGGATCAGTGATATGTACCTGTACTGTGGAATTTCTTTTCATGCTATGGCATGGGAATAGATGCCAAATTGAATGCTGGAAGGGGGAAGTGGAAAGAGCCATGAAGGGGGAGAGATGAGATTAGAGAATAGACTAGAGAAACTGAAACTCTGCACTGGATGACTGAGGGTCCCTTGAAGGTCATTTCCCATCCCCTACCCTCTCATAAAGTGCAGCAGCAAATCTGAAGTTCTCTTTTCAAACCGTTGTGGAAACCCTTTCTTCCCTTCAAGCATAGGAAGTTGTGAACATTTTCTAGTCATTAAGGGATTCTTTCATCCTAATTCCTGAGATAGTAAATATTCTCTATGTGTTTATAGTCAAGTCTTAAGGCTGAAAAGATATAACCCTCATGGTCACTGTAAGTTTCAAAGAACTGATTAAAAAATAGCTTGCATTTTTTCCCCTAGTCTTTGTGGGTGTAGATTCCAAGCAAAATTGTGGAAGAATCAAACTGACATTTCATTGAAAATGTTGGGTTTGTTGTTTTTGGTTTTTTTCTCTCTGTTTTGTCTGTATTGGCATTCTGCTAATTTCTTTACTAGTGGATGAGCAGCTCTAGTCTGGATGAGGCAAGCATAAAAATCTGTGAGAGAGACTCAAGTTGCTGGCAGATGTTGAAAGTTTGCTCAAAATACATGACAGCAAACACAATCTGTTGAATGGTCTACAGAAAAGCTTGCTTGCTGAGTGAAATTTCTTCAGTTAGCACAGCCTTCTGTCCTGTACAGAGCTTGTACTAAATCCCTTTTCTTCTGTAGTGGGAAGAACTGTTAAATCTACAGGTACTTAAGCATCAAATGCAAAGAATTTTCGATTCACTTTGGAACTGAGAGAAACTAATTCTCTACCGTGAAAGAGATTAAGGAACAGTTGCTTTATCAGTTTAGTCTGTCTACATTTTCTTTGAAAGTCAAGATGTAAGTAAGTTTATCTCACAGCATTTGCAAGATTATTCAGTTGTCTGTGAAGGGGACTGTGAATACTTGCTGTAAGAGAATGTGGCAAAATATCTATATCCGTGCTAAAAAAAGGGATTACATCCCTTGTGTACTTAAATACTATTTTTTGGTAAAATTCATGTAAATAGAGAGTAGCTCTGAGAAAAGCAATAGTAAACCTGTTCAATGGACAGCCTGGGTATTGTATCTTGGCACCACAGTGCTACTTAAAAAGATGAAGACATACTTTTAATTTTTAATTTTTAAATTCATATTTATACAAGTGTTGTATGGAGAGGGAGCTTTTCTGTAAAATTTGAACAGCATTTTAAAATTACTCTGTTCATGATATTGTCACAGGAGAATAAAGACTTCCTTTCATTGAAATGAAAACTTGTAGATGAGATAACTGGCCAATTGAATACTTTTCGCTTACCTTTTTTCAATAAAAGCATATAAACTATGCTTTAAAAATCAACCAAAAATAAACTTTTACTTTAATAATTTTCATATCTCTTTCACATACTTGTGAGTTTTTCTAACATCTAGATCATGGGTGTTTTTTTCCTCAAATATACTACTTTGGTGACTCTTCCTCTCCATCTCCATCCTGTCTGGCTATATCTGTGTCCATCCTGCTTCCCTCAGCAACCAACCCAAAAACCAGAATCACAAAGCCTCAATTAGAATTGTAGTTGATTTTAATATTTTTTGTTGAAAAACAAATGTTTATATAATTTACTTTGATTCATGTTTAATATTGTGACTTTTCTAGCTCTGAATTCCTGACAGGGAAATGCTTTAATGTAAAAGGGATGCTGGAAGCTCTGCTCTGGTGCTCTAGTTGGCACTGTACAGTTAATTTTGGAGGAAATTAATTGTCTCTGTTGTGTTCATGTTAAAGGTAGCTCTCTTGAAATACATGTAAACACCCTCCCATCTTAAATAAGGATTCTAATTGTAATTAATTTTGCACAAGCAAAGTATATATATATTTTTTTTTTTCTCCTAAAATCATATTCAAAGGTTATTCAGCTGCCAGGTTCATTAGAAGTGATGTTGTAGACCCTGGAGACCAGGTGGGATCACAACTAGAGTGGTTGATTGTGTTTTAATATAAATTCATTTCTCCAAATCTCAAATGTGTCTAAAATACTCATCAGGCAAAACAATTTAAAAATAATTGAGAACAAGATATTACCTAGTAAAGATTTTTCCCACAGCACTACATAAATAGAATGTGTAAATGATGCTGCCCTTCTAGACTTGTTGAGGTCCAAGAGTATTGTTTTAACTTTTAAGGCTTTTCCTGTTTTTCATTAGACTTTGTTGGATTCTATTCTATATTAATCCAATTCTGAATGTCAATAGGTATACTGATACATTTCTGTGAGCCTTTAGGAATAATGGTAGAATTAAAATTCAGAAATCATATGATGCCCTAAGTTTCTTTTTGGTTTGTTGTTTGTTTGGGGTTTTTTTTGGGGGAGGGGTTGGTTTGTTTTGGTTTGGTTTTTTAATACTGTGACCCTTTTCATCTGAGCACCTAGGCAAAATTTGAATATATTTTGGAGTCTAGGAGATGAATTTGGTACGAAAGTCAGAGATTTATTTACAATGCAGTTTTAATTTTAATTACTCCAGCTTCCTTTAATGCAGCAGTATGATCAGTAAGAGATTATATAGGTTACAAGAATTTGGGCCCAGCCGATGTCCCAGCATCTCCTTAGGGGCTTTTTTGAGGCCTGTTTTCAAGGCCTTTTTAAAACTGGGTGTTATGTCCATATTTTTGGGGTTAAAAATCATAACTAAGCCATGTAATGAGAGGAATCCCTTTTTAAGTTTTTTCTTCATCAGTTTTATGAAGTTTCAAGTGATATCCATGCCAAATGTGCTATGAAAAACACGTAGGGTTTAGTGTATATAAACGCTTTGTCCCATGAGCCACAGTTTTTACATCAGGACAACAGATGACTTGCTAGTCCCCTGCTGCCAGTCCAGATGTTCTCTCCAGCTCAGTCTTCTGAACTGCTGGTGGAACAGCTGATTATAGCTCAGTACATTTTTCTTTTTTTTTTATTCAATTTTTCTTAAAGTGTGTTATAAACTGCTGTAGCTCAGAAACTGCTTTTAACTTTTCTGTCAGTGCTGCAGAAACAGGGCAGCTGTCAGGTGTCTTTGTTCAGGTGTAGGTGGCCTCTTCCCCAACTTGCCCCTCCAGAGTGGGGTGGGTCATCTGAAGCTTTTTTCCCTTGTCCCGTGGTCCAGCCTGGGGCAGGTATCTCGGGTGCTCTCTTACATCTAAAACATCCACCTATGTTCGGATGCTGAGACAGTGGCCTTTTCTGCCACCCAGTGTTTAAATCCTGCATAAACCTTGTGCTGTATTTTCTGGGGAGAGAAAGTCCACTGATTTTGCTTAAGACTTCAGGATCTGACTCTTTAAAGGCATGTTGATCTTCTAAAATCTTCAGCAGCCTCTGTTAAGCTCAGTGTCTAGTTCTCCCTTAAATAGCTGTTCTTCACCCAAATTGTTTTTCTTTCTTCTGGTTGTCTGCTTTGCCAGTCTTTGTCTGCCACTGAGGTGATGATAGTAGGTGGAATGAATTGGAATGCTAGTATTTCAGAGTTTAGTGTTTGGTTAGTAGAACTACCTATCTAAGCTCATACTTCTCTAAACATAACTGTTCAGAGTATTTTTGGGTTTGTTTTCCTTCTATTCAGTGCAGGTAAAGACTTGCCTTCTTGGGAGCATCCACATGGTTTGTAACAGTTTTCAGAATTTTTTTTTTCATCTGTTTTCACTGCTACTCTTTATTGCTTATACCATTAGCATTTTAAATAGATTTAAGTTGATCCTCTGTGGAGTACCATGATATTAAAGACTCTGGTTCCTTTCCTCTTAAGGAAAATTGGCACATGGGCATGAGATACAGACTGGAGATAACACAAATGTGTTCTTACCATCCACCTCAGGGGCCCTTTATTGACGCATGTTTTAGAGTGCAAAGATTTGACTGCAAACTCCATGCACACAAAGGATAGATAGGATTTAAAAGCTGCTAGGACACTCATTGCCTCCAAGGTGACCCCTGAACAGACTCTGCTGGCCGGGCAGGTGGGAGAAAGGAGACTGCCACTACTCGTCACAGACCCTTGATGGTACTGCGTTTTCCTCTTCGCTGTTTTGTACCTTTGTGTTTTTCTTTTTGAATCCTCATGCTCCTAACAAGCCTGTCTGTAACTTTGCCTTTTGTCTAAAGACTTTTCAGTTTTTTCTCAGCTAAGGAATTTTCTTAGAAGTGTTAGCTGTGCAGGTTTTGGGACACAGGAAGAGGAGAGGGAAAAGCAAGCAGGGCTAGCCTTGCACATGATTAGGGAATCATACCCAGTTGACTTCCCAGAGTGTAAGAACTGAAATGTTTTCTTCTGCAGCTTCTGAGGGTTTAGCAAGGTGCAAGTGACATTCTCCCAGCTGCATTTAGGCACTAGTAAGGACATCCAATGCCATGCCATGATTGTCACAAATATGTTTTCATTGGGAAGAATCTTTGGCCTTAATTCCAGCTAGACTAAAGATAATGCGGGGAGAGTTGACAATGAGATTCTCAGTCATGTGATGTCTTAGTGGGATATTGTTGTTTCTAGGGTAATTACAATAGAACAGTGATGTAAGTTGTTTCATTATGTAAAACATAAAGCTGTGCTGATTTTAATTCATTTCCTGCCAGTCTTCCTCTACTAAATTAGTTTAGGAAAGCTCTGTATTTAAAGATCTGCATAATATGCATTGGAATTTCATTTGGCTGACAAAGATTATTTCTTAATGACTGTCTTAAGGAAGCACTGCTTGCAGCATAATAGTGAGATTTTTTTATTCTTCCCCACACCCCTCATAAATGTAATTATTTTGCTTAAAGACTGTCTTTAAAAACACTGTCTGCCTTTGTTCCTTAGCATTCTGCATGTAATAGACTGGGTTTTGATGGTGACAGTGATAGTATAAAAATACTTTATAAAATGTAAACTTTGAAGTTTAAGACCATCCATGCCTAAAAATCTTTTTTCGTTTTGTTTTCTCTTCTTTTTAGTTATCATTGTAAATACTAGTAAGCAAACACTTTCAAATATGGGGACACTGCAGTTTATAAATTGCCTTTTTTGAAGGGAGTGATTACTGAAAGTATTGACAGAAGGGATGATACATAGGAACTTACTGCAGTATAATCAGAAGAATTGAAATAATAGTGCAAAAAAGTTTCAGCCATGATCATATGATTTATACCGTAAGCAATTGAGAGCTACTGTATAATTGTTTTATTTTTTAATTTAAAGTTTTTAATTGAACAAGCTTAATTGTTTTACTGTACTTTGGTATAATAGACTGTGAAGCTTTAAATCCATAGGTGCTCTAAAACTCAGAGCTTCACATAAGAATCCATATCCAGTTTCCCAAATTAACCTCCAACATAGCATTCACAGCTTTGTGTGAAGTTTCTTAAAATGTTGGTTCACAGAAAGTGGTGCAGCAATTCAACAAGATCCTGAGATGTGAAGAAAGGTGCACTGAAAAGTTGCAGTCAATTGTTCTAAATTTTTTCAGGTAGCACATTTTGAAATATAGAGATGACCACTTGTAGCCAATTAACTTCAATCATATCTTGAATAAGTGCAGTCACACTTACCTCAAGTTGATTATGGTATTTCATTAAATACCTAAAATTAGCTAAGATTCAGCACATTGCAGAGAATCATTTTGCATCAGTCTAAATGCAATAATGATCTTGTGTTTAGTAATCCACACTTGAATTGACAACTTCCATAGCGCTCTTCAGTGATTGCTGCAGCAGTTTACATGAGCAGCATCTGTTGTAAATAGAAGATTGTGGTGGAGAAAAGGGCTGGTGTGATGGTTTCATAAGTTTGGGAAGAATCCACAAATAAAATGAGGGATGTTGACTTTCTTCTAGCAGGGTTTTATCCAAAGAAATTCAAGGTTGGAGGAAAATTAGGCATGGTGAAACTCATAGCAGGGAGAGAAGATGGAAACATTAAGACAATTGTTTGGGGGTTTTTGATTCTATTATGTATGTGTTGTATAATGCACAGATCCACTTGAAATCCATTTTTTGAAGCACACTGGAGAGAGCATGAAATAAATAACAGGGAACAAATCAATTAATGACTATGTCTACAAAGTAGAAAAGAAGCAAAATGCTGTAGCATTTCCAAAAGTCATTAGGGTATGTGTGGCCAACAGATCAGAAATAATCTACAAATAATTATGTTGATCTGATATATTACTTACAGTCTTGAAAGGGATTCTATGCTTTCTTGAGAATGACATAAAGACAGAAGTTCCTATGTCTAGAAGGTAATTGAAGGTGAAGATAGAGAGCAATGCATACAACAGGGAGTAGCTGTCTCTGTCCAAACAAATTGCTTCCCACCTGTAGCCACTGACTGAGATTCAGCTTGGGATGGGACTTGTGATAGCATGCTAAAATGTAGGGAATATTTATAAGGGCACACTCAGCTGTATATGAACATTTTCTGTAGGGGTTATTTAAATGCCAAGATGACTTTGGAACTGATGTTATTGAAAGAAATTTTATTAGAGTTGATACTTAAGAAATTATTGGTGAAATTGTAAAGAAGTTTTACAAAAATGGTTCTATTTCCCATTATAATAATAATGGATGGACAGGAAGTGGCCTTTGATTCTGTTCTGGCTGATGTAGTTATAGGACAAGTCAGAAGAACTTGAAATAGTGAAAGAAGAGCATGAAATAGAACATGAAATAGTGTATCATGTCAAAAGCATCTTAATGAATAAGGAAGATACTGTATTAAAAGCTTTATCCCTGGAAACAAAGCAAATTGTTCTATACCAGGTCAGGATAAAGAGTGGTTTGTGGGTTTTTGGCTTTTTTAAAAGCATACTGTATTTTCTTGGCTATTTTCCCCATAGATTTGCTTTGGGCAGCTCCTTGTAAAAAAGGTTATCTTTATAGAATTCTTTCTAGTTTGCCATGAGAACTACAATCAAGCATCTCTTTGTCCGTGTTCATCCCTGTATCTCTTTACCCAGTATTTCTATGTATCTATATTACAATTCCTCGTCAACTCTAGAAAATCGGTATAAAGTTATTTGGAAAAAAAGAAATTAATTGCCCCAGTTATTAATTAATAATTTAGGTAGTTGACACAAGTTTTTCTAAGTTCTTCTACTACAATTAATGAGTTTATTTCAGGTGGAGGAAAGCAAGTGTACAAGTAATACTTTGTAGATCTTACCCCTTGATTTATTTAGTGTTACTGCACAATAATTAAGTCCTGTCAAGTGAAGCTTTAAGGATAGATACATGTGAAGAAATAAACAAGAATGAAAAAGCACATCCATAGTCACTACTATGTGCTCTAGTAATTTTTCCTGTAGGAGATGACTTAATTTGTTCAAACAAAGAACTGAGTATGAAGCTCTCTGAAGAATTATTAAGTAAAAGTATGGATTTTTTTTTTTGTATCTATAATATACTTAGTGGTTGCACGAAGAGTGTTTAACTGAGTGTATTTATCAAAAGGCTTCACTGTGAAGAGAAGAAAGCACTTTGTGGTCTTAATTTTTATTCTTTATTCCTTTAAGAAATGTGAAGAAAGTAAAGTAATGACTGTTGTCACTTTCCTGATTAAATAAACACATAAGATTGCCTCTTCTTTGCTGCAGGGATTTATATAAACACCATAGAATTTGTCATTCCATGATGTGGAGTGAAGCCATTTTCTTCTTGTCAAAAAAAAGAGTGAGACTCTATAGCCTATGTTCTTAACTCACAAAGCTTCAGAGAAATTGGCATTGTTTTTTACTTTTTTCTTCAGTGCTTTAGAGTGATCAACTTTTTCCCCTCTTGCTGTTTGTATTAGCAAAACTTTGATTGCAATGTAGCACACCTTTGATTAGGGCATGATATTTTAGAACATATTTTAGCACAGACTTATTATTAGTAGTATATCTAAATTTTGTAGGACTGTTTTCCAGTCAAGTAATAAAGTGATGTCTTTTGAGGAAGGAATCCATTTGTTATTAAACCACAACTGGAAGTGAAATCATCGCTATGAGTACAGTGTTACATTTTCATACCCTGGTCTTTTGCAAGCAGGTGGAGGCAATGCTAAATTCCCCCTTGTCTTCCCTCCCTTCCCTTCTCCCCCAAAGGAAAAAAAAAAATGGAAATACCCATTCAAGTTATTGTTTCACTTACTATGACATCAAGCTAGTCAGGCTGATAAATAATTTGAATAATAAATAATAATAATAGAATTATTCATACAAAGGAATTATATATATTTCACAGCACCTAGTGTCAAGTTTGTCTGAATGACTTTTTGTGACTGTAAATGTGGCCACAGCTACAAGATAGAAACATTTTTTATTCTGAATTGTCATTTAAATGTAACAGATTTAATTTATTTAGTTTTAAATGGACATTCAGAAACAAGTTATAGAAGTTGGTATTTAAGGAACGAAATAGCATAATCTTTCAAAATGCTATATATACAATTGGTTTTAGAAACAATGAGTTGTTGAATTTCACTTGTTGAAGTTTAACTCCTACCTTTAAGATTTCATAGATAGTTTCTATGTTCAAAGAATCAGCGAATTGGAGCAATTAGTCAGCCAAACATTGGAGAAAAAATATCACAAAAGATTTCCACTGGTGTTTCTCCCCATTTTCTGATTTGAGTGTTTAGTGTTTATTATGCTGGATATATAGGCTATTCATTACCCTGAAATCTTAAAATTGTGGTTTTTTTCTTACAAATTAGGGTCTTATAGCCATTCTGGGGTGAGGGCTTAAGCCCCATAGGTTATTCACAAAGTGAATGCTTTTTGGAGAGGTAAGAAGTCAACTATGAAACACTAAAATTTATTATCAGTGTTTTCAGGCTTCCTTTGCCACCACCTTCTTGAATAGGGCATTGGAAAAGATGAAATTCTACTTTGACTCTGTTATAAGAAATTTCAAGGTAATTATTTTGTCATTGGGTTAGTTGGGGAGGAAACTGAAAGTCTGTCAGGAAATGGGAAACAGCTTTCAGCTGGATGTTCTTTCTAATCCCTATCCAGCTAGCAAATTGGCTAAAAAAGGTAGTGACTTACAGAAAGTAGTGGAAAATAGCATTCTTCTAAACTCATTAATTGTGTACTGGAAAGAGGGAATGTTTTGTAGGTTTCATCAACACTTGCTCTTAGCTCAGAACCATCCTCACCCAAACTTGGAAAACCAGAAACATTTGATTAGAGTCCGAGGACTGAGCAACTCATTTGCCAGCTATGCTAGGTTGTCAATATATGCATGGGCAAGCTTATTTTAAACTATTTCAGAGAATCTTAGCTTTAATTTTCTCTATATTCTGTTCTGGCCTAGAAAAAGAAACTTGTTTTCCACACTATTATGAAGTTTCCACTTCAGATGTGTTTTAATTAAAAGTTGTTATCATTTTGCTACCACATAAGCCAGGATCAGTAATATTTGCACTGAAATATGATCTGAAATAGAGGATATCTGTAATAGGAATAGTTGATTTCATTTCAGTTAAACGTCGTGGCATTTCAGTAAAAGACCTTACTGTTAAAAATAAACATGTTTCCAATGCATAAAATATACTGGTAGATTAATATTTCCAAATGGAGATAAGTAACGAGCGGTGTCACTAAGGAACTTATTTGAATTGAACCTTGTGAATGGCACCAAAATGTGTGGTGTGTTTGATTGGCTTGAGGGAAGGGATGCAGGGCGGGACACAGGTGGCAGGACATGGCACAGTGGTTTTAAACTGGAAGGGTGGATTTAGATTGTAAGGAAGGACATAAGAACAAAAGTTCTCATGGTGAGAGTGATGAGACACCAAAGAGGTTGTCCGGAGAGGCTATGGGTGCCCCATCCCTGGAAATGTGTAAGTTCAGGTTGCACAGCTGACAATGTCTCTGCCCATGGCAGGGAGGTTGTGACCAGATAATCCCTGAAGTCCCTTTGGACATAGATCACTCTGTGTTCTGTGATTTTATACAAGTTCTCATGCACTAGCCAGTTATCTTAGAAGAACAGAACTTGGTTTAGAACTCTCAAAGGGTTCTATTGCCTTGTTGTGTGAGTTACCATTCCATTGTTGACTTAGAAATACAGTATTCAAAGCTTTTTCAAATGTGGAGAATGTTATTTTTAAATAACTTTCCAAGTAACCTGTAGGCAGTCAAATATGGTTTTTGTGATTTCTATCTAAGGGCACTAATTATTCTCTCAGTATTTTCAAGATACTATTTGAGGTTTCTATTGTCAGAATTTAATTTCAGTGAATTAGGGGGAATTCAACTGAATATATTTTGGCACAGTGTCTTTCCCACCAGTCTTTTGTGGAGCTTACAAATTTGGTGATTGCAGAAAGATAGTGGGTATGTTAAAACATGTTCAGGTCACAAGAGGTTTTAAAATAGATGCTTAATGCTAGAAAAATAGAATAATGGATAAAACAAAGTAAAGCTGTGAATCAATACAAGCATTCCATTGTAGGTGTTTATTCCAGAGACAATTCAAATAATAATTTTGCCATGTATTTTACTAAGCACAGCTGCTGTAACAGTGTATCATAAATGTATTTATTATTCTCATATTTATCTTCATGAAGTACAAATTATATAGTTGAAATGGCAGTATCTAGTAAGAAATTTACATTAAAAACTAGATGTCTTTGAATACAAACCTGTTTTTCAGGTCTCTTAGATGAAAAAGCGTTTATGAAACATTGAATGTGCAAATACACTTTCTCAACTCTATTGGCACAGCCCAGCCTGAGCTAATATCTTTCTTTAATTACCTTTCTGAAGAATGTAACTTCAAAAAGTACAGCAAGGAGAGAAATAGTGTGCTGTGCTTAAGGATGAATTCCCATTTAATTTGAAGCCTGTATTTGAGATCTCCTGTGCTGGTTTGTGCAAATACACCACCTTTGCTTTCTGTGCTTACTCAAAGGGAATAGGGACCAGCTTTGCCAGGTGGCTGCTTCCCCTTGCAGATTCCCTGAATCCTGTGCTGAGAATGATCTAAGACTGTCTATAGGCTCTTTGAGCTTTCCACTGGAAATGTTTTTCTCTGGAGATAATAGTTCATTAAAAGTACAAACTTTTCTGCCCTCCATGCCAAAGTCTGTCATGGAACTGAGCAGTCTTATCTCATAGTGCTGAAAGGAACGTTTTGGTCTCTATCCAGAGCAATTGCTTATGCTGAGAATTGTCTTGGTTTGAATGACAGATGTCTGCTAACAAAGGCAGGAGTCTCCCTTGGAATGAAGGATATAAATGCTCTCCCTCTGAATTATTATAATTTTGAAATTAAGGGGCTCTCAGGCAAAGATATGGGAATAGGAATAACAGTTCTTTATTAGGAGAAATAAAATAAAACAAGCATGCTGTATTACAAAGAAAAACAAACCCACTGTTAGAGTCAGAATACAAATTGACACCCTGTTGGTCAGGGTGTTGGCAGCAGTCCAGTTGCAATGGTGGCTGCAGCCCTCCTGGAGTAGCAGTTGTGGCTCTGTTGAAGCACTGATCCTGGAGAAAAGGTGCAGCTCTGCTGAAGGTTCAGTGCAGAGAGATGGGCCTGTTCTTTCTCTGGGAGTCCAGTGGAAAAGTCTGCTGTGGTGTCCCAAATCTCAGGTTTTTTTCCAGATACAGATGCTTGGCTCCTCCCCCTGGATGGAGCATTTCCCAATGGAATTATGTGAGTTTATCAGTGGACTCAACGGCCCATTAGCAGAAGACCTATCCCTGGAGGGAGGATGGGTTGTGGAAGAGGTAAGGAAACTGCTCTTGCTGGTTTCTTATCAGCTGGGCTATTGACATAAGATTACACCACCACCCCATCCCAGTTCCAACAGATGGGGATGGAATACACACTTTGGTTACATTTTGCACTGCAACCCATGACAAGGATAAAATCTGGAAGCATGAGAAGAAGTAATCTAAGCCTTGTATTAGCTAATATTGGTATAAAGAGTGAACTTCCCTTAGCCCCCTGTTTCCCCAGGGTTAGAAATCAACAGATTACCATTCAAAACATGGAGTCAATATCTCAGAAGCTTCCTGTGTTGTCTGTGCTGGATGATGACTGATAATGAACGCTTTCCCTCATCTTAATATTTTCTTATCCTTCCGTAGATTTGGCGTTGCTACCAACTGCCTGGTTGGGATGAAGGGAAGGATAGACTTTGGGTCAATAAAATACAGACAGGCAACTAAGTCTTCAGAGGTTCAGTGTGCTGGTCTCTGAGGGTCTAAAATAAAAGGATATTCAGTATTTTCTAAGGTGATGTCCTAGGTTGATAAAATGCAAAAGTTTGCCCCTTTTTCATTCTTCTCTATGTGATAATAACTATTCCTTATGAGGTTGATTTTGCCACATGAACATAAAAAGCAGCTGACATGCTTTGTTGCTTGAGGATTAAAGTTTTGATTTAGGAATTTCAAGGTAATTACTTAAAAAAAAAAGTTCATCAAAACATGTGGATACTGAATGGTAGATTGATAAAGTGTTTTACGAGGTATCATGGTATAGATGAACTTGAGCCTCACACCACTGCAGCAGCTATGATTTGTCATCATCTATACACAGAAAAGACTTTTCAATCATCAGTGCTCTCTAACTTTTAGGAAAAAAGAAAAGATATTTGATATGCTGGATATTTGATGCTGGAATTTTCTAAAGGGCAGAAGTTTGGTCTTACTTCGCTTCTGTAGTGCTTTTATTTGGGATTTTTCAAAATGTTCTCTTTTGTGAAGAATTCTGCTTCTTGGCTGCTTAAATACCTGTTGCTGTTCATTATCATTAGGAAAAAGAAAATGCACCTGAATTCAAATTAAACCTGTTTGTATTTGTGTTTTTAAGGTATAGGCATAATACAAATGCTTTAAATATTTTTGTGTGTGAAGCAGATGCCTTCTCAGTATCCCTTGGAAGTCACTTGTGTGAGCATAAATTAGGGAACCAGTATTTTAAAGTAAAAAATTGTTAGGTTTTTAGAAAGCACTGTTTCAGGCTTTCAGACGATGGTTTTGAGAACGTAGAGCTTAAAAATGTTAACAATTGGCCAAGTAGTTAATATTTTTGTCACTGCTAATAGAATGAATGGATTTTGAATGTAATTTTGTGTTCCTATATAGGGAATAAAGAAAGTTGAGTATAATTGTAAATTGTACAAAAGCACCTCACAACAAAGGGAATCTCCCTTCACACTTGATTCTTTACCAGTCCCCATCTTAACTCTGGTGTTGTTTTCTGGGTAAAGTTCAGGATGATGGTCTGTTTAAAATCAAAAGTCACCTGATCTGTAATAATTTGTAGCTATTTGTACACTTCATTTAGACTTATTTTGAAAGCAGACTCAATGTTGAGCAATAACCTACTGTTTAATTATGGAAATAATGAATTGCATTAAATTATGTGCAAATTTTGACAGTGCATCTTCAAAGTTGTGATTTAGTTGTATTTTGTAGAACAGCAAATTTTATTTGTTAATTTGCGAAGCTGATTGTATGACCAAGCAAATTTAATATTATCTAAGAAGTTTATTTTGAGAGAACAGAGTTATAAATACTCTTAAAGATTTTTATTTTATTGGTGTATAATTTACTTGGGTAGAATAAAAGTGGGACAAATGCTAATTTATCTAAATCAGAGCTGAAATCCATATAGATTTTATTAGCACTTAAAAGAGTTTTGTAATATTATTTTTCATACTTTCTCTATTTTAAAAAGTGTATGCCCTGCAGGCTCTGTTAAAACTGCAGGTAATTGTCTTCAGTGCTTTTTTTTTTTTTTTTTTTCTTCTATTTACCTCAGGAAGCTCACTGAACAAAAAGCATCAAGAATATTAAGTTTCATTACAATAAATACCTACCTGCTTTGCCTCCAAGGCTGTTCTTATATTCACATTTTGCAGGACATAACCTTTGCTGAGTAGTATTTGAATTATTGCTTTCATTTTATAGGGCAAATAACTGAATGCTTTATTTGATATTAGTTTACTCTTACCAAGTGTGGATAGGACTAGCCAGAAAAATGTAACCCTGGGACACTTGCTGCTTACTGGCAGGTTATTTCAAACCCTTACATAGTCCATAGTTCATTTGAGGAGAAAATTTGTGTTTGTGCAAATGGGATTTCAGGAAAGTCGTGTGAATATATTCCTAAACATGTTTAATTCATTGGCAAAATATGAGAGAGTTGGTGCAGAATTAACGTGCACAATTAAAACGAAGTGTCTTTTTAAAGCATCAATCAAATGTCTAAGCAATTGAAAATAGGGAAATTCTTGTTTCACCTTGCCGTATGGCACTGCTTTGTACCAACAGAGTAAGTAGGATTTTGAGGTAAAGAAGTTAAAATACTTTCATGAACACTTTAGAACTGTTGGTTCTATATGAATAAACAGTGGGCCTCTTTCTAAGAAATCATTTTCCCCAAGTAATTACTGAATATGAGTCTATAAGTCTAATAAATGCATAGTGCTATTATATTGTTTACAACACATTGGAAAAAAGTGTTTTCTCCCTACATTGCAGTGAACTTATGGGGATCAGGATTAATGGTTGCAGAAGGGCTGTTGTCTGGTGTGGCACTCCAGAATTCCAATTTTAGCTAAAACGGTAAACCTTCTGCATCTTCAAAGGTGCTGCTCTTGTTTGCTCTCAAACCAAACCAGAAAAGCTACATAATGTTCTGCTTACTGGAATTTTTAAATAGAAAAGTGTTAATATATTAAACATAATGTGGATTGTGTATAATATGTATTAGTGTTATTATACATATATATATATACACACACACATATAAAGCTAAACTGCTTCTCCTGTGAGAAATAGCTGAGGGAACTCAGACTATTTAATTTGGAGAAAAGGTTCAGAGGAGGTCCTTGTTGATTTCTACAGCTTCCTGCCAGGAGGGTGTAGTGTGATGGAGTGGGGGTCTTCTCCCAGGTAGCAAGTGGCAGGACAAGAGGACATGGCCTCAAGTTGCACCAGGGGAGGTTTAGATTATATATCAGGAAACATGTCTTCACTGGAAGGGGGAGCATGTGTGCCAGGCTGCCCAGGGGAATGGAGGAAGAACCATCCCTGGTGGCATTCAAGGTCTGTGGTTGTGGCACACACAGGGACATGGTTTAGTAAAGAGCACAGTGCTGTTAACAGTTGTACTCAATGATGTTGGAGATCTTGTCCAACAGAAACTATTCTGTGATTCTTTATATTGCGCATATAATACGTGTATTTGTCTGTGCTTTATGAAGAATTGGAGTTTTGCCCACAAAAAGGCACAGAAGTAATTGTGCAACCCTGCATCCAATTAATTTACCACTAATAACTTTTGCTTAAAAGAAATCAATATGACTTAGTTTGTGAAAGAACTTCAGAACTTAACAAATGCTTCGAAATTTGAAAATAGTCATTTCACTTTGATTTCTCATGACATTTTCACAGTACTGCTTAAATAATTAAGGACTTCTTTTCCTGAAGGCTGGCCTTGAAATTCTCAAATACTTCTGAGCTTTTTCATTTTAAAGCGGGGAATGGGATGTTAAGGCTTAAGCAAAGATGCCTTCTGCCACAACTATTGATAAAAGTATACATTATTTTTGACTGTTGGAGAAAACTTTAAATCACTCAGCAACTTATTTGATACAGTCTGTAGTTATGTAATATTATCAGCTCTGTAATTATGCTGGCATCAATAAATCCTCAATTTCTGTGGCTAAGAATAAAACCCTCTTCTTGGATTTAGAAGTTAATTCACTGATTCTGTGTCATCTAGGGACTGATATAGGGGAAATGACATATTATTGCTAACCCCTTCTGCTCCCAGGTTATCCTGTGCCCCAAGAGAACAGCTTTTTTGTTTGTCATCTGCACGGCCCATTTTGGACACATAGTGCGGTTTGGATCGCCAAACAAAAGTTCTTTGGGTCTGCTAAAGGCTTTATCACGTTCTGCTGGCTGGCAGAGCTGAGTTTGCTGCTGCTTGGGCTTCTCAACCCCCTATGGCTAAAGAGGGCTTGGGGTCTTGGCAATGATTTCGTGTAGATGACAGAGGGGAATTACTTGTGATAAATCAAAGAGGTTGAAATTCAAAGGGGTTTATTGTTGCCGTTGTTATTTTCCAAATAGGATAAGATTGGTTACTGTTTTGTGTAACTTTAATCAAACAAAGTACATCTAGGTGGCGGGGAAACTGCTCTGTGCTCATAAGCATTGGTGAAAAACTGAATATCTCTGTCTTAGATCTAGGTTTTTAGGCCATAAAATAACTTGTGCCACATTCACTGAAAGTTAGCTTTGTATTCATTAGACAATGCCAATTTCTTTGTTTAGCAATCTTTTGATTGAATTTAAGCCAGTGAACTGTTGAAATGTTTGGGGTTAGTTTGAAAAATAATAATTTAGCAATTCAGTGCTACTCTGTCTTAAGTTGATTAAGTGCTAAGAACTGAAACAGGTATATCATCATAAAAGTCTAGATTCTTAAAAGGTCAGCAGTTCTCCAATACATAGTAATAAATGCTATTCCTGAAGGTCAACATTAATATGGTTCAAGAATTACATCTTCAAACTGTATTAGACACAGCCAGTATTATTTTTTGTCCATAGTGACAAAATTAACTGCATTTAAATGCATTGCTTGCATCTAAATATTTCGTGTTCATCATGGACTGGAATTTAAAATGCTTATAGTGAATTATTATTTTGCTTTTTTATTAGTATAGAGGAAAAAAGTAAATAACTAGTGTGTCTTGTAAGCAATTTCACAGGTTTTCTGCTGACCTAGTATAGGAAAGTTGTTAAATTTCTCATCACCTCATGAAACCAGGTCATCTAGGTAGATGTGCTCATTTCACTTTTTCAAACAAGAATTTTTTTTTAATAAATGAGCTATGGGCTCCAAGGTTGAGGGGAAAAAAAAAATCCAGCAATACTTCTCTGCAAAGACCTTTTTTATTTTGAATGTCTGAGTGAATTCTGAATTACTTAGATTTCTTATTCTGTAGATCATTCTGTTCTTAATGATGATATAGCATAACCTTCCTGTCTTTGATCATGCAAGCAATGAAAAAATTTTCTCAATTTTGTAGTATGCAAAAATGTGTGATTTTTAGGATATAACTTAAGATATGGCTTTTTTTCCAGAAGAAATTACATTCCTAATGAATGCTATCCTGTTTCCATATTTGTCTAGAAAATACAAGAACGTACTGTTTTAGAACTGCTCCTGAATTACTGTTTCTATGGTGGATGTATCTCAATTATGCCTCTTCACTTTTGGCTTCTGCTGGCTTTCTGTAAAGTTATTTGTTCTGGCAACTTCTATATCTAATACTGCTGCTCCCATGAACAAATTGACTTGGATGAAAAAATTAATCTCTGTATGGTTTGTGTGATTTGCATGTCTCAAAAAATCTGTTTTTCTGCCTCATGTTTTGGAGCTGTATGACTCTCTAAAAGTCAATACAGTTGCTAGTACTTGATATACTTCTTTAAAATTATCCTAAAGCTGATTTTTCCCAAGTTTAGACTAAAATAAGAGGTAATATGATTATTTATTTATTTATGATCTTCTCTCCCATATGCAATCAGATGCTTGGAAAACATCTGCTGCTCCCACTCAGGTTTTTGATCTCATCAATTTTCTAACTAATACTTTGGTGCAACAAATTCATCTTGTTTGTTCTTACTGTTGTTGCTTTTTCATCTAAAAGTCATTACAATTTATGTTCATACCAATTCTCCATTTTTTCCCAAAGATCAATCTTCAGTGGCAACAATGGTGGAAAAAATTACGTTTATTATCCGTTTTGAGACTTATGTGTATGTTTTACAAATGTACAAATCCTCTTCACCATCTTAAGGACTTTAAGGTTATAAAGTCAAGCAGTTTGTAATGAGAAGAAATAACTTTTAGTCTGGATGGTGCTTGTAGTAATTAATGTACTCTTTGTGCATGCATTATCTTAATTCTCTGTGAGATACTATTTTTTTTGCTAAAATACTGTGCTCTTTTGTCACAGTGTTTGGCTTGCAGGAAATAGCTTTCTGTGAATTTCATGCTGAGTCAGAAAAAGATACAGCAAACGTTTGCACAAAATTGCTTTTTTGTGGCCAGTTTGCCAGTTTGTAGGACTTTTGATATTTTTCTATCTTTTTCAATATCAGAGCAATCTCAATCTTGTTCATTCACTGCAAACCATTCTCACCTGAGAAATAAAAAATATATGAAAGGTTCTTCAGACAAGCTCCTGAAATCTTCCTAGTGTCATGTTAACTTGTGAATTGGATGATTTGAAGCAGGGGAGTGTAGCAATGGAACAAAAGAAAATATTTTTGTCATGCAATGCATACCCAGGAAAGGGTTTAACTGAGGGATTTCACACTGAGCTGATTCACATATCCTAAATTTGGAGGTTTTGATTTGGTAATATTTCTGTCTTCATATGCACAAGTGTGTGTCTCTGTGCAGTGTATGCAAAAAAGGAGAAATATTATAACTCTATGGAAGCCAATAAGAATTGGCTATTAACTGAGATCAGGATTTGACTTTATAGTGTGTCCATAGCCTCCCATCTTTTCTTCTAATACCACTTACACAAGACTTAAAGCATCCTTCATATGAAGAAGTTTTTTGGAGGAAGGAAAGGAATGGCATTTGTTTTGTCAAAACAAATTCCTTGAATCATGATTTCTTCCTGAATTTACTGTTTCCAATGTCTGTTAAATGAAATGTAGGAAGGATCCCCTTCACTACTCTGTGCCTACCATGTACATAGGTAAATTGTGGTGTGATTTGTGCGACGTTACCCCTCTCTGTTTCACCCAGCAGAGGGTGGCTGGAGAGACCCTGCCTGCTCCTGGACTCTTCTCTGAACAGAAACTTGGGAGGAAGTGAGGTTGTAGCTATGCTGTCTTGGGAAATTGGTTAGAGAGAAATGGTAACATTGACAAGTGTTGAAGATGTGGGCAAAACCAGTTTCACTACATCATGTGTTGGCTGACTGACACGGGTGAGCTCTTTATAGCTGCAGGAGATGCACATGAGGGTGTCAGAGAGGGCTGTGCCATGGAGGGTGATCAGTAGAAACAAATGTGGGTGTCTTTTGAAGCTACAGAGACCAACGTCCAGGGAGAAGAGATCATCAAGAGTAGGAAAACTGTTCATGAAACTATTTTATTCCTTAATAGCAAATTCTGTTAATTAATCTTTTCACATGCTTGTTCATTTTGGAACCTCTTTTTTATTTTAATTTCATCTCCATGCTTTATGTCTGTGTTTGTGTCATACCCCATTCCCATTGTTCTGAATTTCAAAATATACCTCCTCAACTTCCCCTTGGTTTACTTTTCGAATGTGTAAATTTACAACATAGTAGGTGATTTGGTATTCTACTGGTGACAAGTGATTTGTCATTAATTGGAAAAGACAGCTTTTCAACAGCACTTATGCCCAAAATTTGCTATAAATCCATAAAATCTCGGGGAGTAGATCTTGGCTATTAACATTTTATTTTCTTTTCTGTAACATCTTTTCCCACAGAGTATAACCATCTTTAGAGAGGGAAAGAAAAATTACACCAGCAAATATGGGTAGTAAAATCTAGTATATGTGTTCAGACACTACCCTGTTAAATGTCTATGTAGATAATTGACAGTTTTTACCAACCTCCTATCTCCAGTCTTAAGATTTTGTACAGTAAAAAGGCAAAGATTTAAAGACAATATTTTTAGGACAAAGTTAATGGAAAACAGGGAAGAAGTCATTAAAATAGTAAAATGTACAGTACGAGTACCACATATGCAAGTGGAGAACACGGTATAAGGAACTCCGGCTGATCCCGAGGTTTTTAAAGCTATGAACTATGCTCGTGTTATTTCAGCTGGGAAGTCCTGAGATTCCTTCTGTCTAACTTGAGGATGTGGATTGAGGACTATCGCTTCGATGGATTCCGGTTTGACGGCGTTACGTCTATGTTGTATCACCACCACGGCATTGGTGAGCCATTTATTAGCACTGGTGCTGTGGAAATAGTGCTGTCAAGTTCAGTGTTTCTCAGGGGGGGAAAAGGGGTTTAGGAGCTAGAGGGGCTTACTGGTAGAGCTTGAAATTAAATGGGAAGGGGAAAGGGACAAAACCAGGCTTGATGGTGATGAACAATGGGATGGCACGCCCAAAACTTGAGGACGGGAGCACTAGGAAGGTCCCACAATCTGCTCCACAAGCTGCAACAAACCGCACTGGAAGTGTTTCTGTACACCCAGTGTGAGGAGCAAACAAGAGGAGTTCAAAGCTTTAGCCCAGTCCCAGGGATTTGACATCACTTCCATAAGCAAAACTCCTGTGGCTGGAGTGCCGCAGTGGGATGGGAGCACGACGCAGCTGGCGCAAACAGGTTCAGAAGATTCCTAAAACACCTGGATGACACAGGGTGTGATTCTGGGGGATGGTCCTGTGCAACGCCAGGAGTTGGATTCAGTGATCCTGATGGGTCTCTTCCAGCTCAGGATATTCTGTGAATGACCAAAAAATTCCAGATTTGCAAATTTTCTTGCCTTGTTGCTATGAGGATAGATGGAAAAATCACTAATATGTTTTGTGCTTATAAAATGAAATATTATGTGAAATACCTGTGTTTTCTAAATAAAACTTGACTTTGGCTTTTAAAACTTCTTGTCTTATTAGGCACAGGGTTCAGCGGAGATTACAATGAGTATTTTGGCCTACATGTGGATGAAGATGCTTTGTGTTACCTGATGCTGGCCAATCACATGATTAATACTTTGCACCCAGAATGCATAACCATAGCAGAGGTAAGATCATTTTGCCATCTTCAGTGTCATTAATATTGATTAGTTTGCTTTAGGATGTGAATTTCCTGTTAATTATCAAGTCAGGCTTTGGGTACTCAAGCAGTGACATGAGCTGAAAAATATTAATTAGTGGACAGACTTTGCCTGGTGGGGAAAAACAACCTGAATATGCGCTCTGGGAATTTTCTCTGCATTAATAGATTATTAATTAATGTGGTGATTTCTTTTTTTTTTTTCCTTCATCACCTTGAACTTGTAATGAGAATTGTTTTTACTAGTTTATTGCTTGTGCATGATAGTCATTTGTCAGTGGTGCTCTGTGGTACTAAAGATTAACAGCCCTAATGATGTTTTGCATATTTTGAATTATATTGGTATATCTGACAATTACCTTTCAAATTAAATGCAATAAACTTATAAATGTTGAATATATAGGCTAATTTAAATTTATTATTGTTTCTCCAGGTTTCTAAAGGAGTAAATAGACTATATTACTTGACAATGAGATCAGTTTTTTTGACTGAAATATGTTTCTGACACATGGAATTTCTAAAAGTGTGAAACAGCAGAGAATTCAAAATTCTGTGAATATTTTCTCTGATATTTTGTCTTTATCCAGAAGAAAAATCATTCAAACATTGAGTATTTTTTTCAGTTATTATGTTTAAAAAATTCATTTTGTTTAAAAGAAAAAGCGAGAGCTATATCTGATACCATTAGGGACCATATGGATTTCTAATAAAAGGTTTTGTGATGCTTAAGAGTTCTTTTTATCTTCAGGAAGCAAAATATTGCATAATTTCATTTCTTACTTACGGTAATGTTTTTTATCATAGGCAACCACTGCTAAGAGCTAAATGACAAACTAGCAAAACAGCATCTGGGGAACAATCAGTAGCAAATTTAAGGTGGTTTCATTGAGCTGTAGGCTTATTTGAAATTAAATCAGTTAATTTTTTAGGTGGTCCTAGATTGTAAGAATTCCTACCAAAGAAATTCTGAGTTTAGTTGTCTTGTATTACCTGGCCTAAGGGTACCTTTTTCTTTTTTTTTTAATAAGATATGTCTTTGGTTTCTCTTTCTTAAGTTGAGAGCTGCTTCTTTTTCAATACATAATTTTCTGCCTCAGGAAGTTGCTATATGAATCATAGAATTGATCAATGTGCTTCATGGTTAAAGGAGAATTTCAGAAGAGGAAGCTATTGACATAATTGAAAATTACAAAAGGCAATGAAGAATGTCTACTTGCCTATAGAATCAGTGCCATGTGAGAAAAATGTTTTTCCCTGACCGTAACTAATTATAATATATTCCATAATTAATGTAATTAATTGATGATTTTACAGCTTTTTAATATTCTGTATGTTCACTGTCATAGTAGTTGCTAATTTTTTAGGTGTTAATGAGTATACGCTTATTTTTCATCTTGATCTTCTAAATAAAGCAGTGATTAAAGTTCGTTATAATTGCAAGAAAAACTGTTAAGTAAAATTATATCATGCCTGAAGTATTATAAACACAAACAGGCAAAGAGACAGTGTGCTGTGGTTTCTGTTTTTATAGGCAGCTCTTTTCAAACCTGGTCTGAACAAACGCTTTGAAATTAGCTGTTTAATCATGGCATAATAGAATGACCTGGGTTGAAAGGGGTCTTAAAGATCACCAAGTTCCAACTCCCTGCCATGAGCAGGGCCACCTTCCACTAGCCAGGTTGCTTAGAGCTCCATCCAACCTGGCCTTGAACAGGGATGGGGCAGCCACAGCTCCTCTGGGCAACTTGTGCCAGGGCCTCACCACTCTCACGGTAAAGACTGTCCTCCTAATATTTAATCTAAACCTACTCTCTTCCTATTTGAAGCCATTTCTTTCTGTCCTATCAATACATGTCCTAGCCAAAAAGTCCTCTTCGTCATTCTTGTGGGCTCCTTTCAGGTACTGGAAGGCCACATTTAGGTCACCATGAAGACTTTTTTCTCAGGCTGAACAACCCAAACTCTCTCAGCCTTTCCTCCCAGCAGAGCTGCTCCATCCCTCTGATCACCTTGGTGCCTCCTCTGGCCTGGCTCCA
>JAWWMU010000001.1:7716008-7756222 GCA_035048155.1 Cinnycerthia olivascens
GCCCCCAGAGCTGGATGCAGCCCTGCAGGTGGGGTCTGAGCAGAGCGGGGCAGAGGGGCAGAATCCCCTCCCTGCCCACGTTGGATGCAGCCCAGAACAGATTTGCATTTCTGCACTGCAAGAGCACACTGACAAGTCATGTCCAGCTTCCCATCCACCAGCAACTCCAAGTCTTTCTCAGGATTGCTCAGGATTTCCAGGCTGCTCTGGATTTGTTCACACCCAGCCTGGATTGATAACAGGGGCTGCCCCAACCCAGGTGCAGCCCCTTGGACTTGTCTTGCTAAACCTCATGACCATGGACCCACTTAAACTGGTTCCAATACAGACATCACTGAGAAATGTGATTCCTGTCTGAAGCCAGCATACCTGGCCATTCCACTGCCAAAACCCCCAATATTTTGGCAGTGACACCAGCCATAGAGCAATGTATGAATAGATTTCGTCCATCCATCTCTTTCAATGTTGCTGCCTTCAGTTAAAGAGGAGAATAGGACTTCTGCCTCAGCTTCCCTTACTAAGTATCCCAAGGCCCTGAAGTCCCCTTTGGATCACATGTTGTCACTTCATTGCTCTGTCTGGAAGATCGGTAATGGGTTGTGCCTGGCTAGGAGGTTTCCAGGTAGAAGTACATTTGATGGAAGATCTACTAAACAAATTAATTATGATTTTATTTTTTTTTAATGTCTAGTTAAAATTTATAGACGTAGATATAAATATTGTTAAATTTTGAATTTTACTTGCCAAAAATTTGGCTTTCAATATTGTGACTAAAGCAGGTGAGAACTGCTTAAATCTCAAGACTTGGACCTCCTCCAGGCAGGCATCATGGCATCACAGAAAAAGGTTTCCTATCGTCATGTCCTATATAACCTAGAGGCTAAGAGTCTGTGTCTATCCTTTCTGACTGATGTAGGAGAGGTACTGAAATTTCTGTCACATCTAAAAGTTTGTCAAGAGTTTCCACTTCACGATTTGTTTTTTACAGCGTGTGCAATGTGGACTCAATTTTCTGTGTGATCCAATGGCTGCTGACTGAATGGGGGTAATGCCCTCCTTTGATCTCCTGGCTTTGCTGCTCACACAGCCTGGGGTGTGCTAGCCATCCCTGCTACCAGGCCAGGCTTTGGCTTAAGCTCAGCTTGCTGCTGGCCCACAGCCCCAGGCCCTTGCTCCCCAGCCTGGCTGGCCCGGCCATTACAGACGCAGGAGGCGGCCCATCCCAGGGCTGGGATTAACTTGGTGACATTCTGACATTCTGTGTGACATTTCTGCTGTTTGATCGCTCCGGCCAGTCCCTCTGGATGGCAGCCCTGCCTTCTACCCCTGGGATGCCATCCATGAGCTTCTTGGCGATCTGGTTGATCTCTTCCCATATGTCAGTGTCTGTATGACTTGAAGCATAATAATCTTTTTCACTATTCCAGTGCAGCAATTGGATTGAAAACTGGATTGAATCCAGCAAGTCATAATGAGCTTCCTTATTAAGCCCTGGTTCTAGTCAGTATTAATTCCATAAATTCTCTTGTGTAGATGCAAGAGATGTTTGTTAATCTATAACTGCTGTCAGTGAGAAGACATTCCCCCACAAAAGTTAATAAAATTGAGTACTGATGGATATTTTGCAGTTGTTGGAGACTTGCATTTTCTGTCCAGATAAGACATTCTTTTAGAAAAGAACATTGTGAGATAAAACACAGTGAAATAAATATTTTGGAAATTTGGAATTACAAATTTAATAGTCATCTTCCATCAATATGAAACTGGAAAATTATTCAGTAAGAGCATGTCACTTTCCAGGACTAGCTGGATCAATAGGTTTGGTTTTGGGAAAAGAATAGATTGTGTTTTTCTTCCTTAGTGTACTTAATATTTAACCTTTTTTTAATGCCATTCCTTATGTAAAATATCAATAAACAAAATAAAGGTTTAATTTGTCTTTTGTTGACTGCTTTGTACTTTCTATTGATTACTTGGAGCTCAAGAGAGCTAATTATTTCTAATTCTGTATCTACTGAGGCCTCTTCCCATTCAAATATCTACTCTATTAAAATATTCTGAGGTAGAGTATTTGATGAAAAAAATCATAATACTTTTCTTTGTAACTTTTGCATTCAAACAGCACGTCTGGGTGTAGTAATAGCTGATTTAAATTTATTCTTTTCTCCCTTAACCAGGTCCATCTGTGAAGCTGTAGTTGAGTGTTTGTATATCAGGATTAGTGTATGGTGGAAAATATGCAGCAATATTTGCAGTGCTGTGGGATTTATGTTGCGGGGTGCTCTGTCTGTTCCAGGATGTTTCTGGAATGCCAGCTCTCTGTCGGCCTGTCGCAGAGGGAGGAGGGGGCTTTGATTATCGACTTGCCATGGCCATTCCAGATAAGTGGATACAGGTGAGAACTTCTTAAAAAATACGCTCTGCTCTTCTAAGTGGGATGTTTCTCTGTCAGTGCATACACATAGATCCTTTTGAATCCTACTGACAAGTTTTGCTTTCTCTTATGTTAATGTGCTGTTGAAATAACTTCTGACAGGCCTGAGCACAGGTATTAGAGGCTGAAATGAGAGCTGTCAGTTGTTATGTAGGTTTCAGGTGAGGAAGTTCAGGAGCTGGGATTCACATTCCAGCTGATAATTGTTTTCTTCATACAATACACATAAGCTCAATTTCTTTGAAATGACCTGTGTCTTGCAACAGCTGTAGAATGTGTAATCTATATTGAATGTGAACAGGTAAATAAAAAGTTCACCGTATGCATATAAATATAAAAACAAAACCCAATAAAAAGTCACTCCAAAACCATGCAATAAACCCTCCTGACACCGGGCATAGAAATTGGCATTGAATATAAATAGACCCGAAAGTTTAAGCAAAGTGAACCTAGGTGAAAAACACCTGCAATTGGTACAGGGGAGGGCTACAAAAATAAATATTATAAGTCTGTAAATATTAATAAATTTGACTACAGTAAAGATTTATATCACCTTTTCCTTACTATAGAGAATCATGAGAAAAGGCATGAAACACTAAATTATCTGAAAAGGCTTCTACTGATGTTTTAGAGGATGTTTTTCAGTTAGACAGAAGATTGCACCTATATCCTTTGGGCTGTTATGATGATCTGAAAACAATAAATTCTTTATATGGCAATTAATGCTTCAATAAATACAGTGTATAGCTAAGAATAATAATAAAAAAATAGCTTACCTTCAGCATCTTTCAATTTTGTAACAAGGAGGTATAGGGCCAATTGAAAACAGATTAAGCCTCTTTTCAGAAGATAAACTTGAAAGCTTTTATATTTGACAGAGATACTATAATTAAAATCTTGGAATGTGTAATTTAGACATTTAAGTCCAGGAATGCAGTAAGGGCTCATTTTTTTAACAACAAATACCTAATTGTGATGTTTTATGGGTTTCTTGGAGTTTTGGTCGTTTTGGTTTTTGTTTTGGTCCTTACCACACTTTAGGACAAGCAAGATGAGCAATTTCCTAGTTAAGCAAAATACAAGTGGCCAAGTTCATGTTACATGAGAAAAAGAAATAGACTGTAGAATTTTATAAGTGCAAAAAAACTTACAATCTAATTTAGCAATCTCTGATGTGGTCTACTTCATTTAATTCACAATACTTGGATAAGGAAACATAACTGTGCTGCAGTAATTTCTGTTCTTTACCTGGAGAAAACATCAGTTTTCCCAGCTTAAACATGTACTTGACATGGGACACTGCTGGGATGTTGAGTGCAAGTCAGTTAAGATTTGGATTGTACAGGAACTTAGCATGATGCAGGCAGAAAGTTTCTTGCCAAAGAAACTGCAAATCAGTGACCACTGCAGAGACATGAAGTTAGAGAAAGGGGTGATGCCATAGTTACCACATTTCTAGAAGGGAAAAATAAAACTGAGATGATTGGAAGGGAAAAGTTTAGATAAACAGTTTATCAGCTGTTATCAAAGTCTCCTAGACTGCTAGTTCTCATTTCTCTCCAGTTTATAAGTACATACTTTTTAATAGGAAATTTTCTAGGCAACTTGCTAAAGTCAGTTTGAAAACTGAAGAATCTCCAAGAGATTCTATGAACTAGTTCTGAGGAATCTGTAAAAGTAGAAAGATAAACTCTTGGTCACAGCAGTGGTTGTACTAGTTCAGGTTTAAGATGGATGTAGTATGTAATAGGATGCTACACAGGGACCTCGATATGTTTAGAGCCAGAATTTATGGACTTTAAAAAAAAAAAGAAGCAACAAAGAAAGGGGGTTAAAAAAGACTGTTTATGAGTATATGGGCAGTTACAATTACAATGTTAAATTTTACAACGTGATATTGACCATCTTGATGTTATTGCCTTTTTATCACTTCTGGTTTTATGTCTATCTATTTGTGTATATGCATTTAAGTTGTACTGATCAATGGAGGTCTACAAAGTGATGTAGAAAAAAAAGAACAAACTAACACTGAGATTGAGCTAGATGTAGCAGAAAGGAAATAATGTGATATGAGGCAGGAAATTCCTATTAATGGGATTCAATTTAAATTGCTAAAAATCAGGAGGTAACATCACATTGCCGGGTGGTTAAGCTTCATTTGGAAGCTCCCATATTCCAGGGTTGCATTTCCTGATATTGTGAACCACGTAGGTCTGTACCCACATAGTTCTTCCTTGGTTTTGGTGCATTGCTCTCTTGCAGGTAGTATCAGTCACATTATCCACTGTATCAGAGGATTCACATAATAAATGGCAAAACTTATTGTCCATGCTTCCTCAGAGGTAGAGGAGAAACAAAGTATTCTAGCTATTATATTTACGTGATAAAATTGAAAAGAAAAAAAACAACTCTTTGGATTATCAGAGGAAGCTCATCACTTCAAAACTTGGGAGCGTGAGAATGCAAGTCACAATCCGTTAGAAATTTCTGTGTCAAGATAATGTTACATGGTTTTAGTTAAAGCAATTATTCAGTGATCTTTCTTTTATTTCTGTAGATAATTAAGGAGCTGAAAGATGAAGACTGGAATATGGGCAATATTGTGCATACATTAACAAACAGACGGTGTGAAGAAAAATACATTGCTTATGCAGAGAGTCATGACCAGGTATTTTCAGCTATTTGTTCATAACCAATAGCTGTCTTGTTTAAAAGTTTGTTGTTTTGTTTGTTTTTTGTTTTTTTTTAATGAGAAAGGAATTGAGGAGGATGGCAAAAGTTTCAGAAATGGGTAGATTTGGACTAGTGCTCTTTATTTTGTCCTTTTTTTTGTTTGTTCTGTTTGTGGTTTTTGGTGGGGGGAATTTATTTGGTTTTTTGGTTTTGCTGTATTTTTATGATCCATCATTTTAGTAAAAGAATCCTCTCTGGAGTGTGTGGGTAATATTAAAATAATTTCAGTTGTGTTTTTAAGATATTAGTGGTAGCTTCTTGTTTTGCCTGCCATAGAACATGGGAAGGTGTTTAATCCATGCTTTTGAAAATCCTGTTTCTGTTAAGTAAACTGGAACCCTACTTCTGATAAGCATAAACAACATGCTAATATAAGAAATGTGTGACTTCTTTTCCCTTCATGAACGTCTTTCCTATCTGGAAGGATTGAAAACATCCTCTTTTGAGCCCTAAATTAAGAAAAAAAATCTCATTATTTTTAATTAAATTAAAACAATGATTACAGACGTGCATCAGACTGATATGTGAAAAACAGGAGAGAAACAAAAAATGTGGATAAAATTCAGTCTGAAGATGTCTGAAGTGCTGCGTGTGAGGGTATAATCCTGGTTTCTTATATGTTGTAATGGGCTATGAGCTGACTGTTGCCCATCAGAATACAAGGCCTCGTGGTTAGAAGAAGAGTGTGAAAATAGCAACTCCAAAGCTAATAGCTGTCAAAAAAGCACATGCAGTCCTAGAATTATTATGAGTGGAATAAAGCAAAGTGCACAATCAGCATGCCACTGCAGTCTTGCCTGGTTTGTGTGCATCTTCAATGCTGGAGACAGGTTCGGTCCTGTATCTTAAAGGATATGCAGCATAGCTGGAAAAAATGTTGTGGAGAGGAATAGCAGGTGTGGATTGATTTTTTCTTAAGGAAAAAAACTAAACAGAATAAGATCCTTTGGGGTAGCAAAAAGATCATTGAAGGGGGAAATAGATCCATTTATGAAATCACAGCTGCTGCAGAAAACATGAATAGGGAAACACTTAGTTGCTCTTCCAATGGAAAGATTAGGGGATATTAAATGGCACTAACAAATGCCACATTCTGAGTCCAGAAAATAGTTGTTCATTGCAGTCTTCAGTCTTGTTGTTGTCACGTATGATATTTTTTTCCTTTAAATAGAATATTTTTTACCTAAGGGAGTAATCTATATATGCTGTTATATTGTCAGCTGGAAAGTGAAGGGATGATGGTGCTTTTCAGCTAGACCTGTTTGCAATTCTTCTGTGTCTCTGGAATTTAGTAAGTTTTCATTCAAGAGTACAAAACAAGAAATGGATTAATTGAACAAAAATCAGCTATTTAAATATAAATGCTCCAGAATGTTTTCCACTACCTGCCTGCTAATATATTGAATAACATTTTGTGGCCTTTCTCAAGCAGCAGTGAGCGCTGGCAAGTTAGTAGTTCAGTTTTTTATCTTTTGTGTGAAATCACAGAAAACCAATCACATTCTTGATTGAAAAAAAGTAGACTTGAGTATGAATGCTTCATACTCACTCTGCATGTCTGAATCAGTGTTTTGTTTATACGCATTTGTTTTTACATTCCAGGCACTTTTACTTAGATATTCTCTTTCTTATCTTCTGTGTTTCCTAAAAAAAATCCCAAATGATCAGTCAGTTTTGACTTTGAGTTGATACTGATATTTCATATAATTTGATATCTGTAGATGAAAAAGTTCTTGGAAGTAGTTATGCAGTTTGATCCCACTAGGTGAAATGTAGGACCAAGGGTTAGACAGCTGTTAGTCTATTACCATATACACTTAATCCCATCAGGATTCAGGAGCCCCAGAAATAATGGAGGGGCTTGCAAGGGGAGAACAGACAATTGGGGCTGACATCCAGTCCAGGCTCATCTCATGAACATCCATGCCTCAGTTTTAGGCAGCAGACCAGATCTGTATTGCACATCACACAGGTGCAGTGATCAGAATGTAGGGTCACTATGACCTGATGATCGTTGGCAGTGGCAGGATGTTTCCTTCAGGAGCAGGAGCTGGATCATGCACACTGAGCCATGTCCTTGGCTCCTCAGTGATCTTGCAAGTCCTCCCCCTACAATACAGACCACCTGTTTTAAAAAACCAAAACTTAGAAACACTTCTGTTACACCCAGGGGTTTTCTTCAATGTGTTTTTGAACTGTCCTAGGCGCTGGTTGGTGATAAGACACTGGCCTTTCACCTGATGGATGCAGAGATGTACACAAACATGAGTGTGCTCATACCTCTGACGCCAATTATTGATCGTGGGATACAGCTTCATAAAATGATTCGTCTCATTACTCATGCACTCGGAGGAGAGAGCTATCTGAACTTCATGGGTAAGTAATCTCAGGAAAAGCCTCTCATTTTCTCATCTACAGGAGGGAAATAAAATGATCTGACATTATCTTATATCCACAGTATTTATCACAGTGCTGAAATTTGGAGCATAAATGCTTGTATAGATTTATTACAAAAGGTAATATGCGTTGTTTTTCTGTCCGTAAGATATATGATAAGACAAGAAAATGAAATCAAGATGGTTTCTAACTATAAGAGAAATAACTTTTATAACTCAGACTAGTATTTTAGTAGTTGTTATGCAAGTTTGTCAGGTGGTGAGCTGTGGCTCACCCTGGTGGGTTCTATTTCATCTCTATTCTTTTGCTCTCTTAAATTTTTTAGGGGTAACAATAAATTTGCTAAAGATAGTTCTGTGCTTATTTCAGTTATTAATTGTCAGGAAGTAGTCTGGAATCAGCTGACCTATTTCATTGCTTCTTAGTGCTTAATGAGGCAGGCAAGGACACATCACAGACACAGGAGGCACATTCTGCTATGAAAGTACAGAAATTGTAAGAGTTACTGGTACATTCTTCTGGTCCATAAACTGTAAAATAAAACTGTTGCATTACTTCCTAAGCACAGTTGCTCCAAGAAAGTTCAACTGTTAGTCTAATTTATTCAGCAAGTTACAGTTTCATGTAGTCATCTTAAAAGTTCATATACTTAGGTTTATCCACAATTCCAAAGCTATTTATGCTGTCTGTTCTTTGCCACATTCGTTCATTTAATTTCTTTGCAAAATAATTCTTACTTTGCAATAAAAATTTTGTAATGTGGCCTGACAAGTTCTGTATAGCATTTGTGATAGCCTCATGGGGAACAAAAAGGCCGAAAGCCTGCAACAAAATCACCATCTCAGTTTTCTGATGATGTAACACTTTTATTATTAAAATTTTAGTTTAAATAATATTAGTTTTAAAATAATTTAAAATAAACTCAATTAAAATTTTATTATTGAAATTTTAGCTTATTATTGTCATTTACTTTTGGGGTTAAATGTTTTGTTATATAAAGTTTAAGGGGACTGTTGGATATATATTGCCCTTCTTCCATAAGGGTGTATTTAACATCATATTTTCTGATTAAAAACCTGGAGAACATAAGACAATAGTGACACTGGACTTAAGTTTGCCTGTACTGGTGCATACTCTCTTTCTTTGTATAAGGCAAAAACTCAGAAAATACTGTGTTGATTTTTTTTAAAAAGAATTGAAGCAATTTTGGTACAATTTTGGTAAACTAATTCACTATATGCAATACTAGTAAAACTATTATTTCCAATAAAATGCAGGGTTGTTTTTTGGTTTGTTTGTTTTTTTTCTCAAGAGTGAAGAAGAGTTAATGAAATAAATATTTATGAAGTGTGCAATCAGGCACCAAAAATGTTCAAGGTATGAGGTGTCTGCTTCCATTCAAACTAGTGATACTATAACAGTTAAGGAAACAGGTGTTTACTAAATTCTCCAGCTAAACTGCAGGTGTCTTTGCCCCAGATTGACTTGGTAAGATTAGAAATGTAATCAGTAATGCAATGTGGCGTGTTAAATCCAGTGTGTCAATGCTGGCTGATTGAGCAATTAATATTGGGTATCTCTGAGTACTGCAAATGGTTCAGTAACTACATTATAGTTTGCTATATGTAAAGGGTGAAAAGATTGTAATAACTGTTGGAGGAGAAAACATAAAAATTCAGAATTCTGGCAGTCCTGTGCACTGAAAATGCATGTTGCAACGTGCTATCTAATTAAGCAAATACAGTGACAAATGGGTTCTGTAGCTTGCAGGTTTGTGTGAATGCCAAAGGTAAGAAAGAGAAGCCTCCTGTACGGTGGGGGTAGGAGTAGAAATCTTCTTTCCCAACACCCGGAGAAGGCATTCCAGGTGCCTCTGTGCTTCCCTAGGTCCTTCCATTAAGAATCTTGTACTATCTGTCTCTCAAAGCCCAGCAAAGAAACACTTTGATTTCTGAATGCTTTGCTCACCGTAAGGAAAAACAAAGCTCATCTGAAAAGTGTTGTGTCAGGAGTGGAAATGTGTATTCTCAAATATATCCTTGAATTTCTCTCTGAAGGTCTGGAATGATGTTTAATTACACACGTTGGAGCATCGTTAGGGCGCTATATGTGCAAGCAGATTCCTGCTGACAGAAGTTGTGCATCAAATACTGATTGTGGCTTTCTGTCATCCTTCTCACTTTTCACACTGGATGTTTCTCTGTCCTTCTTACATGTGTCTCTAAGAAAACACTTCAAAAATCCTGAATGTTGTTACTTTTCATGGTTCTGGTTGTTTAATTTTCACTGGAGGCTTTTATTTTTCTTCCCACTTGCTTATATCCCAGTATTGGCAATGAGTGCTGTATGCAAACTAAAATGTGAATAGGAAAGTTACATCGATTCGGTAAATTGGTTCCCTTGTAACAAAAATCTTTGGGAGCATTCTTTCCTCCAGTTTGTGTTTTGGTTTTATGTGCCGCTTTCCAGATGATCTCTCGGGCTTCGTGTGTGCATCTGGCATGGAAGACTTAACCTAGGAAGGGAAAAACTCCATATGCTTGACTGAAAATGAGAATAACAAAGATAAATGTCGTGCAGCAGTGAAGGCACTTTCTGGAAGGCCAGGTTGTTTCCTAGTAATAGTAAAAAAGTAGCAATTGTTTGAAACTTTAGCAGTGTCTAAATTCTCCTCTTTCAGAGCAGGTAGAGAGCAACAATGCCAATGTAGCTGTAGTTTGTGCGACCCAGCTCCTGGTTTGGACAGATTTTAATACTGAGATGGGCCAGTTATGAGTCAGAAGTTGTTATAGAATTTTAGGAAGTCACAAAAATTCCAAGTTCTTTTGTACAATGCTTAGTTAGGAACACGTGCTTCTCGAGGGATTTCTTTCTTTACCAATTTTCTCTGAAGGCTTTGACATAGACCATGCACATTTGAATGTCTGGACTTTAATGACACTTATAGGCTCAAGCAGTTACAATGTGTGTATATTAAATAATGAAAGTAGTCTTTCTAATTGTAAATAACAAAAAAACTCTCCCTATTCAAGTATTTTTGATTGCGGTTATAGTGATATTGAAATACCATACACATCTAATTAATTTAAAACCAGAAAAGTGTATGCAAAAATATTTAGGACCATAGATCTCTGCCCTCCATAATATTAGGATTTGAAAACAAATCCAAAATAAAAAACTTGTATCTGATTAAAATTCTTAATTGTCAATTTTAGTACCCTACAAAATAACAAAAGGGCTTGAGATTGAGTATAATACTTCAAGCACTTAACAAGGACTAATAGAAGTTGTTATAAGGCTTCTAGATTACAGGAATCTTCTGATCTCAGCTTGAAAATAAAGCAACCACTGTAGTTATCCAGCAATGTTTAACTTCAGGGTAAAGACTCATGCATATTTCCTTTAAGTAATACTTGAACTTACTACTAAAAACTGGTCTGTCTCTACATCCTTCTGTTTTCTTCTTGCTTCATTTTTCATTCTGCCCCTGAAGACAAGCTGTAGACAATGGCAATTGTTGTTCTTTAAATGTTCCTTTTGTATTTTCCTGTTCATTGCATGTGCCCTGCACTTGGGGAAACCCTGCAGGGACATGTAAAAAAGCTGTGCCAGTTCCTCAGTGGACTTGTTTCCATGCTCTCTCTTTATCTTGCAAGATACATCTGTGTGTCTTAGATTTAGACAAGCAAGGGTAGTTGTTTTATTGCCCCAAATGTGCCTACTCAAAGGACCTTAAATAGCATTGTGGGTCCTTGAGGTCCTTCACAGCACAAATACTTACTGTCTTATGCCACTGTAGGGTCTTGATTTTCATCTTGCTAACAATCATTCCCCTGGTTCTTTTTTTCTTTTTTTTTTTGTTTGAAATTGGTTTAAGCTTAAACTTGTTGACTTACATGGAGATTAGTTCCTACATGAACCTCTAACACAATTTTTCATGACTCTCCCATAGTAAAACAACTCTTAATTAAGACTCCAGAGACCAAGTTTCACTCCCTGAAAAATGACTTTTGCGACTATATATATGTATATATTTAGGAAGTTATTTGAAGTAACTAGAACATTTTTTGCAGTCACGAGCATTGACTGATGATGGTACTGTTTGGGTTAAAATTCACCTGTTTCACTACTATCTAATTTGTCTGCTAATTTTCCTCTTTCCCACTTGTTAGTTCATTTACACAGCAGTTTTATCCACCTTTTCTAGTCTTGGAGTTTTTTTTGCATGCACCAAAAGTTTCTTGTGGTACGACCTTGTTGTTTCTTTGCCCTTAAAAGTAAAATGCTATTCATCATCTATTCCTCGGAGTATTTTAGAGAGAGAAACTTAGATATTTTTTCAGTTTCTTTTAAACTAAGGAATTTCATAACAGCAGGCTCTTGAAAAAATCTTGACAAACAAGGAAAGGAATGGTACAAAAACTGTATCAGTAGCACCAATATCAGTGGGACAAAGGTGTGTACCATTTTCTTTATTAATGTTTATTAAAAACCTGAAATAAAAATGGTGCAGCATAACTGACAATATAAGGAGGAGTGTTGCTTTAAACAGACTCTGAACTACTATTTGTATTGCTACCTATTCTAGATGAAAAGGAAATTGTATCAAGAATGAAAAAGTTTAGCTTAGAGCTACGGGAGTTTGGTTCTCTAACATGTTGCATTTTGACACTTCTTTCTGTTCACTTTCTTCTGCTTCTTACATCTGAGCACTGGTTAAAGGGTGACTTTTTTGACCATCATCTAAAGAGTGGCCTTGGGAGAGCGTGTGCTCTTCAAATTCACTCACTTTAGTCAACCCCTCTTTATAAGCAACCTTGAAGTTCTCTCTTGGTACTGACTGCAGCTTTAGGAGAGGTAGTTTGAAGTCATCCTTCTTAATATGCTTGCCTAGGATAGGTGACAAATGTGCTGCCACTTCTAGCAGGTGCTTTAATTCCATGGCAGCCTGACAGAAAACAATTATGTTCACTTGAAAGCAGAAAACAAGGGTGTAATCTGAAGTCTCACCTACAGCTTCTCAGAGACTTAGTGATGGACTACCTACAACTTGGTTGCATAATACCCCATAGGCAATCTCACCCACAACTTAGGTTGGGCAGTGGCAGTGGGGAGAATCCAAATTTATATATTAGGCTTCATAAATCACTTTGACACTCTCTTCTGCAGGGTTTAGAGGTGCAAACTATTAATATTTATTCATTTAGAGTTGATTGAAGCAAGCTTCAGTTCTACACTTACTCAAAACACATTAGAGTGACTGGGAGAAAAAACAATTAAAGAGAGAGACTATCTCATAATTCAAGACTAAATTATGCACAGACCTGTCTTATCCCACCTCTCTTCACAAATTATGTCCAAATATTAGGAATCTGTTGTGGTGGTTGATTGTACATCCTCCTTGAAAGTGTAGGGAATAAAGCACTATACGTGTGTGTATGTTATTTAAATAATAAATAAAATCTTTAGCAACAGAAATCTGTATGTGATGGTGCATCCATGTCCACACTATGACCTCTCAAGGCAGAAATCTTGAAACAGAAACCTTCATAGTCAGCAGCATCCTCAGAACTGCTTGAGAACCAACAGTTGCTGCAGCTGTGTTCATGGAGTGAAATCCAGGTAGGATTTTCCAGGATTGTAGAGGGAACAGTCCCAATCAAGGTAGCTGGCATGAGTGGCACTGGGTTTGTCTCTCAGAGTAGTGCTGATGTTTCCTTAGTTTGTGCCCACATCTGCTCTTGTTGGCTATGACTGCATTACCAGTGGATAAGATTTATGGTATATCAAGGCATTCTGATGTGAATCAGTTACAAAATGTTGGTGGTTTTTTTTTTAAAGATGGGACTGCTATTTATTTTATTTATTTTATTTTTTTATTATTTTTATTTTTCAATTTTTAAATTGATTTTATTTTTTATTTTCTTATTTAATTTTATTTTGTTTATTTATTTTGTTTCTTTTCTTTTATTTATTTTTTTATTTTATTATTTATTTATTTCTCTTTATGCTTAGTAGCATTATTTAACCATGGGATACTGTTGTTGGAACTTCTGCAAGTATCTCAAGCTTTGTTCCTAGGACTCCATCTGTTGCCTTGCATTATTGTATGATTTGTACAGCTCACAGTTCAGACTTGAGACATATTCATGTGTGAGTGTGTGCAGCCTTATCTGCTAATATAATGCTTGATGTGATGGGAAGGCTTGCTAAAGAATAATGAATGAAATTGTGAAATAAATCTTTAAGTTATTAGAGTTATAAAAGTTCTGATTCTGTTTGTATGACAGACTTCATTTTTGTTTTATTGTTTTATTTGTTGTATTGAAGAACACAGAAATAAGCCTCTATATATTATAATTTTATATAACTCTACACTATATATTCTAGCTGTACTATGTACTATAACTCAGTACAGGTTTTTAGAGGAATATTTCTTTTCACTTGTTCAAAAATGAAATTTATTGAAGAAATTATGACAAACTTGTATCATTATGAAAAGCTTTTTTCACACCTGGATTTCTGACTCTACAGGACATGGCTGTTATCCTCTCATCATAGTTTTTGTTTATTATTTTTCTCTCCACAGCTATAAGATTCAGAATTTCTTTACAATAAATTGTAATTAAACTATTTACATGTGACATTGATTCGTTTTACATAGCTGTCTTTTATGGAAAAAAAGAATTAAAGATAAATCCAAAGATTATATTTCGTTTTCATTCTTTTGACCTTAAGTTCAAATATGCTTAAAATCAACAGATTTACCTCACTTTTAGATTCTATTGTTTTTTTAATTCAGAATGTAAGCACCATAGTAAAACCTCTGTGTTAAAAGCACATCTTAAATTTCTTAGAAGTTGTACATATAAACACACAGTTATGTACTTAAGAATCTGCTTTGATTAAAAATCAGACATTGTTCAAAAGTAAGATTTGAGTGAAAGACAGGATATTTTTGCCTGGGAGTATGAAACTATGCTAAGTTTTTAAGATTTGATAATATATAGAAACACTTTTATATCTGCATGTGCAATGTTTTCCATCTACATGTGCATAAACGTTCCTTTGCATATGATTCATTGTTCAAGCAGTTAAACATACCCATCTTACACTTCCTTTGCTGTGGTTAACTTTGATTCAAACAAAATGCTGTGAATACCTTCTCTTTATGTACACTTGAAGTGCTTTAAACTGTTGCGTATTACAGCGACTAAAAATTTCGTAAAGCTTGGTTCAATCTGAACAATTTGTTGATCAGTAGTGCTTCAGAAGGGCCTTCCCATTGTAAGGTAGATAAAATGCCTTTTTGAGATGATTTTGCTCAAAATTCTGCTTCTGGTGCTCTGTGTCCCTAGTTGAAAGACACAATGCAAAACTGAAAGGAAATTAAAAATACTTTCAAGTTTTCAAGTAGATGTTAAGTTGATCTATAGATAAAAGTGAAGTCCAGCATTCAGGTCTCCATTATAATTTACCTTTTTGAGAGAGAGTAGACTTTTTTGGGAGGGTTTCTCTCCGTTGTACCTACTTCATTAAGTCCATGTAATAAGATATAATTTTCATGCAGAACTTGGCCTCTGCCATGTCACAGAGCAGGAGAGTAAATTTGATTTCTGAGTTTATCAGGGTCGCTAATGAAATGCTTACTGCAGGAGGTCAGTCATTTCCTAGATGCCAAGTACAGAAGTGGTCTGCCTGATAAAAACTAAATCTGTGCAAGAACTTTGTGTTCTAAGAGCAGGAAAAAAGGGTAATCATGCCCATTCAAGCAGGGGTAAATATGATGGATGTTAAAGCTTTTGTCTTTTCTCCCTGTTGCTCACTGTGTTGCATGCGATTTTGATGCTGATAATTTATCAGTACTTGTTTTAAGTTACTTATTTCTGAAACCCCCTCAATGCTGAAAAGAAGCAGCAGCAGCTTCTTACCACACCCAGCTGTATTTTACTTCTAGTTTTTGCAGACTGTCTCTACTCACTAGTCTGGAAAAGGCTGAGAGAAAAATTGGAACTATTTTCTTCAAAGCCATCTAGAAAAGAGCAAAAAATGTCTTCCTGATTATACTTTGTAGGTTGGCTTTTAACGAGGTAGAGAAAAAGGTGATCCAAATCAAGTAATTTAGCAACATCAGGCTCTAGTGAGCTGGTAGGAGCATGTCTTTTAATCACAAGCCTACCTTTGGTGACACACTGCTGTTTTTCAGACTGGTTTCTCTGGGCAATACAGAGCCAAATAGAATTAAACTCCTACATGTTACTCAGCGAGGAATTGTTGGTTTGAGACATGACTGCACAGGTGACATTTTGTATTTGTAAAGTCTGTCATAATAGATCCTTAGGCATATATTCCAATTTGGATTTTAATGCGCGCCGTTGAGGTAATTTGAAATGAGTTCGTCTCAGTAGTGTCATTAATTCCCCAAATCAATGTAGCTTAAGCTGAGATAACACTTGGTGATGATATTGAAATTTAAAAAAAAAAAATGTCTTTATGGGTTCAAGAGCTTATTTTCACAAGATGTTATTAGCTTAGAATCTTCTCATTGTCCTAATTTTTTGAGGCCATCAATCCAACACACACAGAGGCATTTGGTAGAATAAGAATTTGTATAACGTAGTTAAATTTGCATTGATTTTCAAAAGACAAGGTATTTTCTATTTTTCCTGAGAAGTAAAGTGTGCAGAGCAAAGCATATTAGCACGAGAACATCTTTTATAAATGTTGACCTGTTCTTTCTGGGGTGGCTTTTGAGATCTTCAGTTTGAAATTCCCTAGAACTGTAGAATGTTTTAAGTTGGAAGGGAAACAAACAAAAGATAATCTTTTTGTCCCAACCATCCTGCTGTGGGCTAGTGCGTTTTCCACTAGACCAGGTTGGTCAGAGCCCCATCCAACCTGGCCTTGGACAATTCCAGGGATGGAGCATCCATGGCTTCTCTGGGCAACTTCTCCATTGTGTCACCACATGTGTAGCAAAAAAATTTTGTACTACTGTCTGATCTAAATACCGGTGGAATTTATAGTGGAGTCAATTAGAAAGAGTTTATCAACACAGTAAAATTACTTTTGGCTGAAAAGAAAATTAATTTTGTTGGGAGGGATTGCTTTTGGGGTTTTGTTAGGTTTTTTTTCTTTTTCAAATAGTACAGGTGCCTTTTGAGTTGGGATGCCTTGTTGAATATAAACCACTACTTCTGTCATAATGTACCACGTAAAAGTGCAGGACGGGGGGTAACTGGACAAGTGACTAATGTCTCAAGGAGAACAGGATTATTCACAGAGCCAAAAGCACAAGTGCAGTCTTTTTACAGCCAGAAGAAGCTTAGAACTTTTACTCAGTTCGGATAAGTATTCAGATCTCTTTATGAAATTCAGAGCAAGTCCTGCAAGCAAGGTATTTTCATAGAATATCTTCTCAAGTGGCATTTTTAGAGAGATTATTTAAAAGCAATCTAGTAATCCACTCACTCTTGATTTAGGAGTTAATCTGTAGACTATAAAACATCTCCCTTAAGCCTCTCATATTTTTTTTTTAATCCAGCTAGCTGTTAATACAAAATACTGCAGGAAAGCCTGGATCATCTGGATGGTTGTATTACAGGTCTGCACTTCGTGCAGCTTAAGCTCACAACCTTTATCTTCATAATGGAGAAATGTATGGTCTTATTTCAAAATATTAATGGGGAAAAAAGGATATCTGATGGAAAACATTAACCTGTGTTAGCATACACTATTGGATTGGCAGAATGCTTTTTCAGGATTTATCTTGAGCTCCTAAAAAACAAACAAAAAGCTTGGTTCAAGCTGAGCTGTTCTTGTTGTTTATTTTTATGATTGGTTATTTCTTGTAGTTCCTAGTGGCTGCTACCATTTTAGCAAGTCATGAATTGTGCATAATATTGCTTGAATGGAAAGGTACAGGAGTCTGAACATGGATGGACTCCCATAACTCACATTTTTCTTTCATCAAAGCTAACATAGTCCAAGTGCTAGTTACTTATAGATACCAAAATGCTATGTGAATGTATATTCTATTTTCTATAAGTCTTCACACGTTACTGTGCTTTTTTTCTCCTTGTGTACTATTTAGATGTACTTATATGTCTTTCTTCTTGAATATGTGAATAGTAAATTCTTTAAAACTCTGTATTTTTCAGTACATTTTGTTTAGCCTGGAGAAAAGGAGGCTCAGAGGTGACCTTATCACTCTCTACAACCACCTGAGAGGAGTTTGTAGCTAAGTGGGGGTTGGTCTCTTCTGCCAGGTAACAAATGATAGGATAAGAAGAAATGCTGTCAGGTTATGCCAGTGAAAATTTGGATTGAGTATTAAGAAATTTCTCTGCTGAAAGGGTGGTCAGACACTGGAACAGGCTTTCCAGGGAAGTGGTGGAGTCACCATCCCTGGAGGTGTTTATCAGATGTGGCTCTTGGGGACATGGTTTAGTGGTGAACTTTGCAGACAAACATAGTGATTCTATAACTATTCAAAACCCACAGGCTGATAAGCATGCCAGAGTATTGACATAATAATTTCAATAGATGTAAAGAAAACTGGCCTTATTTGTGCAAATTTCCTCAGTATGTAAAATTTATTGTTCTATTTGGAGAGAGGAAAAAAAAGAAAACAGAAAGAAAAATCAATATTGCACTAAGCTTGTTACAGTTCTGTCTGTGACTAGTCTTAGAAATATAGTAATCTATTTATTAATATCCTGCTTTCCTACTTAAGGGTTGGAAAGGTGTGTCCTAATTAAATATGAAGCAGGGAGTATCTTCATTTAAAATAGTTTTCATTTTGTGGAGTTCAGCCTAAACATAATTGAAGTTTTCAGAGAAATTGTCTGAGTCCCTTTTTGCATTTACTTGTTGCTTTATATTTGTAGGCCACAAGGACTGTGGTTTTGGTTTATTTTCTACATGGAAAACTATTTGGTTTATACACTGCACGTAAGAATACAGAACTAAATTCATTACTTGCATCTGGAAACTGAAATACAGGAAGAGGCTGGAAGAAATTAATAACATTTATCTTATTAAATGTGCTGTGTACACGTCATGTTCTCTCAGTAAGTTTTTGATTGTGTTTTTTTCATTTTCCAGTTCATAAAGGGATGGTGTGATCCATGTCTGAGATACTGTGAGGTTGGGCTCAGGGACATGAGAAGTTTTAACCAGGCTCCTGTCAGGGCCCTGTCTCTTTTCTTCCCTCTTGCTGTTACCATGACATACCAAGTTTTCAAAGGATATGTTGTTTTCTGACAATAAAATGTTCCCATTAAGATCTACATAAGAAAACAAGTATTGAAATGAGCTACCACCATAATGTGGCTGTGTAAAGGAATAAAATGGAACAAAACAAATTGAGTGATGGCATTGGCAAATACTTTTTTGCAGATAAAGGTGTAATTTTACTTGTTTCAGAGGATTCTTCTCCCCTTTTTTTATAGATGATCCATATAAAGCATTTATCATTTTTTTAAAGAAAAATCCACAAAGGAATGAAAAATCATTACTGAGAAATTTCATATGTCCAATTCAGAATGTCTTTGTGCAAGTATTCTCTAATGGTTTCTTGGCTGTGTTTTGTATTTTGCTTTTGTCATTTTAAATTTCCATATAGCATTGCTGGAGGGGGAGAGGAGAAATCATCTTAGTGTTTGTACATATTTGGCTTTCCTCACACTGTTATAACAACACTTTTCAGACATGGAAGCAGGTTTGGGATTTTTTTTCTGAGATCAAAGTTTACTTTTTCCCTTGTCAAAGAAGTTTTGTCTTGAAGGCACAAAAAGCATTATGTGCAGTATATTTTCATCTTGGCCCCTAAAAAAGCTTTATCTCGTCTTTGTGTACAATGCAATGACAGCATGAAGTGTAGTACTTTAAATGCATTCATATATCAGTGAATTGAAACACTATTTTTGGAAATAATATTTTTTAAAAATGTATGTGTGCATATAGAATTAATTCCAGCAGTTATGTGAAACTTTGGGGTAGGGAAAGGAGCAATTCAAATGAACATATGTTTTCAATAAAAAGTTGATCAAGGAAAAAGTTAGAGGTAGCTACCTAAATGAGATTGCTTTTATTATTTGTACACTAGTTCAGAGGTATTTATTTCAAAACTGAAAAACAAATTAAAATTTTATCATGATTTAAGCAGCTGTAATGTAATCTGGGAATAATTTCTGCTTCAGTTCTCATTTATCAGTATAAATTTGTTTTCTGTCCATTAACTTGGTGTCACAAGAAAAATCTAAACTTATTAGCCAGTTATGTCTTGAAAGGCTCACAGCTTTGTTATGCCTTCAGCTGATTTAGGTCTTGGTGCTCATTTAAATACATTTTGAGCATAAGATGAATACTGTCATGTTTACCTCTGTGTATATAGCAAATTGTTGAATTTCAAAGCCAGAAGAATTAGCTGTCCTCTGCAAGTAAAGAGGCATGAGATAATGGAATGAACAGAGGGGATGGCTCATGGTGAACTTCTTTTTCTTAGAAGTTAAATCTCAGAGGTTCACAGTTCTAGACCATTCTTTTATGTGTGTTTACTTGTTTCCTAACCCCTTTTGAGTAAACTTATTTGAAAATAAATCATGTGTGAAGACAGATAACCAATCTGACTTCATGATCCCTTCCTTTCTCATGGGACTTAGTCTGACAAAAGTTAGCATTCTTGTCTATGAAGACATTTGTTCAGTCATCCCTTCCTCGATTGCCACCAGAACACACCATCCAAAATCCAACTTTTCCTCCCACCTGCAGTACAGGGACAGTCAGGAAAAGCACTGAATCATTTTCCAGTGATATGGCCCATACTAGAGTCCTTAATGTATGGATTGATATGTGTCTGTAGTTACCTATGTAATGTGCCCATCATCAGGAAATGGAGTGTGTTAGTGGATTTCCCAGCTATTTGAAAAATTTTCTGTACTAAACCTGAAAATTGGAAGACCAAATAAAAAAATTGGTAGAAGCTCTGTCTGATGATACCCTGAGTACCTCTTAAAATCTCTTTATCAAATGACCTGTTATTAGGGAGCAGAGGTCCGTAATCCTTTCTCTAGTCTTTCTGGCTGTGGTGAGAATGATTACCTGAAGGAAGGGGACTGGAATCATGCCAGTTAAATTAGGGCATATTCTGGCTCTTCTGATGTCTCTTAAAGCTGATTTTTTTAAGCATCCCCTTCAGAAGTACATGGGAAGGGGAATGCGAAGGGCTTTGTGACATGTGAATGTGAAACATTTTTTGGCCACAACTACTTTTTGAAAGGCTGTGGTAACATTCAGTTACAGTATAGTTTCTTTCTGTATTACATTTTAAACCTCAACAAACAGCTATTCTCTCAGTATTGTGAGATTTATTTTTTCCTGTCTTCTTACATAACAAAAACACCACCAACAACAAAAAGCAACAACAGCAAAACAAAAAAAGATTAATTTCTTCCTGGATAACTGCTCAGTTCCTATAGATTTTGTTGGCTGTTTTATAATTCACCTGCTGCTTGCAGCAAAGGTGCCATCAGTACCAGTTCCTTAAAGTCCTTTTTTTTATCTGATCGATGGTTTTGCTTCTGCTTTCAAAACTGTTGCCTGCTGTCTAACTTGTTTCCCCTTTTTTGCTTTATTTTCTTTTCCATTTTTTGGTTTTTATTTTTTTTTTTTATTTTTTTTCCCCTGTTTCGTGCTTCTCAGTTGGGCTGACACTGGTTAATGTACAGGTGAGTCAAGACTGTCCTTACATTGTGAATCCAGCCCATTTGGCCATCAGGATACTTGTAAAGGTTTGCCCCAGCCTGCACTGTAGTTGCAGTCTCCATGTGCCCACTCATACTGGAAGACCAGCAATTATTTTGGTATAATTAGTTGTAGATTAGTATTGGAAGGTGATGCTCTTCAGAGGCTGGTTCTTAATTACAGCCTTTCTTTATCCTTTTCTGATGTTGTAAACAGTTGTAAAAAAATTTTAATAATGTACGAGCATTATATTGCTATGGTATTTTAATTTTCCTTTTTTGTTCTTATACTCTGAGATGTGACTAAAGGTGGCTCAAGGATCACATTTAAGATGCTTAAAAAATGAATTTTGTGACACTTCCTTTCCTATAAGATATGAATGCATAATGTTCATATGAAGCAGTCGCAGATCTATGCTACATTTTAAAATCTGATGCAGTGAGCATTCCAAGACTGAGTATTTTTGTGGAAGCAGAACATCTCAATAATTCTAAATGAATTCTGATTTCTAGCATTCTTCTGGCACAGTCTGACAGACGCATTGTAGCTTGCAAAACATTCAGAATATCTCTTTGTTAACTCTTTGAGATTTGGTCCCTAGTCTAGTGAGAAGGAGAGAGAAGACCAGGGCAATTACTGCCTTGAACAGGTCAGAATTACATTATCAGAGGTTTCTCTCATTAATGCCCCCCTTCAGTGTGCCTTCATTAACAGATCGCCTTTACAGTCAAGGCATTTCAATTTAAAACATGCATTTCTTGTTAACAGTTGACTTTAGTATACAGACAAATAGTCATAAGTAGTTTAGTTTGTCATCATGCAAATGAGACTCTTCTTAAAACCTGCCCTTTTTCTAGCATGACAAAATACCAGAGAGCCTAACTCCTGACCTCTAACTGTTCTTTCTGAAAAAAAAAAAACCCAAACTTGAAAATTTTAGTACCCACTTCCACAAAGAAAAAAATCCAAAACAACGAATAAACAAAAATCCCATCAACAATACAAACAATCTTGCCTTAGACATCCTCCTTATGATTGACTCTAATAAGCAGAGATCTTGCAACAGGCTGTGCTGTCACCATAAGAATATTATGCTAGGATTTCTGAAATATGCTAAAACAAAAAAGCATGACTTTGAAAAATTGCTTTCAAGTGTCTGGTTAGAGTCTTACATAAACTACTTATGTAAGTAGTTACATTTTTTCTGTAAGAGTATCTTAAAAAGAAATCCCCCACGAAACAAAAACGAACAAACAAAAACAAACTGTGAAGCTAACAATGAACAAGTTGAAGGAGGAGAGCAGAAGACTCTAAAACAATGAATGCAAAAAGTCACTAAGTTGGTGCTGGATGTTCTTCTGACATACACATAAATTATGTTTATACTAACATAAATATTTACCATCCAATGAGGAGACTACTTTTGAAACACACAGCAAAGCAGCAGTTTTGTTCTTTGGAATATAAGTATATTTCAAAGCTAATTTTCTTCCCAGATAGTCAAATTTTTATGAGATGAAAAATAAGGAAATTATTTCCACTTGATAGTGTTAAAACTGGTTATGGTACTTAATTTATCTATTTATTTACTACTTAGCAAAAGGCAAATGAATCATAATTCAAATGTACTGTTTAATTTGGCATAGGCCTAATGAAAATGTGTAACTCTTGAGGCTTCCTTTTTTCAGGTTACTCAAGATATTCACACTTTGACAAGAGGTTTTTGTCAGACTTGTAATTCCCTAGCTTAAATAGTCAGTTAATTTTTACTCCAGGTTATGTCATTCTTCTCTAACCATTCTTCTTTAATCTGTCTGAACTCCTGTTAGATTTTTTTTGAGCAGCCCCATGTTCTACCTTGAGTTATTAGCTTAAAATTCCTTCCAAAACCCAGCAATCATACTGTGTTGGTTTGAATGGCAATGCTGAAAAAGCAGTGTATAATGCTGTGTTGTGTTGTGTTCCATATGGAGGTTGATGGTTTTGGTATGTCTTTAAATAGAGCTAGAAAACACCAAACCTACATTTGCTAGATGTAGCTATCATCACTCTTTCCCAAGATAATATCTTATGCAGAATCACTCTCACAGCTCATGCCATGTTTTGATTTCACAAAAGGCTTTAGTATGAGCATTTGGAAGTAGCAGGATAAGATTGGTTTTACTTGTTGGCCACACTCAAGAGTTCTTTCTGTACACACTCAATTATTTTTGTGAGTCTCCTTATAACATCTACTTTAATAACTATAAAAAAAATTAATTATTTAGCTGATATGTCTTCTCTCAGGGCCATTTTAAGCTATTAATGAAGTGACCCTTGAAATGTGGATTTATATTTCCCCCAGCATGTTTTGAGTTTTACAGATGGCTCATATTTCATTCATCCCTCAGCAGTAGCCCTGAAGCCAAAGGAGTAGTTGGCCAATCTTTTCCAGTGTCAGTCCTTGGCATTTATTTTCACCTGTTGTGTAAAAGACCAACACCCAAAATCCCACATAAAACTAAACTGCAAGGAAAAAAAAAAAAGAAAAAAAAATCAAAACCTTAACCTGATATGACCTTGAATCCTCAGTTCATGATTATTTAGCATCAGTCTCATACATTCTTTTGCTACGAGGTAGAAGTACAATAAAAATTTGAATGTCTTCCTGCTAAGTAGTGAAACTGAAGTAATTGTCAAAAGAAAATGCACTGCTTAACGGTAGGAAGGCTGGATTTTGCCGGGGCTGTGCTTTTTTATCAGCTCACTAAAGCAAGTCTGTTTCTAGAAACAAATTATTTGAGGACGCTCTGTAAGAGGAACCTGACCTTAAAATGCTTGCAGCTCTTCTCATTTTGGAAAACGTTTTGTATTGTGAGACATTGCTAATGTACAATTCTGGATCACAATATTTGCCTTTCTCCTTAATGATGGGTTTGGGTTTATTGACCAAGCACTACACACATTATGCTGGAGTGGTGTTGTCAAACTCCATGATAATTGAACAATTGGAAAATACATCTGTATGTTCCCAATCTTTGTTTTCTGAACAGTGTTTATTTAATTAGATGTTATAATTTTGGTGAAAAGCTTCTTTGATACATGTTGCCATGATGTTTAATTACTGATTTGGGAACCTGAAAGGATTTTAATGTAAAAAGTTTCTTATCCAATACAATGTGTAGCTAATTTCAGAATTGTTTTACGTTTATTTTTTCACTTTTCAGTGTGGTAAAATTCTCTGCTAACATTCAAGATTTTCTGCATGAGAATTCTATAGGTTGATATCAAAATTTATACTCCTTTCTTTCTATAAACTTTTTCTTTTGAGAGTAGGATATTGAATTTTGCTTTCCATGATGATTTCTGAATATTCTCTTTGTTTTGTCCAAGAGCAACTAATTCTTAAGCAAATATCCTTATATATCTAAGGTATGCCTTCAGTTAGGTGTTAGTTCCTTCTAAGATTTTAGCTGTTACGTGGAATTGTGTGTGAGAACACATATAACAATTGATTGCTTTTTTTTTTATATATTTATTTATATTTATGTATATGCAAGTTCAGAGCAGGAGACGTTACAGTAACAGGTTTCTTTGAAACAGTGCCGAGTCCTGCAAACAAAACACAGATTGTACCTTCCAAACTCACAAATCACTTACGTTAACATTCAGAAAACAAATAACTCCATTTCCTTATCTGAATTGAAGCATAACTGTTATGGGAACTTAGAAATACCATTGATTGGTTTTCTGCATCTGAGGAGTCTTAACATTGGCAGCCACAGCCTTGAGACTGAGCACAACAGGGTCTCTGCGCTCTTTAAGGACTGTGCAGCAGTGCCCAGGTACCACCTCAGGTGCTGTTCGGAGTTTTCTGTTTCCTTGAGGGAAAAATTAGTGTAGCAGTGTGGTGCTGTGCCTTTTCAAAGACTTTTATAGTAATTACATGATTCTGATTTTGAAATTACCAAAATGAGTGCCCAGGTTCACTGGAAATAATGGCGGACGAGAAATGTTTAAGATCGTGATGTTTAAATGTGATTGTTAAAATGTTTATGATTGTGAGCTCGAGAAGGTTTTTTTTCTAAAGCAAATTTTTTTAGGAAGTTTATAAATACAGTCTCAGCATGGCAGGATTGAATCAGCCTCAGGTGGAGGGCACGAGGCAGCTGGCAGAAAGAAGCTTTTATCTCAAAGCAGTGATATGTGAGTCTAGGAAGAATCTTGGGAATGTACTTTTTTGAGGTAAGAAGAGGTTTAGAGGTGCAGCCAGAAACACACTCTGGCTGATTTGTACTGTTTCAAGAAAACCAGGGCTTCTCACAATGCACCTTCTGTTTTGATTACTGGCATCTATTTTTGAATGCCTTTTTCCACCCTACTTTGTTTAAAGTTTATTCCAAATTTTCATTTCAAATTTTCTCATTTATGCTGTTAACAAATGCGTAGTTATTTAAGTAATTAGATTTGTTCCTGTAACAATAACAGGATAATACTGAACTTTCATTTTTTTATTCACTTCCATTTTTTTATTCACTATACATCAAACACTATGTAAGTAGTCTTTTCCTTCTGTTTACCTTTATTTTTTTTGTTCTCTTAATTCTTTATGCACTCTTTCAAAATTAGACAATGAAATTCTTGCTGACACCAGCAAGTAAATTGCTATTTTTTGGATTTCCTTGGGCAAATGGATTGATGCCTTTCTTGGAACTCTTTCTGTTGCAGTCTTGTCCTAAATTCACTTTGTAAACCCATTAACCTGTCTGTTGTGGTACCAGTTAATAATTGGCAGTGCACCAAACTGAAAGATCTAGCTAAAACTTCTCTGAGCACCTCTGTTAAAAAAAAAATTCTTGATATACATTTGTATTTTTATTAGATTTGGGATAATTTTGTCTGTTTTGTTGTGGGGTTTTTTTTTTAACTTTTGCAATGTATTCTGCAATATTTCTGTCCTTAAATATTTTAGTGAGCTCTTGGAAGTGGTTGACTAAATAATGTATACTGTGCCATGTTTATGTAGAGCCTGATGGAAATGTCACAGTATCAAAGTCAGTCTCTTGTTTTTACCAGGATGCAGATAATAGGAGACAGCAAAATGGGAACTGTTTCAGTGTAAAAGCACCACAAAGAGTTTAATTGCTATGTTTTGTTTTAAATACTGTATGGGGGCATTGAATAAGTCAGAAATATATTATTCTACACTGGGAAAGGAAGGCTGAAATGTAAGTTTTCAGGCCTGAAAGTTTCTAAGAGTAGAATAATAAAATAATTATCTTCTGAATATCTATTCTAGCCTAGGTAACTTCTCATTATATTCTTTTTTTTCCTTATCTGTTAGTGTGAACTGCAGAAACTCTTGCTCTACTCAGTAAACATTCAAGGGAAAACTTTCATCTGCCCTTAGGAACTGAATACTGTTGTCACTAAGACCTCTGATATTTTATTGAATACTCCTTTGATATAACACTATAGATAAGTAAATGAAAGAAGAATTTATTCTAGATAAATGTTTTGGGTTTTTTCCTATGTAAATATTGTTCTGCTAAATACCAGCATGTGGGCATAACCACCATATGATCTACTTCTGTTGAAAAATAAAGTAAATCATAGTAAGCAATGCTGTTGCCTGTTTATTTAGCCTGTGCTTGTTTGTTCCTCTGTGTAAGAAATCTTCTCAGCCATCCAGCCCTTCCTAATAGAGGTGCAGAGTTGGTGCTTCTGAGGAGAATTCTTTATTTCTTGTTATTTGGATTGTGTTTTTTTCTGCAATTTATCTGGCAAAAGAGTGGTCTGGGTTTGAAACATTAGAACTGAACAGTGCCATTTAGTATGGTTGGAATTTTTTGTTGGAACAATTGGCATATTGTCTCCTTTAAGAACATGGAAACATTTTATCAGTGTTATAAAATTGTGTGGTACTATAGCTCCCAACTTTTAAACATCAGTAGGAAATGAGTGAAGACAGAGCAACCCTTGATGGGAAGTGGGAATGGGAGAGAAACAACAGGAGCTGTATCCCTGTGCAGAGCACTGTGTCCCTGTGGGATTTAGGACAAGCATTTTAAGGACTCAATCCTTTCCCATGTCTTGGATATAGTGGAGGCATCCTTGTGATTCCTCATGATTGTATCATCCCAGAGGAGATGCATTCTTTGATCCTTTAATACAAGGAATGTTAAATGTTCCCTCCCTTCTCCCCTAGGAGACATGGAAGATCCAAGCTGCAAAACTAATGTGGTGTTTATCCTGATTTTTATCTTTCATAACTTGGGAGGAGACAATATCTGGTATTTTCAGAAAGTTGGAGAAAAATACATTTTTTCACAGAACTGTCTTTACCAATTGCCTTCTCTACCATTACCTCATGCTAGAGATTTCCTCTAGTGTCTGTTTTATGCAGAAATTAAAATATAATTGTTTGACTGAATTGATTTTGTTAGTTTTTTCTGACCCAGTATGTCATTATATATCCATTGTTAGAGGATTAAAAAAATACGAAGATCTTTGTGTCATCTAACCCAGGTGTTTCAGGAGTCCATTTGGAATTTCACTTTATTTTGCATGGATTTCAAGACTATAGGAATGATTGTAGTGAGGCTCATTCTCTCTCATTCAGAGGCAGTGTAGTGTTTATTGTTTGGGTTTGTTAATAATGAATGTGAAAGAAGAAGATTTGGTACAAATATGTGTAAATATAGAGTATCAGAATTGCTTAACACCCAAGAGCTTTACAACCAGGGAAAATGAAGATCCATTGTTTGAAGTGTTTATTGTTTGAAATAATGATAAATGCCATATGCTATCTAGATCTGATTTACATTGATTCTATTTATAGCCTGCAGATTGTTGCACTGTCATCGTTGCTCACAAGGTAATGAAGTTAAATTCAAAGCAGTTACAATTCCTGCATGACTTCATTATCTGGCTTCTGAAAATTGGTGTAGCTCCACATACTTTGATAGTTATACTTTAAGGTGGAACTGTTGGAATTTTGTCCCAGTGTGTCCAGTTTCCAGCTCATCAGCTTTCAATAGGATCTTCTTGTAGTGTTTTAGTTTATTTAAAACCTTGTTTAGCCTTATACACCTAATTAAACTTCTTACCTTTTTTGTATGAAATAAACTACTGTTTTTAACTGCTTTTAAAGTATTTAGTGTTGCACTTAATTCAAAATGCAGACAATTACAAATAACATCTCTTGAAACTGCCTGCTTCATCTTTTAAATATTCCTTCAGTTCTGATTAGGCTTATTCTTTGAGAGAGAATTGCTACTAAAGATCTCTAAAGAAGAGAGAGATCAAGAAAACTTTAATGACCTGTGTGGCTCAACTTTATAAGAATCCACAGCAGCTTAACTTCTTTGTAGTGTAAATGCATTTCTAGCCTCATAAACAAGGGTGACATAAATTTTCATCATGGTTAGTTAATTTGTTGGAATGGTGATCTTGAAATCCTGTACATAATAAAGTTGTCCAGTGTGCACAATATGCAGGAAATAGCAAGCTTCAATTAATTCCTAGATAAAATTAGCATGCATTACACTGCAAGGATTTGTCTTTGTTTTGTCTCTCTAATCAAAACTTCAGTTAATTTTGGCTTTGTTCTCTGCCTCCCCCACATTAGTTCCATTGTCTTGATTTGGATCATTTGTGGCAGCTGGGTTCTTATCAATCTGTAGTTTAGACCTTTACATCAAACAGTAAATTAATTAGAGGAAAAGAAATCCCAATTGTGCATCTTGATAATTGTGGAAGCCCCTAAGCATAGAAGGGAATGTTGCTGATTCTTGTCAGAGATAAGTGTAACATGGGGAAGGAGGCAGATCATGCTTCACATTTAGTGAACCAATAGTTATCTCTAGAAGTAAATGGTGGTCACTTACCTGTGCCTTTCCTTTCCTAGTCCCCCCTGTCATTTGTTATGAAGTTAAACTAGGAAAAAATAGCAATTAAAAAAAGTAACATTAGATGCGAGGTTTTTTTATAGGACTCATGGCCTTTAATGCATGGCCTTTAAAACATCCTAAATGTTACGTTCTTTTCCCTGTACTGCAGTTTAAAAACATAACCAAAACTACTTGACTTCATTCTGTTACAATTTATGAACTATTTTTCTTCCTATAAAGAGAAATCAAATGACCCTTTTACAGTCAAGCAAGTAGTGCAAAAGGGTCAGGACCATATTCTCCAGAAGATGCTCATAGACATAGACTAAGAGTTTAGACCTTGGCTTGTGTTTTTGGCAACAGAAAGTATCTTAGTGTTTTGTCCAGTTGCTGCACTGTGCTAACCTTTTTTTCTTAATAGTCATTAGTAATAGTTAGGAAATTAAGACTGCTATTAGTATTTTGCTGCATTTATATTGTTCCTTTTAAAAAGCCAAGACAACAAAACAGCATTGGAACCACACTAGATACTGTGGTGGGGAAATAGGCAAAGCAAGTGGAGGGGAGGGAGTCATTATGCATTATAAACCTGAAGGAAGTCTGCTTTACTTAGAGTGAAATAATCTATGGAAATGATGGGCTAGTTCAGTCTAATTTATTTGCCATCTTCTGTTGCTTATTTCCCACATTTTTGTTTCTTTCTTGAACAAGTATGTATGATTTCCTTGCCTATCAATTCGAGGTATGTGTCATCTCTGACTTTCTGATGTTTTTTGCTGTGTTTAGCTGAGCTATCTCATGCAGGTCATCTTTTCAATAGTGTGCAGATCACAAAAGAAGGTAATACCTTGCCCAACTCTTCAGAGAATATTGAATTTGGTTAGATACAGTGTCTATTTTGTAGCAATATCGTTCCTCATTTTCTAAACCGTATTGTTAGCACAGTTTAAGAGCTCAGTCCAGCATTATGCCAAGGTAATTTTGAATGTCCTGCTGTGATTCTGATTCTTTATATTTGTCTCCAGTTTTGAGCTGAATATGAAATTTGGTGGTTTAGCTTTTGAATAGGAAATTTAATTTACAACTTGTCAGTTCGTTTACAAAGCAGATACCACTCTGAAGGATTCTCCTAAATATATATGAGGCTTTTCTCTTTTGTTCTCTGTTCATTTCTTTGTTCCTGTGAAGCATGGAATTGCAGAAATCACTTCACAAATCGAAGTTCATAGTTGTCCCTGCTGCCTGTGTCCTCCAGGCCTCCTAGGCAGTGCAGGCTGGGTGGGACAGCAGATGGGTGGTGGATGTACATGCAGGGTATCCAGCCAGGAATCTCTTCCTTCCCTTGACATCCTTACCCTTTGTCAGCTCACAAAGCTCCAGTTCATTGACAAACCTTGAGTAACAGTTTGTGGAAATGTGAGAATTTTTTTACTATTCTTTTGTTTGTTTGTTTTAGTAGAAAACCTCTTAAATTTCATCATCTTACTTTCCATACACATTTCCAGGTCTGTGTTTTTGTCTCTGTTTTATGGGGAGTGGGTGTTGTGTAATCTCTGGAATGTTTGTTATGGATCAACTGTTGTGGGCTTTGAAATGAGTGTTTAACTCGTAGGGTACTTGATACTCTTTAATCCTGTGTCAAGTGAATAGTCCAAAATGTCAGAGTCTGCAGGACAACATGTTTCTACTCATAATAATTCATAGTGAATAATTCTACTCATAATAATTCTACTCATGTAGCATGAGTTAGAATTATTAAGTACATTTGGAATTGTCTCAAACTGTAATAATGACCATATGTAAACCAAGGAAACTTTGGATACATTAAAGTCATTCAAAATATTGAGTCCCAAATGAGGTCTTGCTTTGAATCTTTAGCTTTGACATCTAAGATTTGCTTTGGAGATTCTACATAAGAGAAGCTAAACGTTTTCTTGACTAAATGTCAACCTTTTCCCTTCTTTTTGAATGTGGTCTAAGTTTGAATAAACCTATTCTTTGTCTTCAAGAGAAGCCTGCTCAGTAGATTTCTGGGCTAGATAATCTCGATGGGACTGACAGACTTGTTAAACTACTGCTATGGAAAACCAAATTGAGATATAATGGCACTTACACACACACACACATTTTTGGGAAATTTTTAAGCATGGCATCATAATTCATCACTTTATACTTGCCCTGGAGTCCATGGATATTTTTCTCTTGTCGTTTTAATGGCCGAACAACCCTGCTAACATAAATGAAAACTCTGAGAGATGTGTTTATAAATGAGAGACATAACAATAAAATGACTGATTTATATATGAAAGCTGATTCTTTGGAATTTAAAACTTGTGGAGAGGAAATACGCATTCATATATTCTGCTTATGTGGGTTTGGTATATTCTTAGCATGTGATTTCACAGATCTTTGATATTTTTAAATGCAGGTAATGAATTTGGACATCCAGAATGGCTTGACTTTCCCAGAATAGGGAATAATGAGAGCTACCACTATGCTAGAAGACAGTTTAATCTTACTGAGGATGATCTTCTTCGCTATAAATTCCTAAATGCCTTTGATAGAGATATGAATAAATTGGAAGAAAGATTTGGCTGGCTTGCATCTCCCCAGGTAAGCTGCATATACAAAATGAGATGTTTTAGTCACCAGTTGGGTACATGTGTAGAGTAATAACATTTCCAAATTTGCATGCTGAAATTCCAAACAGTACTTTATTATGCGCTGTGTAATGCCTCACCATACCTTTCAAGTTGTCAAAACATGGCACTGAAATATCTTCCACAGATAATAGAAACCTGAAACAGTCTCCTTTTAGCTTCATAATAGGGTCTTTTCCTATTATTTTCCCTATTTTTTATTTAGTAACTGTGGATTGGGTAAAGCAGACTATAAAATTCCTTGTAATCCAATCCAAGGATTGTTTTGAAAAAGTATAACTTGTTCTGACATTATGCTTTATAAGAATAACTACTCCATTCCTGAGGAAAAACTTTCAGAAGAGTCTAGTGTAAATTATAATCTCCTAGTCCTCAACCTGCTGCTTCTGTATTTGCATTTTTTAGGCTCGTATTGCACTGTAATTTTTTTAAAAGAAGATCAATTGTTATAATTTCTGTGTTTAATTATTTCATACTAGTCCACTTTAAAGAATAATCTACTTTAAAAAAATTTTTTTAATTGCTGTCTATTTATTAATGGCTTTAGCAATGAAACAAAGGTGGTATGTGCAGCCATTTATTGTGGCTTATCAAAGCTGTTTCTCACACAGATTTATGTAAAAACAAAGAAAAAATATTGAGTGCTTAATTTTCTGAATTAATAATAGTAAACGTGATGCAGATCCCCATAACAAATAGGCTGAAGATTTCATTTGACAAAAGGAATCCATTTTTTCTAAAGGAAAGTGTGATGAAAAGACCACGTTACCAATTCTTTGAGCAAGAATTTTTCAAGTGCTTTATACTGAACAGGCTTCTACCTCTGTGATTTTACGTTGCCTAATGAAAACTAAGCTACAGTTTAGTAATCAAAAACTTTATATGGCATTTCATAGATAAACAATTTCATTTTGCATGTTAATGCCTTTATCTCTGTTGCTTGAATATTTATCTGTATTATTTGAAATGAGGTACAGAAGCAGTGAGAATTCTCTAGGTTTTGTTAATTCAGTTAGAAATTAAATATTTTTAAAGTGTTGTTTTTTTTCTTTTCCCCCTAGGCCTATGTGAGTGAAAAGCATGAATCTAATAAGGTCATAGCATTTGAGAGAGCAGGTCTTATTTTTATTTTCAACTTCCATCCATACCAAAGTTATGTGGACTACAGAGTGGGTATTGAAACGCCAGGAAAATATCCTTTTCTTTACTGTTGTGTTTGTGATGAAAAGTGTTAGAAATTGAAAGCTGATTTTAGGTCTTTTTTCCCTAATATGAATTCAACCTGTAGTTAAAAGGTAAGAAGTCATTTATTTGTCAACAATATTTGTTTGTATACAGCAAAAAATTAAATTAGTCTTCTTCATAAGAGACCATTTTGTAGAAAACAAAAACCAAACAAATGCAATTTAAAGCCTTGTGAAGCTCTTTTTTGGAATTCTGTTGAGGAATGAAAAAGCAAGTAACTCCCACTTCTTAAATGTACGACAGAAAGCCACCACAGTGGGGTGATGCTGCATGGAGTCACCCAGGAAAGTGCATTAGTGCAAACCTTCATCAGGAAGTTTGTATTTGTGCATTTCTTCTTTAAAACTGAGTTGGCTGAGAATGTGCTCTTAGATCAGCTGATTAGTGAAGGATTACTCAAGTAATCAACTGGTTTTGCATTTGTGTCCAAATTCTTAGTGACTCCAAAAATGGATGCTGATCTGGAGGAATTTTAGTTGCCCAAATTTGGTTTCTTCCAAGTCCTTTGACAAACACAGCCTAATGACTCTTTCTGTGTCAGTTCAAAGCACCGCAGTTCCAGTTTTAGCCTATTCTTTCTTTATCAGCCTTTCAGGGTAATTCCATGTTTCGGTTGCTTTGGTTCAGTCATGGAATTTTCTGTCATGAGGATCCCAGAGCTGCACACAGTACTCTGGGAGCGGCAGCTCACCAGAGAAGAGTAGAGGAGCTATTCAATATCTAGAGGAATTTCCTTATCTATTTTCTTTAAACAGTTTGGGGTGTTTTAAGGGTGGCTAAGGTTTCTTCCTAACTCTTCCACTGCAATTAGAACCATGAATTTTATGTATAGTTTTTTAACAGAACCTTTTAACCTGACTGCAGTAAAGTATGTCCTATTATTAGGACATATGGTAACATCATATTAAATCCTCAGAACAATTTCTTCACTTGAAAAGGAACTATTTATGGTCCCCTTAAAACTTAGATGTGAAGAGAAAGTACCTAAAAGCAAAAGTTTGTTGTTAGTCTGTTTGTTTCTTTTAATAAATTAGTAGATTTTTAGTTTGATACCCTTTGTTGTTACAAGCCTGAAGAGACAAGTTGCTAAAATACATTGATCAAATGTTTTTTAATTAAACATTTTTCTGAATTACATTGGGAATTGTGGGAAATTGGCTGATCCTTTCAATACTTAGGTTTGTTTTGTGGATTGTACTAGATGAGTGAGTGCATCTAACACTTATCATTAAATTTGCCTTTATTAACTGGATGGTTTTGGTCTATCTGTATACTGTAGTGATATGTATTTCTAAGCTGGTTTTATGTACAGCTTCTGTACAGAAAAGATATGTTACCAGGTATATTGAAAGGTACTGAGTTTCCTGCCTGGCCTGCATTTTTGTAGGCAGTCCTTCATTCTGAACTCACTGAAAATGTCATTCTTTCCACTGTTCTGTATTTGTAGGCTGTTGGTATAATAACCCTAATTCTATTTTTATAAGAGAAGCTGTAGTCAGTAGACATTACAGTTCTGCTGGTCCCACCTGCTCTAAAAAGTCTTTCTGTGAACATTCAGCTAGTCAATGTCCATATGAAAAGTCACAGTCAGTTTGTGGTCAGTTTTTCCTTCCTCCTTACACTTCAGTCTTCTCTCTTGACTTATTTTCCTTGACATTGGGTTGCTCTGTTCTACGATTTGTTCTCCCCTAAGGTGCTGTACCTTGGTGGGAGATATTCAAGGAATGAGACCTTAATTTTTTTATGTGAGCATGGGAGTCAGTGAATGTTGAGCAGTATGAATTGCTGCTAGCTTATCTCTATAATTTGACATTTTATGTTGTCATATACTCCTCAAGCAGAAAAGAAATGTTATGGGAAAAGCGCTTTCTTTGTTTTACATATTGCTATTTTTACTGTCGTCCCAGAGTGAATGAATTCCTGAGTGGCATGAATTTAGGATTCACAAGGACATTCAGGTACTCGTCTTTTCTGTCTGATGACCAGTGACAGGACCTGAGGGGATGGTATGAACCTGTGTCAGGTTTAGGTTGGATATTAGGAAAAGGTTCTTTACCCAGAGGATGGCTGGGCACTGGAACAGGCTCCCCAAGGCAGTGGTCACAGCACCAAATGTGATTGAGATCCAGGAGCATTTGGACAGTGCTTTCAGGCACATATGATTCTTGGGGTTATCCTGGTCTAGGCCAGGAGTAGGACTTGGATTCTAGTGGCTCTCTTCCAACTCAAGATATTCTATGATTTGAAGCCAGAGTTGTCCGTAAGCAAGTAACTAGATTCGACCTGAGGAATCACAAATACTGTCATCAAAATGCTGCAAAAATATACTTTTTGTAAAAATCCCCACAATAATTCAGGCTCTCTGACATTTACAACGTGCACCTAGAGCTTCTAATGAGCAAGTAAGGTCATTTAAATGAGTCACTGGCGTTCGATTGCTGAAGGCAAGGACGCCGCTTTGAAGTGCGGTTGTGTAACTGTCCCTGCCTGGTGGAATTCTGGCACGTTGAGACAAAGAACATAATTTAGGATCAGTCAAATGCTAAATTCCATCAAGGTAGTTGATACTTAAGGTTAATAGGTGTGAATTAGAAATACAGCTTACTAATGTGGGACTGCCTCTTTGATCTGCACGGGAGAAGCCGGGGGTTTGCAGCGCTGTGAGTCTGTGTAAGAGTGGCATATCCTACTGCCCAATTTCTGAGTCAGTTTGTGAAGGAAAAAGAAAAACATTTCTGTGCTTATGCTGGAATTTTACTTCATAAATTATGCTCTTTCAGAAGCCTTTTCAGGAGAAAGGCAGCTTGAACTTACAAATTATTTCTGCCTAATTTGCTTCAGTTTTGAGGTAGATGAACAATGAACATCTAGGTCAGCTGTCTCTAGTTTTCTGATTGTAGATAAAACTTTGAATGTTAATGGGGAAACCATTCATAAGTTTGCAATTTTGTGTTTTTAATACTGCCTAGATCTATCTAGGCAGTGACAGTGCTTGGATTCCAAGGCCAGTCTGCAGTGAAAATTCAATATGGAAGCCTTCTTTCCTCTATTCAAAAGGAATGTGATTAAAAAGATGGAGAAACAACAGGAAAGAGGCTTAAAGATTTCAGAAATTACTCCTTTTCCTTGAGATTCCACACTTGATTTTGTTAAATAATTTTTCATCTGTGTTGGAAGTCTCATTAAAATTAACTTATGTGTATATCCCCTCCTTCTTTTTTTTACAGGGTTTGTTATCTTGGCTCAAAATTAAATCTGCATTTTATGTTTATAATCACCAACCAACATGAATTGACATACCTGTAAATTTACATGTGGTTTAAACAAATATCATATTTGGCAGAAGCAAAAAGGGACAGTACCCCCCTCCCTCTCAGTACCTTGTGCATTGTTGTGTGCTTTTAAGTGGCTTCGACTGTCGATGGAATATCCTGAGCTGAATTTTATCAGGCCAAGGTGTTAAATTTCACTGCAGAATTTAGCCAAATACTCTCCATAAGCTTTTTGTCACTTCTAGATTGAGTTCTTAGTGTTCAAAATTAGCAGTGTGTGGAGAGAAGCAAAAGTGGTACCCATCATCTTGAAATTATTTATGGTAGTTTTTTCACTGAAATTCAAGAATTATTAAAATCAAAGTGGCCTAACCACTTCAGACTCTATCACCCCCACAAGCACTACTTGGTTTCTTTTATCAGCAGTAAGTGTTGGAAAAAATACAAATTATCCTATTTTATGACTTGCATTTACTTTGCAAATATGTCACTAAACATGCAGAAGATTAAATTTTAAAATTATGTTAAAATATGTGTTTCAAAACATTATAAATGCATAGTAATTCAGTAATTAATGTGGTACTTAATGTATCGGTTTTTCCATTTTCAGCTCTGTCTATACAAGGGTTCATTGCTTTTGCTGCTCTCCTCCCTTCTAGTGGGTAGGAGATTTAGTTGGAGCACCAAACAACGGAAATCAGACTTTTTTTTTGTTTTCCCAGTGAGAATACAAGCCAATATTTCCAACACTGTCACAGAAGCAAAACAGACCTCACTGCATAAAAAAATACTTCTATTATGTACTTAATTAAAATGCCCATCTGTTGTTTAATGTTTTTGTGACAATAATCTTCAGAAAACTAGATGCTTGTAAAATTCTGAAATGTGAAAACTGACTTTTTTGTGAGGCTTTAAGTTGGAAGGTAAATGCACATGTTTACCAAACAAATTATTTTCCCCAGAAAAATATGTGATCTGTGAAGGTCTTAAAATCCTTTTGTGACCCCATTATTCAGGACCTGGCTAACAGTATTTACATAAAATATGCTATATATGTGTGAAGATGTGGTGATATTAACTTCAGCAGTGCACTCTGGCAATACAGACGTAATTCTATGAATTGTTTTTAAAGCAGCGTAGCTATAACAATGGCATTGCTGCAAATAGTTTTGAGGGAATCATTAAACATGGCTTTCAACAACATTGGTAACTTATTAAATTTAATGTGTAGTGCAGATCACCAAAGCAAGGTGTGAAAGGCTTGATGGAGGCATTCTCCTGCCTTGTTAATAAAATATGCAGTGGAATGAAAGCAGATGTTGCTGCTGCTGAAAGGACACTGAAGAGAGTGAATGGATCCTGTAGTTTGTGGATTTGCATGTCGTACATGACAACAAATGAATGGTAATTTTGATCGTGTTTATAAAAGAAAGGAGGGGAGAAATGTGTGTGGTGTGCACATTGAAAGCTTTGAGGACTAAAGCTGGCGAAATATAATTTTCCAAGCTTTCTTTTTATTTTTTTTTTTTTTTTGATGAAGAAAGATAACAAACGTGAAGATTTTGCTGGAGAATGTGGTGATCTTTGGGCACCTGCCCTGTAGAACTCAACAGCTAACTTGGCAGTTTTGGACCATTCTCTCATTTTCCTGCAAACACTTGTAGAGAAGGGATTAGTTACCATTTGTGATTTGGGACCTAATTGACAGCTTTGCTGTTTTCCTTATGTGCATTTACTGTTCTTTGTTGCAATCTTCTAGACTGAAGTGTCTCCGAGTAAATTTGTGGTTACTTCTGTGTGATGTCATGCTTCAGTCTTCCTTGTCATCAGAGTTTTCAATCAGTAAGGCAGGTGATTTGGAAATTTCCCACCTCATCTAATGGAGTCATGTAAAGAGACTTGAAAACAAATCTGTTTTATAAAATCCTTCAGGTTTTGAACAGGCCTGTTTTCAAAAGGTTGAGCAAACACAGAATACTAAGAACAGTTTAAGAACCACTGACTTTTTTGAAAGAGTGTTGCTTCACTTGTCCCAAATCCTATTAAATACGAGCTCTAGGGAAGATTCTTCCACAGCTTGGAATAGAGGAAGCAGATTGTGGATTATAAAACACTGTTATTTTCCTCTCTTTTTTGGATGGCAGGGAGTGGATATTGCTTTCTCCTGTAACTTCAGGAGGGAAAAAGATGTTTTAATTATGTCCAATCAAGAAAATACAAGGCACTGAAATAATAAAAAAATGAAAATTTATTTGTGGTTATCCCAAATGAGAACAAATTGACTTCTGAATATGAATTATCTCTCTGTTTCCCCATTTATTTCCTTGTGTTTTCTGACTTTATTGTTTCAACTTTATTTCATCTTTTATTTTTTGCTAAATCTGTTTGAATCCTTTGAAGTACGTACAGGTATTCCAACTCATTGCTACACTTTGTTAAATAATTCACCTCATATTAACAACTGCAGTCAGAATATTTGTCTCTTAAACAGCCTTCTCTTACAATATATTATTTCTTTTGTTTCTTTGTGCTGTAATAATTCCAGCTCTTTTCCAGAAAACTCTCAGAGGATTTGTGGGATTCTCTTCTGTAAAATTACATGCTTTTCTCATTGACCCTTGATCAGATTCTGACAGACTGTAAAATATTGGTAAATTATTGATTGATTTTGATGGTCACAATTTCATTACTTCTTAAATGCAATTCCAATGTTTTGTTTAGTGGTACATTTTTAGTCTAGTTCATCACTTAAGGTGCAGTGCATATCTGCTGTAATGCTATAAACTTATCATTCATGGCAGATTGCAGAAGAGACTGGGAGGTACTTGCTTTAATAGGAGAGTCACTGTGCTAAAATTAAAATTTTCAGGACAAAGCATCACATAACTTCTAAACATTTTGTAAGTTTTTCCACTCTTTTCTTAGATTTTGTTATGATTCTTGCTTTATATTGAATATATCAGCATGCTTGCATTACTGCATTACTTCAAGATTTTTTTGCTTTGATTTCTTTTCTGTTTAAGAGGTAATTGGCATAGTTCCTTAACAGTTGCCTTTAAGTATAAAATCCTTCTGGATTCTGATGCTGGAGAATATGGAGGGCATCAAAGGCTGGACCACAATACAGAGTACTTCTCTGAAGAATATCCTCACAATTATCGACCTCATTCAATTATGGTAAGTTATTTGGGAGTTTGTTTGTTTTAATTTTACCTTCATCTGTGTAAGTTTTGCGGTTCTTTGGACAAATGTGGAGTCTCTTCTAGTATTTGGGGGAAGGGGGTATTTTTAATTTATTATCTGAAATTAACCTTTGACTAAATGCAGTATAGATAACGTTGCGATTTGATTATAACCTATAATGTTAACTAATTTTTCTCTTTCAACCTTACTTTTATATTTCTATGCACTTTTGCAGTGGCTGACACACGGTGTTCCTTGCCAACATGCACGAAAACCTGCTAATATGCTTTTGAGTTGTATCCTAATGTTATAATTTGCTTTTCTTCATGTCGAAAAACTCCATCTTCATGCTTACTTTGTGTAAAGCTCTGCAAAAACTGAAACTTTCTTAAAAGTCATGTGTTTAACTCTACAAACACGAATTAGAGCCAATTGTGTTTGGCAACTGGCTTCTTCCTCCTCAGTTTACAGAAGAACTTTGAACTTTGCAAAATGGAACAGGATTTCTCTGTTCATATCAAGACTTTCAAGGATTTCCAGTCCTAAAGTGATGTGAATCGTGGATAAAGAGTTTCCCACAAATCACCTGAGATGAACTGGGAGACCTATCCTAGCATACAATTTCTGTTAGCTGAAGTGGTCTCTAATAAAACTCTGCCTTTCTTAATTGCTC
>JAWWMU010000001.1:7756322-7799903 GCA_035048155.1 Cinnycerthia olivascens
CTGGGAGACCTATCCTAGCATACAATTTCTGTTAGCTGAAGTGGTCTCTAATAAAACTCTGCCTTTCTTAATTGCTCATTCTTTCTGTATGTATTCACATATGTGTATACTCTCACAAGCATGAGAAAATAAGATTCAGAAAGGCTGGGAATTAAGGCAAAAGTTCACTGTAAAAATTCTGAAATTACTTATATTGCTGAGTAGATTTTTCATATCTAAAATGTTTATGTGAGTGAAGAGTGTGTTTCCCAATGAACAGGTATATTGGTACACAAGTTAGATTTGCAACCTTAAAAACCTTGCAAAAATGGAGCATCTGCACTGACTTGTGTGGTCACTCCCTTTCCATGGCTAAACAGAACAAGAATTTCTAGTGTCACATCTTAACTTTTCTCATGAGATCTAAGCTCCTGACAATAATTGTCACTTCTAACCTCTCTCTCTCTTTCTTTCATCGTATCCAGAGTATTGGCATTGCTTTCATTTGCATGATTTAAAATATTTTCATTACGTGAAAGAATTTTTGTGCTTTCATTGTGCTTGGTGTAAAGGATCTTAGAAATGGGCTTTGGATCTTTTTTTTTAAATGTCTGTTTCTGGCAGTGCCTTCATAGCATGGGTAAGAATTTGTGCTAATTTGAAATGAAAGGTCTAAGATTTAATTCCTGAAGGTTATGTAGCAAATTACAGTTTCCAGACTTCTTGCTTCGTGTGCCCAATTCAAATACATTGCCTGGGTGATTGGAGAGCATCTTAATTATCTATCACTAAGTTAACTTTTGCAAGCAAATTAACTGTAGCTTGGAATGTATATTTCACATTTAGTCCATTACATGGTGAGTGCAAGCCAGAAAAAAATGTGGCAGAATGTGAAGCTGCAGCTTGCTAAGGGTATGTGGAAGATCAGGCATGTGGCAGCCACAGCAGCAAATGCACTTTTGCAGCTTAAGCTGTGGAATGGCAATGGCACCTCCAGGTCAGGAAGAAACCCAGGTGAACTTTCTTGTGTCCTTCTGCCACCCCATTCACAGAGCACCTCCAGCCAACCCCCCCACATGCCCCAAATTAAGGTAAAGCACCAGTGAAAGGACACAGAGTGAAAGTAATTGAGAAAAAAAAAAGTCTGTAAAACCTAAATTCACCAAATAGCTCTTCACATAAGAAAGAACGAAAGTTACAGTAAATGCCTCCAGCTGCTATTTTGCAGTAAAACAAAGATGTTTTATTTCAAATAACAATTTATATCCAAGTTATTGGGTAATTTGTCCTGCTTAGAAGTTTCTTTAGTCTCGATTGCAGTTTCTAAAATCCAACTCAAAAATCTTCCCACCAAATTTATTTTCAAATAACATACGATGCTACCCCAATAAACTTATGAAAGTTCTTTTCCTGTTGTTTAATAATTGTTCCTGTTGTTTACTAGTAATCCATAATGTGTGAGACTTAAGTTTCTTGCTTCAAAAATTTTAGTTTCTCCTCCACTACAAACTTTGAAGAAGTAATATTTTAATGAGAGATGCACCTCCCTTAAGGTATGTGAGTAGGCATTGTCAGCAAAACATGCCCAGAGGGCTCTGACAAAATAAAATCACATGCAATAATTCTGCTTCTCAAGGCAAGCTTAAATAGCACACAAATGTGTAACAAAAATAGAAGATTAAATGTGACATGATTCATTCTAAAAAATCACCTAAGAAAAGGAATATTCAAGGTGGTATATCAAAATGAGAAGAAGGGAGATATGAAATTCCTGAAGCAAAGGATCCTGGAAGAAGATGAAGCTTTGTAAACACTGCTGAGCATGTACAATGTTCACTGTATAATTTTCAGACTTGTTTAGTAAAGCTATTAGAGGGCCAGAATTCAAAATCATCAGACACATGGAAACTATGGAGTTTTCAATGAAAACTCCATAGGAAATGCACAGAAATACCCTTTTTAATATGACTTACTTAAATAACTGTACTAATTTTTCCATTTCACTGCTTTTTCTATAACGGATTGTTAACCAATGCATGAAATGTACATAACATTCTATGTAATCAAACTTTCTAACAACAAGCTGTGAACCATTTTGTCACTCTAAGAATAGACTCTTTTTACCACAGCTTCATTTATTTCTGTTTACAACTCCACTCTGGTGTTCTCATACTAGTCTTTTTGGAGGGATGTTTTATAAAAGATGTGTGCTTTTTGAATGCTTCTATAAACCTTTAGTCTTGCTTATGTGTCTTCATCTCTTTGCAAGATGTAAATTAAGTGCTGCACACACATCTCAACCCCTGTCAGCTCTTAGTCCCCCTTTATGGATTAATTTATTTATTGCTACCTAACTTGGCTTTTGTGATTGGATGTGAAACTTAGATATGGGGCAGGGGGAAGAAAAAGTGTAATTTTTTTAATAACATGTCACTCAAAATGTCTTGTTGGTCTTTTCTGAGGTATCCAATCTGACTGCATTTTACTGTAGGAAAGAACTAGCTAGCAATAAGTCTCTCAGTAATTTTTTTGTACCACGCCAAAAGTTTGGATTTATATGAAAGTGGAGGGGTTATACTTTCCTACTTTGTGCAACACCAGAAACTGAGTAATTAGCAGGCTAAGTGGAATATTGCAGAGGATTGTGTGTCATTGGAAAAGTAGTATATGATTTATTGTGAAATATAATTGTTTAACATATTTTGACTTTTATAGATTTGCTTTTTCTGTAGTTCATTCCAATTAGTTAAAAAAATAAATAGATGTCAGAGTATTCCTTTTCCCCTGTCCCCACTGCTGTCTTTTTTCTGTTTCTCTATTTTTGGCATTCAGTGATACAATCTTTTCACATTAAATGAAGGTGAAATTACATAGTTTATTTTAAGAATATCCTTATTACAGGCTTGTGTTTTTAACCTTGACCTTAATGTATACTATTCAATGTCAAAGTGCAACTTCCTGCTTCCTTGAGTCCGTGGACAAATTAAAATACTCCCGTAGACTGAAATGATCTAAAAGCTTTTAGTGACCTTAGCTTTGAAAATACTCATTTAAATTACTTTCATGGTAAGGACTTATGTATTGAATTTTAAAGGACTGATGTAATCTTTAACTGTTTTCTCCCCTGACATGCCCAGATATACAGATTAAATGAAAGAATCTTTGTAGTTAGAAACTTAACTGTTCAAACTAGGTGAATCTGTCAGAATTTAATGCCACAAAGGTCTTTTTGATTTTTACCTCTTGATGATTAAGACTTCTAAATTGATTGTCTTCATTGATCGTTTGACTTCTTAAAACCACCAGCAAATGTAATATAAAATTATTCTGTTAGTAATTTAGTTTCATCCTATCTTCAGCTTCAGTGTACTTGTTTTTCGGGGGGTTTTACTGTCTTTTTTTAAGTACTTTTTCTCAAGCTGATTAAAGAGTGCAGAAGATAATAGAGGAGCAATGTTGAGACACACCCTGTGCAGTATATGGACTTCTTTTCCATAAATGAAGCAAGAAAGTCTAAGAAATTTTCTGCATATTCCTGCTATATAGTTGTAAATTAAAAAACAAATTGGAAGGCAGAACTTGACATTATTTTAAGCTTACCTTCTTTGTCATGTGCAATATCTAGCAAAATGCCAACCAAAATGTGTGAGGTTTTGTATAGTAAATTGTAATCAGAAAGGAAGAGCTATCATCTATTTTATTCTTTGATGGTTAATTATATTCTTAGAATAGTGTCCATGTGTGACAGTTAGTGGTGATACAGGGACAGGAGATTGTCTAAAGCCCTCATTTTAATTAAAAGTTTGGGGTAGTGTTGGCACAGGCTCTTGTGACATTGCCTTCTGCATCTACCAGCTGCGATATGTGCTGCTGAGTATTTTTCTACAGTGCCTGGTCTAGCTCTGAGTTCTAGTAATTCTCCCATCTGTTACAAAATGACCTTGAAATTATTTTTAGGGCCTAGTGTTTCCAGTCCTGAAAGTCAGATGAAGAGTAGTTCATTGCAGTTCCAGCCAATTTTGGTTGTGCCTGCACCTGGTACTGAATTAGTCTGACAGATCTGAAAGTAGCAGTTGTCATTTGCACAACCTCTTGCTTGTGTGTTTTTAGATACATTTGGAAATTGCTGTGTGTTTTAGTCCTTTCCTGAAAGATATAAGGTGATATTTCTGCCTATAGCTGCTGCTGTTCACAGGTGCTTCCTACATGTGATATTCCTGTATCTTAACTCTTTAAATCTGTTTTTTCCCTAGGAGTTTTCTGGATATTCACAGGAAAAAAAAAAAAAAAAAAGTAAGAATTTGGCTGGAAACATCTTACATTCCTGGCCAGTAGTAGTACCAGTTGGTTTTGTCCTGTTTGTGAGGTAGCCAGCATGAATGGACTATGATCTTGATAGATAGTTGGTGAGAAAGAGGTTGATTGTAAAAATACACCTTTTTTTTTTTTTTACTAGAGATACTGTTTTAGTGCAAGAAGCTTTGATCTGTGTGGGACTTGTGTAATTTCAGACAGTGTAGCTGCATCATATAGACATGCAGTATAGAAAGGTCAAAGGTGCCAACAAAAACCCATTCTGTTTAGGACTTATAAACAAGATTCCCATCCTCCACCTTCCTCTCTGCTAGCACTAGCATATCTACCAGTGAAGTAACAGCAGTTACTCCATTCCTGCCAGATTGAGAATAAAAAGACTTGCAGTGATATTTTATGACTAAACGTTTGAAAGTTAACTTTGTCAGAAACTGTCTTTGCAGCTGAGTTATCCTGTCTCAAACAGATCTGATCTTTTCCAATCCCCACGTTACTCTCCTCCATCAGAAAAGGCCTCATGAACTTCCCTGTGTGTGTTTTTAGGTGTCTTCTTGGCTTCCTAAAATAGTGGAGTTCGTGTGAACCTTAGAAGGCTCGAGACTGTAACAATTCACCAGTTGGTGAGAGAGCAGAGGGACAGTTCACTGAGCTCCTGAGTAACCTCTTCTGGCCTCAGAGCTCAGCTTCCAGCAGGGAATTCGGGTCTCCTGAGGCCCCTTCCAGCATGGCTGAGCCTGGAGGGAAGGAAGTGGCTGGAAAGGGTGTTCAGGATGAGCAGAAAGCTTGAAACAGAAGAGAGACTCCGAGGGTGATACGATTGATGACAGTCAAAATGTGGGTTAGTTTTGAATGAATTCTCTTCAGTGTTCTGTTCTTTGGGCTTTCACTTCTGTCCACGTTCATCAAGTGGGCCTTGGGAAATGGTGAAGGAGACATGAATGGGATAAAACTTGTGATCAGAAAAAGCAAGTTGGAAGAACAGAGGTCAATAGAACTGAATCTGGTTATTGAAAGGGTATAATTCAGCAACAGCATCTGAAAGAAGAAACTTCTGAGACACTCTTCGTAGGGTATGGAAAGTAAAAAATTACATATCTCTGATAGCGTTTTTTGCTGATGAATACCTAGATTTCCTGTAGTGGTTTTAATCAGAAAACTTCTATGTACTTTCACTTGATACTTGTCTATTTATAGATAAATATATAGCTGAGGCTGTATAATATATATATATAAGAAGAAGGACAAGAAGGTGATTCTGCAAACCTGCTTATAAGAAAAAAAAGGCAAGTCCCTTGACAAAGGGAAGACTCAAAGCTTTCATGGACAGCATGGACAATACAGGAGTATTCAGTGCCTTTTTTTTGGCTCAGACTCTAAGGGCAAAGCCTGCTTTCAGACCCTTTTTTTGTGATGGTGCTCCACTGAAAATAAAGTAGCAGAGCAATAGGTTAAAGAGGCTGTATATAAGTGGGATATACCCAGAGGCTTGGATGATTTCAGTGATGTGATTGCAAGGCTGGTGACTATTATTTGAGAAAAATCATAGTGGTCAGGGGAAATTTCTGACAACTGAACCAAGGCTGAAAAGGAAAGCTGAGGGGTCCGTGGGGCAGTTCCTCCAGAAGACAAGAACCACCTCCTCTTGCAATCTGTGTCCAAACAACTGGATTACATGAGCTGGGTCAGTCAGATTGCTTTCTTGATGAAATGACTCAAGCTGGGTGCACCAGGTTGCTCCACTCAGTTCAGTAAGACTTTCAGCCTTGTCTCCTGCAGAATTCCTGCCTAGGAGATGAGGAAATTCAGGACTGGATAAGTTTGTTAGGTAGGTTAAAAATTGGCTGGGGCACTGCCATTTCAGTAATCAGAGGCTCTGTGTGCAGCTGTTGGCTGGTACCAAGGAGAGTCTTAGGAATTGTGAGGGAGCTGAGACTCTTTGGAGTCTGGAACAGTGACCAGCATGATGAGACAGAGCACAGTTGTAGATGATGCTGAATTAGAGTGAATCATTGATCAATTGAATGTTCAAGGTCCAATGCAGACACATCTGGAGCTAAGGATTATCCATACATTTATATATTTGAAAGTGTCTGGACTCAAACATACAATGAAATGTTTGCATTTCAGCTTATCCTGTCAGCAATGGATTTCTGAGATTTTTAATACTGTCACTTAATGGCATATTGAAGCATGTGCTTGGAGCACAGTTGACTTGGTGGAATGGCTTGAAACAGTCAGTAAACTCAGGAAAAATACAGAGAAAATAAATTTAAATTTAGGGTGCTATGTTACTCCAAGAGTGGTAATTCAGGTGAGAGGTGCTGAAAGAAAAGGAATCATACCGGAGTGAAAAGGCTGAGGAAGTTTCATGGTTCAGGCTGTCAGAAGGAGGAACGGAGATGAGAAATCTGGACTGAAAACCCTGCTGGGATCCTGGACAGATAATCTCCCAGTTTTCATCTTACATCAGGAAAGACAAGTGATCTTTCCAACCTCATTGGTCACATTTTTCTTCCTCAGTTCACCACACAAATGTTCGGAGTTCTATCTATTTAAACAAGTAATAAAGCCAGAGCACATAGAATGTAGTATTTCTGGAAATAACTGTTGGGCTGGGGGAAAGGAATAATACCTATATATTTGTAATGAGTATTATCTAATAGTTGTGTAGTATTTTTCCTTTATTGTACATCAGTCGAATGAATAATCAATAATCTTATTTGTAATTATTATGTTTGAATAATTGATATTTTTTCATTGTTGCTTAATGGTCGCTTTTTGTAGCGAATCGCCTTGGAGGTGGTTACACAGACCAACGAAATAAGATTAGGAGATAGTGCCATATGTGGCTTTTCTAAGATTTAGCAAGAAGCCCACCAAGATAAAAAACTCTAAAAAGCATGTTTAATTTCCCTAAGTATAAGGAAAAAACAAGTGACTGAAGTAATAAGCTGGCAGACACATCTCTTCGTGGCAAATGGAAAACGTATCTGTCATTAGTTTGAATACAATCATTTGCACAAGTTCTGAAACTATGCTTAAACCAGCTTTAAAATTCTGGTTATCAATGAAGTGCCTGGACTTGGATGATCCACACTGCTCTCAGATTCTCAGCTGATGTAAATTGACTTTAAAGGAATTGGGCTAATTTACTCCTCCTAGGATCTGACACATTATTGACCAGAATATAATTGAGCATTGCTGTGTCCTGCATTAGTGTTAATTTTTTTTCCCATAACTGAAGTAACATTTTACATATTCTTTCTTAGAAAACTTGTTTCTGTTTGTCCCTTCTCCCTTCATCATCCAAACCCAGAGCACTGAATTTCTCAGTACACCTTTAAAATCTCTCCTTTATCTGTATGTTTTGAGGTAGTTGACTTCATTAAGTATTTCCTCTCCTGCACCGGTTTATAGAAGCTATTTATCACTGGAACCTTAGGGGAAATCATTATGTTCGCTGCTTTTCAAGAAGCATTGGACACTGCTCTGTCTGATTCAATGAAGATCAGCTGTTCTTCTCCTTTTTCTCCTTTTCCTAAAGCTCTTTGCTTTATTGCTTTATTCTTGTTTGAAAACAATGAAAGCCTTTCATGCCATCAGGCTCTCGTTAGCAGATAACGCAGTTGAAATTGCAGAATATTAGACATTCCAGAGGGATGAAGGATAGTCTAAAAGAGGACGTTGTCAGAATGAAGCCAATAATCCTCAATCTTATGTTACCTTTTATAATTGCGTTTTTATTGACTTGTTCAGAAAACACATTCATAGACCTGACAATTGATGGAGTACCGTGTATCAAGGTAATTGGTAGATATCACATATCGGTCTTGTTTTCTGATTGTGACTCTGCTCAGCTTGGAAGAAATGTCATGTAAAATACATTGCCACGAGTTTTTTTGTGATCTATGAGGAGTGTTTTGATTATATGTGTTTTGGTATTTTCGTGGTATTCAGGAAGAAAAAAAAAGGGAAAAAAATGCAATAATTTAAATGGTTAATTTTGATTCTGTCCAGTCTTGAGAGTGAGTTTTATTGCTCAGACACTGACATTCCATAGGTGCCAAGAGTGTGAAAAATGTGCTGCTGTGTCTTATTGCTGGTGTTTACCTGTATGAAATGACATCACAGGCCTTGGGGCAACTTTTAATTCACAGCAAAAGAGAGTTGCAAAACTTCGTGATTCATCACCGATCAGTCTGTTGACCCAGATTTTCTCAGGTTTTTGAAATTGGTCATTGCAAGTCATATGAGGCCCTCTCCTGGTAGCCACCTAAAATATATCACAATGAGCTATTAAAAGAAAAAGAGAAAAGAGATTGTAATCAGGCTGCCTTTAAAATTTTTATGTTGTGTAATTCCAATGCCAGAGTCTAAGCAGTCAATAATCATTCTTTAAATATGATATTTATGACCCACAACAGTGCCCAAATGACAGGTTAAACAGGTTTTTAACAGTAAAACAGTTCAAACAGTTTTAACAGTTAAAATACGGGTTTTTTTTCCACATGTTATTATTTAGAAGCTGCATCCTGTAAGGTTTCTGAGTTTTTCAGCTGTTCTTGTTCTTGTCATATTTTTCCTAGGTGTACATTCCAAGCAGAGTGGCTCTTGTGCTTCACAACACGGACATCCCAAAGTGAAGTTCTCTGTAACTACCACCGAAGAAGCAAATCACAAAGAAGTGCTGACACACTGTACTAGTACTAAATATAACAAAACTTGCTCTAAGGAGGCTTTCTGAGGCTGAGTATAGTAATATTAGGTGTTTAAAATGTAAGAATAATATTCTCATGTAATTGCAGAGCTCTTGACTTGCTAGACCCTCTTTTGAAGAAGCTTTACAAAGGGGCAGAAAGGAAAACGTTGGGTTTGTAGTTCTAGTAGTACAAAATTACACTTTAGGTGTTGCAAAGCAACAGGCATTCTCAATCAAATTGTTGTTTACAGAATTTTATCAGGAATGATAAGAGTGATCCTGCTCCAAAGTTTGTAATTTCTTATAATCCTCCTTTTGATAGTGAATTCAAATATTCATTACGTATTAATGCTTCTTACTAAAAGTAAGTAGTTTGCTTAAATAAAACAGAAGTTTTTGGCTAAAAGGCAGCCTTAACGGTTTGTGGGACCTAATTTGAGGCTCCTCTTCTTCAATGAAGTCTAACACGGAATTAGAAGTGTTTGTCCAAGTGGATGAGAAGGTCCTCTGAGAGTCTTGTACTTTGCCATTTTTTATTTAATTACAAATATACAAAAATGCTGGGCAGTAAAACGAGCAGGCCAATTGAGTGGGGGCCTGCTGATGCTATTGTGTGCTGGTTATCTGCTCCCACCCAAATCACTTAGTCTGAGCTACAGCAATCTCACTTGCTACAGCTGGACAAAAAAATGACACAACTATTTTATTTAGATCTCTAAAATGTTCAGTGAGGATCATGTTTTGGTCTTAATGCAACAATACCACACTGGGAGAGGTACATCAAGTGCAGTTCTTCCCACTGCACTTATTTCATTAACATCAGGACCTTGCAATATTGATTTCACTGCTTCCAGAAGCTGCCTTTCAGCTTGGAACATGATGATGTTCTTGCACTTTTATAACTTTTGAAACATTGCTTCTCGTGAAGAAGCAGTCTCAAAATTCAGTGATCAAACTAAGGTGGGGTTTTTTGATTAAAATTAAGATAGTTTATTATTGGAGTGCTGCTAAGATAATTCAAGTGAGTTCCTTCATGAGCTACAACTTTTTTGTAAAGAGTAAGAATAAGATTTTGTATATTTGAAAATGTATTGCAGAGTATTCTGGAAAATTAATACCAAATTAACGAGACATGCTTTATTTTATTCAATTTATTTTAAAACATATTTGAATTGGTTCTGAAATGAATGTCTTTTGTACCAATCTGAATTTTCTAACTTTTAAAGTAGCCAAAGAGGAAGATGTCCATGACCATTTCCAAGTCATAATTTTACCCAGTTTCCTTTGTGAACCATTGTGTAAACTACTGAATAGTTGGTGCCAACACTGACAATCTATTCATAATTCTTGGAATGCTTACTTGTGGCTTACTTCTTAAGCAAAATAAGGGATGGAATAATGCAGCATGATGGAAAACAGTCTTTTGCAGAGTTCACACTGAAAGGACTTTCTGAACATCCCCAGTCTCACTCATATGGTCTGTGTGGCAGAGAATGTTACATTGCAGTTGAGTACCATAGGATCATGCTTCATTTTCCTCTACACCAGTTTGATCATTGTTTGGTTGTGGGCTAATAAAAGCATTCCTGTTATGCTATGACTTTAAATAAAATATACTGAACTGTTTTAGCAACTGGAACTGATTATCTTTTATTTTTTATTTCCCCAGATTGTTTTCTTTGTAGTGAAATAACAAGCTACTTCTAATATATGTTATATTTACACTGTGTTGATCTAATATGTTTTATAGGGTGGGGTTTATTTTGGTGGCTGTTTTTTTTTCCACTGGCACCAGTTCCAGGTTTCAAAATGTAATGGCAAGCGTCTGTGTCAAACCTTTCTTCAAGAGAAGGAATAAATGTATGATGTGAAGTATAAACTGTAAAATCACATGCAAAATAAACTCTGAGGAGGAGAAAACAAACGCATATATGGCTTCATTCCTTGCATTGTAAAATGATTTTACAGCAGTGTTAACACTGAAAGACAGATTAGATATTAGATTTTGCTCCATCCTAAAACCAGAGACTTGTCTTTGCCAGAAGCATTTAAAATGAGGTTGGTAGGACATTTGACTTATGCATATTTTCTTTAACATAATGATAGATTAATAAAAATGAACAACAAAATTTGCCAGGCAAACATGTAAATACAGAAAGCATAATTATTAGGGCTTTTTGGAGCCCTCCTCTGCATTTTAATGATGAGTGTGCCACTGTCTTGCAAGACTGGAAAATTTTCTGTTTCAATACCCATGGAAAGCCAGTTTCTTCCTCCTGTTCTTTGAATATTGATGGATTATAAAGAGAAATTCAGCTTTCACCTTTTTTCTAGTGACAGTCTGATTGCAACCAAGGCCCCTCCTTACAGTCCTGTACTGAGGTTGTAACCGTGCCTGGTTGAAGCCTGGCACATTCTGAGAAACAGATGAGCTCCAGAGATTGTTTTGCTTGGTCACACCTCAAATCAGCACTCGTCAGGGAAGGAAACAAAGTGATGCATGGTGATGTATCCCAGGGCACAAAGCTCTCCAAATATGTTCAGACATAGTGAAGGAACAGTCTTTAAAGGTAACCTCTTAGTGTACAGCACTGATAACGATTTATATTTCAACATTTGGAAATGCAGAGTTCCCTGTCACCTGGGAATTCTTGCTATCCCTGACCCCAGAAGTTCTTGTTCCACAGTTTCTCTAACACACCATGAGAGCTCAAGCTCATCTTCACCTGCCAGTTTGTCTAAAGATTCAGGCTGACCTTCCCTCTGTCTTTCACTATGTGTGTGAAGGGTTCTTTGTACTTAATAATTCAAATTACTCTCCAGACCAGGTGGTTATTGTGATAACACTACACTGGTGCGTTCTACAAGCAATGAGTTTTAATTTCCCCGCTGTTTTCTCCTCCTCCCACAACTCAAACTTTACTGTCCTAAGGCTTATTTTGAAGATGAAGAATTGAGTCATTATTTAAAATTGGTGAGTACTTCTGGAAAACAAATTTAATTGAAAAAAACACTTTGAGCTTTCTGGGGTTTTTTCCTATGACATTTGTCCTGCTCATTCTATTAAATTTAGTAAAGACTTTTTAACCATGTACTCTGAAAGACAAGAATGGGGTGCTGGTAATACTCTGCCAAGGAGAGAGCAGATGTGTGAACAGAAGATACCAGATAAACAATTGTGTGGTACTTGCAGATACTGCAAGGTGATATTTTGTGTATTAATCTGTCAGTCACAATTCAGCTTTCGAATGATCTTTTAAGCATCTTGAAGTAGTTTTCACTTCCTCATTTTTTTCATGACTCCAGATTCTTAAAAGCCCATTAATGGTTAAAGGAAGAGCTTCCTGTCTATTTAAATCTTATTTCTCAGAGCTTAAAAGTAACTAGTTAAGCAGTAAAGAGTGAAGGTTAACTGAATGAACTGCAGAAATTGTTTCCTTTAATTTCAATAAATGTGGACATTCTCTTCAGGATACGTTGAGGTGTATGGTTTGCCTGTCTCCCACTTCATAATTTAATTTTCTAGTAATTTAACTGTTCTATTTTTAATTTTATCGTTGACTGATGTTTCCAAACCGAGCATGTTGTCACTGTTGAACTGCCGCTACAGAGATGAAACAGTGTTTTACATATTTTCATGTATTATACCTTAGCTGGGATCTCAGTTTCATAAGAATCAACCTGTAAGTGGCGTTTTTGTTAACAATTAACTGGAAGGGTTTTGCCAAGGAAGATTCTGCACATGTGTGCGTTTTCACACCTCAGAGTTTATGGTGCAAGTATTTTGAAAGGGTTGAAAGGGTCTCCATCACATTTGCTGTGATGGAGAGCTGTTTCTTATGCCAGTCTTACTTTTTAATTCTGTTTGGTTCTCCAGATAATCTAGAGTTGGTTTCAAATTCTTGAGGAGAAAAGCAGCATCTCTCTGAAAGTTTCACAGGCATTTAAGAAAAAAAAAAAAAAAAGGAAATCCAAAAGTTTTGGTCATGTTTGCCTTTATATAGAGAGAAAAGTATTTTTCCTTCATAGCATGTTTCCTTTAAGTATGCTTTTTCAGTTTTTCATTTGTGTGAAAATAAGCTACAGTAGAATTGTTGGGCTGACATATGACTGCTCTTCTTAAAAATAATTATATAAGTTGCTGGGTAAAAATAACTCCAGTTGAATACATTAAAAATATTCTGCTTATGGAAAGGTAGAAAACAGAAGCTAATGATGACTCATTAGATGAGACAAATTATATTTTTCATGCCTGTAAGTACAATGTGTACCCTGTAAATATAAATAAGTCTTGGCTATTCATGGTAAATTAAAGCCTAAACTACATTAGGACAAAATGTGAGAGTTTGTAAGTATTGAAGAAACCAGTCTGAGCTTAGCTGCTGGTTTTGCATATTTACAAAGCTATTTTGAACCCTGAAAAAAAATCTAAGTGTTTAATTGAACTAGGTCTGAAAACTGTCTTAGAAAGTTAAGATGAAAACAATAATTTCTCAGTATTTAGAGAATTAAAATTGATGCAGCACTAATCATCCATGCCGTTTGACTCCACGTCAAATTAATTCCAAATTTTTAGTATCATTAAGAGCTAGGAGTGAACTTTCTCAGCTTGCTTGTTTCTTCTGACTGTGCCTCACAGATGACAAATGTATAGAACAAGGACAGTCTGTTACTGAACATTCAATGCATTAAATTAATTTTGTTCTGTCTTTACTGCTGGCATGAGGTTTGTGACAATAGATAGAGTGCACTTAGGAAGAGAGGTGTGTCTGCAAAGAGAAGAAACCCAGCTGCCAGTGCTGTAATGGGTGTTGTGGTTTAACCCCAGGCAGCGGCCAAGCCTGAGGCAGCCACCGCCCACAGGGATCAGGGAGAGAATCAGAAGGGTACAAGCTGGAAAACTCACGGGCTGAGATAGAGACAGCTTAATAGGAAAAGCAAAAGCCATGCACACAAGCAGAGCAAAACAAGGCATTAATTCCCTGCTTCCCATGGCTGGGCAGGTGTTCAGTCACCTCTAGGAGATCAAGGACCCATCACACATAACAGTGACTTGAGAAGGCAAGTGACATCGCTCCAAATGTCCCCCAGTTCTTCCTTCTCTCCTCCACCTTATACAGTGAGCAGGGTGTCACATGGTCTGGAATATCCCTTTGGGCAGTTTGGGTCACCTGTCCTGGCTGTGTGTCCTCCCCAGGCACCCCCAGCCTCCCTGCCAGTGTGGCAGTATAAAAAACAGAAAAGGCCTTGGCTCTGTGCAAGCCTTGCTCAGCAATAACAAAAACATCTCTATATTATTAACTCTGTGTTCAGCACAAATCCAAAACACAGCCCCATACCAGCCACTGTGAAGAAATCTAACTCTACCCCAGCTGAAACCAGCACAGCAGGACTTGGGGGCAAGCACCCAGCTGTTTTGGGGTACTGGGTCTGGTGGGGCAGGTTCATGCTAAAATAGCATTGATAAATCAGTGTTTGGGCTGTTTATCAGCACATTGTGAATGCCTTCTGTTTCCTACCCTGTGCTCAGTCATCCCTTGCTAGGGAGTGCCTGGACATCTTCCTGCTTATGCAAAGTTGTGAATGAATTCCTGTTTCTGCTTTGCTTGCACATGCACCTTTTGTATTCCCTGTTGAAATATTCTCACCTTCCTTCTATTCCCTCACCATCCTGGAGAGAATGGGGCTAAGCAAGCGCCTTGTGAGGGTGTTTGGCTGTTTTCTGGGATCAGCCCACTACCTCTAGCAAAAACTGATTGAGCTGTCCACCTCAGAAGGAAATTGGCTGGCAGGAGGAAAGTAGGTGAAGTCACTTAAGTAATCAGAAAGTCATTTGAAATAAAGAGGAGATAAATCCCACCTTTTCTTAGCTGCCTTTCACAAAATACGGAGTGTGTATCTTGTGTTTGCTTGGGACAACTGGAGTATGTTAATTATCCTGCTGTTCAGGTATCATCTGTATGAAGGAACAGATAGTCTATATATTCACTCCATTTCATGCTGAAAGTTCTTGGACCTGTTCTTTTGCAGTAGTAGCATATTATTATCCCTGTAGAAAAGTATAGAAATATTTTTCTACTTCAAAATGGAAGTTTGAATGTAAAATCTTTCATAAAAGTTTATTCATTATTAAGGGGGAAGGTGGGATAGAAGCTTCTAGTAGAAGATTACCTTCTGGTTCAGTAAAGATATGGAAAATTAAATGAAATGAAAACCTGATCTTTATAATGTATGGAAATTTAACCATTACTTTTGCACAAAGCTCCTTTCAGCTGTTGACTGCTGCTTCTGGGGTTTTGTTGTTTTCTTTGTTCCTAGCAGTGGTTTTAGACCAAAAGCCACTCTGAGTCTTTCTGTATTGTGTAACCTGTGTCACTACTCCTTATGAATGTTTGAGGCAATCCCAGTTTTCAGTCGCCAGTCAGAAGGTGAGGTTAGCCTTGCTTTGGGAATTTCTAAGGTACAAATAAGAGGAGAGACTGAAGATGTTTCCTGGTTTTGTTAAATACCAATTAAATTCCTGCCTTTGCAATTCCACTAATAATTTTATATCTTTGACTGTGGCATGTCTTTGTCAGAAAACAGCTAGCCCTATGCAGCACCAAAAAAAGCATGTCTTTAGACAGGCATGAGGAAGCAAATTGTGCAAGCACATCATGTCCAAAACTGAAATGAATTTTTCTGATATCCAGATTTGTTTATCTGAAGGGACCTAGTGTTGATCACTTCATGAAATGGAGCAGACGAGCTGTATGGCATAGAGAACAGGTTTTTGGGAAAAAAAAACACTATTTTCCCAAGGCAAAAAAAATATTCCAGTATTTCAAATGTGAGGGTGGTTTTTTTTTCATGAAAAAATACTGGATTATGACAAGTGAGCATTTTCATAGGAAAAGATTTGTCAAAATCCCTTCCAGAACTGTTCTATAAAAATAAAAATACTATTCAAAATCAATGCTTACATTATGTGCAGAGCATGGACAGTCACAGCTTTAACTCTGTTACTGTATGCAGCTGCTTAAAGGGAATTTTCATTAAATTCATTGTGTAATTGAATTACTGTGCCATTTTTATGGGGAAAAAAAAAGGATTTTAATAATCATTTAAAGTGATAGAGCTATTGAGTTGACCTTTCCATGGGCCTCCTTGGACTTCTAGAATTCCAGTCACCTGTGTAACTTCTGCCTATTGCCTTTTTGGGGAGCTTGGCAGGCTGTGGTTTGGCCAAGCTGCTTCCTTCAGCATCTTCTTTCCCAGGTGGGCCAGGCTGTCCTGGTTGTGGTCCTTGCACAAATGCTGGTGATGCTAAGTGTTGAGCTGGATTTTGTGGAAATGCAACTCTCTAGAACAGCATAAGCTGCTGAGATCTGTAGCTTGAGCTGGAAAACTGACTCTGTGGTTGATAAAGTCTCCCTGCAACCTGTCAGTGGGGGTGAGTGCTGCATTCAATACTTGTGTTTGCTCTAGTTGGGCTATTACACAGAACTAACTCTTCCTTCTATTTTTCAATAACTTTCTGGATCTCCACCAGCCCCCATTCCTCAGTCTTATCATACAAGTGTAATGCAATTCCTCATACTCATGGATTAATTAACACAGTGGACTGTTCTTTATGACAGTTAACTCCATTTTAAAAATTCCCAAAGAATTCAATGATGTGACTTAAGTATTTAGAAACAAGCTGAATATGATTTGCCCAACAGGGTAGAGCTAGTACAAAACATGAAAGGAGCAAATATCCTGGAGTTATGCATCTGCTGCTGCTATAGAAGCTCTCGCCAGGAAACACTTGCCTTGCACTGCCTGCTTGTTACAGTGGCTGATTGCAATAGTCCCATTTAAGCTTGAGTGGTGATACCTTGTTATGTGAAACACTGTGCAAGGTTGTTTAAACATGAAAGATAATTGCTGATTTCTCACTGGCTGTAGTTTACAGGTAGACATTCCTATGACTGATTAAATACGCTGACCTTTAGTATTAACAGCCTTGATGGGTTTCAAGCCGTGGTATGCTTTGATGTGAGGCAGAGCTTTCAACCTGTCTTGTCTGTTTTTGCTTTTTTCTGAACAGAGCTTGTCAATCTTCCTGTTTATTCTGGACAATGTAAGCAGGTGTCTGGTGTGATTGTGCTCCCTGCAGACTCCAGCCACATCCCACGACTATGCCATGGTCAGCCCTATGTGCCTCTAGTTGTTTTCTTTCTATTGCATCGAGCCACGTGGATCTTCTGAGCAGCCCTTGCGTCCCTATCCCTTCCTATTTTTCTGTCTCCCACCTCCCAGGGAGGTGGAGACCTTGATGTGCAGGTATTTGAAAGGGTTTGGGCCCATCAAAAGATTTATCAAAGACAAGTCTCTCAGGAACTTGGAGACGCAGGGAACTGCAGCACAAACAAATGTGTTGACGCATGTTTTACTTCATCCTTAAAGGTCCAGCTTCTACCTCCTAACTTCCCCAGATTTTACAGATTCTGTCACTCTGGTCTGGGAGCCCCTTTGCAGGGCCTTTCAGGCTGTCCCTGACCTGAAAGATCAATAGTAGTGTTTCAACTGTTGCCTTCACAGCAATGACTGGAACAGCACAGATGTAAGCTGCAATCAGAGGTGTGTGAATGAACCAGCTTCAGCTTCTTACATTTATTCCTCCATGTCATCTGCTGAGCAATGTTTGTTGCAGTGTGGGAATTTTCCCTATAAGGAAAAATTGTAAGTCTGAGCATATCTTTGCATATATCTCAAAGTCAGTTTTGTGTCCCACACATCTTCACTTTGCAAAGCTGATATGTGGCAGATGACTTGACAGCAGAAATTGAGAGAATTGCTCCAAAACTCACCAGGTACAGCCTGTTGCACTGGGGGAAACAAAGCAAAGTATGAAGACATGAAGGGTTTGAGAAGACACATCACTGCTGAGGTTGCCCTGATGCCCAGTGTATGAGTGAGAGTGAGTTGATGTGAACCCTGCTGGATTGGTACAATCAAATTTACCCTCTTCCCATCTCTTTTAGGGGAGCCAATCATGTCCATACCAGTATGCATGTACTGCCTATGCTCCAGGGATTACAGGTGCAATGTCAAGAACTCAGGTAACAGAATGACCAGGGTAAACAAGGACGTGAAACCTCAAGAGCGCCTCACATACAGAGTTTAGTGTTTCTAGCTCCCAGTTCTTACTGGAATTGATCAGCTGCTCACCTCATCTCTCACAGTGACTGCTGCTGGCAAAAGACACAAGGAGCCAGCAGCAGGTACCTGTCTGATAATCCTTTCTGGGGAAGGCAGATTTGGGGATAGAGGGCTCGTGATAGGGGAGTCAATGTGGAGCATAGATATCCAGATATCTCTGGTAGGTGTCTGTAGTGAAGCTGTTTCTTCTGCTTTGAAATCTGTTAATGTATCTCTCTGTCACAGAAACTTGAGTAATTTGGCCTTATTTTTTAAGTGCACATTCTGTACTATTTTGTACCCACTTCTTTTCTGCATCTCTAAGTCGCATCATTAGCAACAGCAACCTACTGTTGCACAATATTTCCGCAAATTATGCTGCTTAATTAACCAAGTGATGTGTAATAATGCTATGTGACATTTTTCTAGAAGTGTTACCTAAAAGGCCTGAACCTCTTAAAGTGATAACAGGAAAGTGGTAGTTGAGTTCAGAAAGATAAATGTGCTGCAAATTATTTGGTAGCCCTGCAAGTCTGTGTCCACAGCAGTGGCTCAGATCAGAGCAGTAATGTGCAGTTTTGAAGTGAGTCCCTGGATGGTCTTCACTGACCATGTGGTAACTCTTTTCCCAGAGCTATTTTGAGAAGAAAAGTGTGGATTCTTTAGAGGTGGAAATAAGCACCAGTCTCTTCTCCAAAAGCACTCTGAATGTCCCTTGTTGTGTTTTGCTTAGATCCCCAATATTTTTCCATGCATGGCCTCTGTCCACTGCAAGGACTTCCCATGTGCATCTAATAAAACTTCCTGTCAGGAAGCTTCAGCATAGAAGGTAAGACTGTCCCTAACCCAGAGGATACTGCCCAAACCACATGGAATAGCAGTGTGAGGAGCTCAACAGCCACTTTGATCTGTTCCTAAAATGTTTGCTAACACAAATGGATGTAGTATAATAGACCAGAACTATTATTTCTGCATTTGCAAGACTTTACTATTGTCAATCCCTATTCCTTGGCTGAAACGCTGTTCTTTATGTAACGCTGCAAACCAAGTTAAAGTTATAGAAATGTTTCTGGAACTGTTTACACAGAGCTGATGTTGTGAATCTACAATTATTTTTGCAGTTATCTTAATGTAGCTGTTACAGCATAATAACAGCCTTTAGTCATTGTTTTTCTGCCTGCTATGGCAAATAATGTGCTTGTCTAATGCAACAGAAACTGCAGTCAGTAGCAAAATCTTTAATATCTAATTTACTAGACCTTATTTTGCACTTTTTCATCTGAAATGCAGATTTATAAATTGAATCAGTGCATGTAACATTTCAGTGAACGAAATCATTATCAACAGGATGTTTGGATGGCAACTGTAATTTGGCTTGGGAAGTTTTTTTAGCTGGGACTAATTTGTCTCTGTGTGCTAGAAGATTTTTAAAAGCTAACAAGTTTTATGTTGGTTTGTTTTTTGTTTTTTTTTATTTAATGTGAAGGGGGTTTTAATTTATATAGCAGCACATAGTTGCCTCACCCCCTGGAGACTCCCTATTTCATTCCCAGGCTGTTTCACCTGAGGGCTGCCATTCCCATTGGTACAACCATAAGCTCAAAATCAGGACTTGGTTCTCAGTCTTTGAGTTTGGTGCTTCCTGGTGCCACAAACAGCACCTGAAGGGAACCCAGAAGGAAGATGGAGAGGAACTATTAACAAGAGCATGTAGTGACAGGACAAGGGAGAATGGCTTCAGAACGAAAGCAGGTTTAGATTAGATATCAGGAAAAAAATTCTTTACTGTGAGAGTGATGAGGTACTGGAACAGGTTGCCCAGAGAGATTTTGGCAGCTCCACCTCTGAAGTTTCCAAGGCCAGGCTGAATGGGGCTCTGAGGAACCTGGGATAGTGGAAGTGTCCCCTGCTCATGACAGGGGTATTGGAAAGAAACGATCTTTAAAGTCCCTTCCAACCCAAACCATTATATTATTGCATTATTATATTCACATAAGGGATCGTGGAGGATGATTTTCATCTTCAGCAGAAGCTCAGAAGTAAAAGTGATCCAGACAGATCTGTTGCAAAGAGGATGCCTTTCAGGATGTTCAGTCACTGCTTTCAGAACTTGCAATCCATTTCCCTTAATAAATTATTCCTTAATTGCAGTAATGAAAAAAGCCCACCTGTGAGCTGGATGGGAAGAACACTGTCCTTGCTGCCCTTCACATACTTGCTTTTGTTCATTTACTGCTGCATTTTGTCACTGAGCTGTGATGTTCCATTCTGCAGCAAATGGAGAAATTGTGGAGGGTGTCATGTTGTATGATAAAGGTACATCAAAGGAATGGAAAGGAATAAATGGCAAGAGTTCTATTTCTGGAGTAGGTAAAGGAAACCTCCAGGTGCTGCCCACCCTTGGTCACCAGAGACAGGCATTGCCCAGGCATCTTGTGGTGGCAACAAAAAAATTCTGATTTCAAATAGATTTGCTGCTTATAGAATAATCCCTGTTTATGTTTTCATTTGATATCACAGAAAGCAAGAATTACTTATAAATATGGTTTAACTTCCGCTAAAGCTTAAAAAACCCTAAACTTTTAAGAGGACTAAACAAAAGTGTTGAAGCTGTTGCTCTCATTCCAGTTGTCCAGGAAAATTCATTCCTCAGTTTCCATAAAAATCCAACAATGACTTTAAATTAATTTCTCCTTCTAAGCAGATTCCGGTGTCTTGCTGGGTGAGTAATGGAATTTATTTGTTTTTTTTAGCGCACTGATAATAAACAAATACTTAAGAATCATATAAACAATTGTTATTTTTTGCTGCCAAGATAAAACAATGCTCTGTAATGCTTGAAACACTTAATTTGGCCCAATCATCATTTTTTAACATCTTGGTCTTAGTATGCCTGGGGAACTGAGCAAGGTGAACCTGGGCTCCTTGATCCTGAACAGGGGAAAAACCAGATCAGATCTTTGCCATGACCTTAAGTGGAAGTGGTACTAAAGCACTACTTTTTGCTTTTAGGAGTACCTAGCCCACAGTGGCTGTTCTGCCTCTCCTTTTTGAGGCTTTTTGTGTCTCCATAGAAAGCACGTATGTGCATTTCTGGACGTGTGTGTGCCCTATGCATGTGCACACAAAATATATCTCTTATCTTTTATCTGAGTGCAAGATTGTGTCTATACTTATCAGATTCCATCTATTTTAGGGTCAGGAAGAGCTCCCATTTGTATGCCTGAGCAAACCTAACACAAAAGTTCTGGTTTACTTTGGAAATTCCTAGACATGTATGCATAACCAATAAACAATGAAAACTTTCTTAATGTGTCATCAGATTGTTAATTTACAGAGATTTTGGTTTTTTTAATTTATTTTTTTTTTTAGGAACAGGATGAAAAGACTGATGTTCCTCTTGTGGAATTCTGCTAATGAACCTTTTTGTATGGGCTTTGCATTCATTGAGGAAAATATACAGACAAGCAAATATGCTTGTGTATTTCTTTCACATTAAGTATATTTATTTAAATATTAAGTGAAACTGTTGCCCTGACAACTTGCTAAAGCAGCCACAGAGTCTGTGTAATCCTGAATGCTCTTGCTTAAGTGGTTTCAATGCTATTTGTTTGTTCAGTAGATTCTATTGAATCTTTCATTGAACTGGGTTCCCTTAAGGATTTGAATGAGTAAAGCTCTGGGATCACAAATTCTAGGCTGGTGGGAACTATTATATTTCTTCCTTAAAGCTGTGGTTTTGTCTTTGTGACATAGAGATGTAATTACCAGGACTCTGATTCTTTAGCATAAGAATTACATGAAGTGGAAAGCAACATTCAAGGCTCAGTATACTGAATTTGAAGAAGTGTTTTAATATTGTAAATTTACCCAAAAAGTATGCCTATCTCTCAGGCTGTCTATGAATTATGAAATGGAGTTTATGTTCCTACAGTTCCTGAGATATAGATATTTCAGCCAAATAATAATCATATAATAAGACCTGATAATGATTGGCAAATTATTTCATCTTTTTGATTACTTTGCCTTCGCCATCAGTACTTTTGCTGCATCCCCAATCTCTGCTCTGATTTACCTTGTTATTTTATTGCAAGCTCTCTCAACAAGTTCCCAGAATCCCTGGAATTAGGCCAGTTACAATAATAATGTTTGATAACCTCTGCTGCTGACTCCCCAGGGTCAGAATTTGTTGCTCAGGTTCCTACTTTCAGGATTGGCCATGCCTTGGATGTTCCTTTAGCACCATGGAGCCTTGGCCTAAGAACTCTTTGGTGCTTTCTCATCTGGTAATTACCCCATGAGAGGAAAGGCATGCACAGGATTATGCAGAAGTGAATAAGCAAAGTGAAGAGGTGGCATAAGCCACTGCTAAAGGATTCACGTGTCACACACCTGTGTCAGGGAGGTGCTGCCATGCCCCACCCCTTCTCTTTGGCTACTCCAGACAGGACTTTGGGAATTTGCTTAATTGAGGGATACCAGTGAGATAAAAAGCCTTCAAAAGGAGTATATATTTTATGCTTTTTATTTTGTGTTCCTTTTCCCTTCAGGACTGGGGAGCCCAGTGTCATGTAGAAGTGATGTACAGATACGCAAGGCATCACTCTGCCCGACTCATATCAAATCAAGCTGGACCTCCTGCATCTTGTCTTATGAAAATAATCCCTGGAATTACTCTGTAGGAAATGCTGCAAAAGCTCATTTAAGATCAATGAAAGCAGTCATAGTCCTGCCAGAGTTGCCAAATCCAACCCAGGCCATTTATTTTCTGGCTCCCTTTTGCTTACTGTTTGCCAATTATAAATGCGTTTTCCCCTTAATTATTGAAAAGTGCAAATGCTTTTATGCTCTCCTGATTTATATATATTTTTTAATTAAATTTTGAAGGACTGTGGTGCTTATGATGAGAGTTAAACACATTTCATATCTTAATAAGCCTATTTTTATATTATGCTGCTTGAACTACAATCATGCTAAGGAATGGAGTGGGGGGAATAAAATTAATGGGTTACTCTTGAAGTAGAAAAAATTATTCATTTTCGATAAAAGATCTTTTTGATAATTTACTCTTGACTTCACTACTTGATTTATCTCATCTTCTCACATTAATTTGTTTTTAATTTTTTTCCCTTATGAGGTTTTTTAGCTCCAGTAACAGCTCTGAGATGGTTGGATTGACGGACTACAAAATTTAACATTTTTGAACTAAAAAAGAAAAGGGCTGAAACACTTGAGCTAACAAGCAACATAACTTTCATGTAATAAACTAGAAACTCAGCTTTCCAGTGCCTTGATTTAAGATGCTGGAATTTGATTATTTAGTTCTCCTACTCCATCTAGAGTAGATACGAACTAAAGCTGCTTGGTCTCTTCCTTGTTTTCCCTGAGCTGTGTCGTTTTTCCCTCAGATGTTCCCAGTCCATCTCCCTGAATCCTCGTTAAAATGTTAGCCCGTGGAACGTTATCAGTGTTGTTACATCTCAGCATTCTCAGCACACGTGTTCTTATCTCATTTGCAGCCTGTTGGTGTGCTCTCAGAACAGACTAGGCTGGTCAGAATTTAACAATCCTTGAAGGGCAGCTGTGTTATTTAATAGAGATCCCAGATATTACTTTCATTACTGCAGTGATTTTAAGTGCCTAAGCTACTACTTATAGCAAATGCAGAGGGATTAAGGTGAAAGGAAAAAGAAAAAGGCAAATGAAATGAGAAAAAAGTAGAGTAATTCGAAACATTGATGTTAACCAGGACAATGAGAATTTTGATGGAATAATGGGCTGTACTTAGGACAGTGGGTGAATCAGAAAAAGAAAAGGAGGACACTTTCTGAATTAGTTAACTAAAGGTGACAGGTCATTAACTGAACCTACCTAAATCAAATGGCACAAATCTTTTATTATAACCTTTGTCAAAATTTTAAAAAACAACCAAAAAAACCCACCCCAAAAAGCCACAAAAAACCCCCAAACAAACAAAAACACAGTCCAATCTCCTCTTGCCCTAAAAAAACAAACAAAAAAAACCACCAAACCCAAAGCCAGAGCACTTGAGGGCAGGGAGAAGAGATAAATGCACTTTGGCAGATCAGGAGTTACTGAAAGGAAAAATCCCAGCTCTGTACCCTGAAGAGCTTCCTGCGACTTTCCCCCAGTGCCTCTTTTGTTCTTTTTTTGGTTGTTTTCATCCACCTTATTCCCTGATTGTGTCCCAAAACAACACCAGGTGGTTCTCAAACAGCACCTGAGAGGCAGCAGAACACCTGCCCAGGCACCAGACTGGCCAGGTGATGGTCTAGACCAGATGTCTGCAAGGAGCAGTTTTAGCTGAGATGCACAGTCTGTGCCTTCATGGATGATGGATCACATTTTATCCAGTTATATATAAAATAAGCATTTTCCCCCTTTACTAATCTCCTGTGTTTGTCTGTGTTGGCAGCAACACTGCACAAATCAATTGAGATTCAATAGGAACACTGTTTCTTTCTTCTTTACTAAGAAATATTACTTGATGTACAACAGTCCTGAATATCCCCTCTCTAGACACATAAATCTGATAGTTTTCAGTGAATTTATCTTGTGCAAGTGTTGAATACAAAAAGTCACATTGTCTTACTATAATTTTATTTTTTTAACATATTCTAAGTCTTTCTCACTTATCTTTGAACCAATAGATTATCAAACTGTGTATCAAAAGATGTTCAAGCTGTAACAACTAAAAGATCCTTATTTTCATCAACTTATGAATTCTTGGTCAACATCTCACATATATAACATATCCATCTTTAACATTTTTGTTATTGAGCACCATAAATGCTGAATTGGGTTTTTGAATGGCTAATATTTATTATAAAGCCCAACTTAAATTTAAGTTCTTTTGAAGAAACTCATACCTTAACTCTGTGGTGTTTACATGCAAATATTTTTTAAAGCGTTACAACTCAAAAAAGAGTGCTTTTTGTTAATATTTAGTAATTATCCCTAATTTGTGTGACTTTCATTCTTATTTAAAGTTGTCTGAGAAAGGATAATTTTTTGCCCTCCCCAGATGCTTGCAGCCCTCAAATGTTGCATATTCCATTAACACACACATACTTTCTCATCCAGACATTACCTTTTTGTTAATTCTTGGCCAAATAGAACATTTGCAGTGATTTTTGTCCTTCACTGTTAATTAGTAACAGAGCAATCACCGACGATGTCCCAAATTTCTGAGATATTTAGTGGATTGGAGTTATGTACGACATTTAAAGCACCTGCCCTAGATTCTAGGCTCTTCTAGTATATGCTGTGATTAGAATAATGAATACAAATGTGAAGGAGGAAATAAAAAAAGCAGGCTGTTCCATATCATAGCTTTTTTAGTCTCGGCTTTTGCCTTTTAAGTCATTTTTCCACTTCCATGAGGGAAAGAGATGAGCTCTGCAGCTTACTCTGGAAGGTCAATGGCCCAAGGCTGCTCTGAGGAATGAGGGGAATGAGCCCAGCACTGTGCCTGCCTGCATGGCAAACCCTGTTCACTGCTGTTCCTGTGCCTCCGGCCACAGCTGGAGTTGAGAGGGGTTTTCAGATCACAGCAAATGTCTTAGGTAGGGTAACTTTCCCTGGAAAAGTTCAGGCAATGTGTACATCTCCTGGAAGAGTGGTAGTGTTTTCATAGAAAACCAAAAACAGGGGTAAAATGGGAAGGGGGTGGGGGGGAAGGAAAAATAAAAATCCTCTAGTGAGTGCCCTCTTGCATTATTTTCATAATTCAACTTAATGAGTTGCATTTTTCAAATTCAGCTTAATCTTAAGTGTGTTATGCCACCAGAGGCAATCCTTGCCACAGCATCAGCACACATCTTCTGTCTGGCCTAAAGCCCTGCTGAATTTTTGCTCCCACTTCCATGGGTATCTCTGCCTGAAAACAAGGGTTTGTAGTTGTCCATAACAGTGTAGCAGACAGGACTGCCAGGTGAAGTTTGAATTTATTTGGCTGTTATTTTTCAGTGAGTTTTGCCAAATGATCAGGTTTTAAATAACCATTCAGAAGCAATGTAGGTATAGGCAAATATCAACTCCCCTGGGTCAGATACTGGGTTTTGTCTGTTTTGTTCTTTTTTGTTGTTGTTTTCATTCACCTTATTCCCTGATTGTGCCCCAAAACAACACGAGGTGATTCCCAAACAACTGGGAGGCATCAGAGCACCTGGGCAGGATCTTTTGACAGCTCTCTAGAAGCTGCCCCTGTGCTGCTGGCAGGAGCACAGAAGGGTCTGGTTCCATCAGTAAAACCGTGTTAACTCAATCTACATTTGACTGGAGTTTTTGCAGGTCTTTAAGAACCTTTCCAACCTCATGCAGTCTATTATGTCCACTCACTTGCTGAAATCTATCCCAATCGATGAAAGGGACACTGCACTTCTTGGGAATAGGTTTTGGCTTGCTTGCTTTACTTCTTGTAAATCTCCATAGGCTCCTGATGGAGACAAGCAGATCTATTGCTCCTTAAACTGCCAGGGGAGAAATCAACACGTTAATAGGCCCAGACAATATTGGTAGATTAGTAAGTAGGAACACCTTGTAGCTTGAACTGAAGAGGGGAGGCATGAAGAATTATCTGTTTTTGAATAGATAGACTTTATTCTCTGCTTCTCTAGTGGCTTTATTTTCCAGGTGATGCTATCACTTCACCCAATTCCCACATATAAGAACAACTGAATAACCAAAAACGTCATATTCATCTGCCATCATTTGTTTTTTGTAAAACTTATTGTATACCCCAACTTAATGAAAGAGAAGAATGCATTTCAAAATATTTTTTTCTTTGCTCCCAAATTTAGACAACCAAAGCAATTAATGAAAATTTTCCAGATGTACAATGTGTTAGCGAGAGCTGTATTTGTCCCTAATGTCAGGAGTCTAGTTGGAAAAAGATGAAATGGTAAATAACAAAAGAAAAATCTCAAATATCAGGTGGGTCCAAAGGGTATGAACTGACTGGATTTACTCAAAACTTACTGTTTTGAGTTTTGAAATGTTGAATTTTACAAATGTGAAATTTTGAATTAAATACATATTGAATTTTGCAAATGTTTGCCTCATGCATTTTTTATGATCACATGCACTCAGTGTTTAACCTTAATAGATGTCCTGGCTTTAAAAAAAGTCACATGCAAGAAACACCCTATAAATGTATAAAAGAAATGAGCACCTGAGTGTGAGCTGTACAGTGGAAGAGTCAGTCTTGCCCAGTGAAAACTACAGTCAGAAAATGCAACCTTCCAACCCCTAGTTCAGCTTCACCAGATTTTTAGAAGCCTAGAGAAAGTGACATCTGTTTTAAGAATAGAAAATATTTGCATTGTAAAGATTGCAGCAAATTGTTAAAGTATTAGAATAGTCTGTCTCATTTTTTTTCCTTAATCTTCTTATTCTCTTTTAATATTACTCATTTTGTAGTTTTATGCAGTTTTACTTTGGGGGAGAATTATTTGAAAATCTATGTCTTAAGGTTTGTGTTAGGGTTTTTTGTTTTATTTTTTTTTCTTCTATATATTTGCGGGGTTCTTTGCTTTCTAAAAGACAATGGTGGTTAGAGTTTCTTTTTTACCTAATTACCATGGAGAAAAGTGGCATCTGAAAAATCAGAATAGTGTTTGTTTCCTGTGTGATCATCTGTTCCTGCTGTTTATGTTTCACCTGGATACCTAATCCTTTTAGCAGTGCAGAAGATTATGAAGCTACAGACAAGAGATTATGGCTCCAGGTGAGGGATAAGCAGTTGATCAAATGAATGAAGGAGAAAAAGAGATTGTTTCAATGCAAATATTCCCTACTAATTAGGGCTAGGGAGAAGAATTGAGAAGAAATGTGATTAGTAGTCTCTCTGTCTATCTCAATAGGATTTATTTTTTTCCCGAGGAGTATGCCTTAAAATTTTCATAAAGAATTTAATCAATTCTTCGGGAGACTGGTTTTACCTGTACACTCAGTACCACACTCTTGTGTCAGCTTTGTGAATGTCTTTTCTGTCATTAGTGATATTTTTATTTTTTTTTAAGCCTCCTTTGCAGCAGAATTTCCCAGGGCCAAGAGCCAAGGATTGGGAGCAAGGATTTGTCAAGGGTGCATGGTCAATGATTTCCATGACTTTGCTTACAGAAATTCACATCAACACTTCATTCTGCAGTATATTTCTGGATTTTATTTACTTTGGCAAACACTGAGTGAAGTAACAACTCAGCAAAAGTCTTCCTCACTGCAGGATCACTCTTACCAATTTATGAATATTTTGGAGCAGCCAGTGCAGTCAGGTCTTCAGAATGTTCAGCACTTTCTCCTTGGTGTACTCTGTACTCTGATTTGTCCGCAGAAAATCCTTCACATCTTGTGTAAAACAAAGAGCAAACTAACACACTAATTAGCTAAATGGTACTGAAGCTACTCGTTTGCCCACATCCTATCCCTGAGAGGAACAACTTCAGAACAGAGGCAGCTTTCTGCTGGCTTTACCTGGGACCTCTGGGTTCTGCTGCAAACCAAATACTTGGAATTTTTCTCAAGCACTTAGTAATGTCTTCCCTTCCCATTACCTTTACAAGGAAGTTGTTACTACAGCTGGAAATCAGTGGCTTTTGCTGAAGTTAATCCCATTTGCAAATAGAAGCAAACTGGAAAATGCAGACTTAATTTCATCTTAGCCTAAGCTGGTGTTCGAACTTCTGCAAAGCAGCCACCAGGTATTTTGGTCCCATGTGCAAGTTTTGTTTCTTCAGTTCTTGGAAAATTGCAGCAGAAATGAAAATACTTGTCTCCAATTCAAGTGCCAAACTGAGGGTGACATGGTTTGTCCAGTCTCCCAATATTTAACAGCTGAGAAGAAAATGGAGCTGTCCTGTTCTGACCCCAAACCGTGCTCCATCCCACATCTGTACCAAAAGATTGTTTCTCTGTGCTCTTCATGTTCCTTGAAAAGAAAATAGCCCCAGAATACAAAAAAAAACCTGGCTCAAAGACAGCATGTGAGTTAAGTACAGAGAGAAAGAATGATTTGTGTGAAACTATGTTGTAGAGTCAGAAAACCATAAATTGTTTCCCAATGTCTATGTGCAAGACTCAATTTAATGCAGGTAATTAAAAGCTCTTTCACAAAACTGACAAAACAACTTCCCTACCTGTGGAGGCATTCCTTCTGAAAAGAAATTACCAGTTCCCAAACATGCTTGGGATTAAAACAGAAACTTGCTAAGCATTTTCATGTCTTAAAAAAGGACATTCTTGATTTACTTGTGACAGGCATGCTATTTTATAATCCTTTTATTTAAGCTAAGAATAAAATTCTGTCATGTTCCACAGAAAATAGCAGAGAACAGAGAGAAGAAATGCAAAATATTGTTTGTTTTTATGGATGATTTAAAGTTTTGCCATGTAGCACAGCTCTCTGAATAAGTGCAATATGGTGAACTCAACATACAATAGACCACATGATAGAAGAGAAAATAATTTGCAATTAAATTAGATTGCACATGAAGTCTAATAAATTCATCTTTGAAAAGAATATATGGATGCTAACACTTGAGTCGGTATTTAAAACTGAGAGTTGTGCTATTAATAATCAAATTCATTAAAAAAGGTATCTGCAGTATATCTAATTAACTGATGGTTGCACAATACTAGACTTTTCCAGCTTTTGAAGTTAGACAGTATTTATAGCAAAAAAAGTCCTGCAAGGGACTTATAAGTTGTAATTAATAGTTGTTATGTCCCATCATTTAAAAGGCTTGTCCCATCAATATATTTCTTCTGTTTGTTGCTCAGAAGTCTTATAATAATTAAAAGTAAAGTGGTGGAAAATAAATTCTACATTATAGAGATATTATTGGGGAAAACATACACCTTGTACAATTAACAACAAAGGAGTCAATTGTTTCTTTAAAAAATAAGTCGTGCTTCTACTGAAATATGTAAAAGACATAAAACATGGACTTTGAAATCAAAATTGAATTTATTAAGTTTAATTATGACAGATTGCAGGTTAAAAGAATAATTTTCAGTGCTGTACAGGCAGAAAGACAAAGAGGCAGAGCCAGGAAGTGATGTCTTCAAGGTCGTGGCTGATGGCAGTGCTGCAAATGCATGACTGAAGTCAGGTACTTTTCTGAACAACAAAAAAAAGCTGTGTTTTACTCTCTCTCATCCACTGATGCTGACTTCTGGTCCTTCCCTTGTTTAGCACATGCGAGACCAGCTGCATCTCAAAACTTTACATCTGATCACAGCCTCTGCTTGTTCCAAAAGTAAATATTTGAGAAGAACACCAATTCTGAGATAACTTCAGAACAATCAGTGAAGTTGCACTGATGTCTTTTTCCACCAGCTGTTTCTTGGGCCCTAAAGGTGTGCATGGAGTGAAAGGTATTTTTCATGCTCTGAGGCAGAAGCCCAGGCTGTGGGTTCTGCTGATGGCCTTCCTCCATGCCTGGGTGCTCCTGTTTAGCTGCACCTCAGCCTGCAGATAGACAGTCCTTTCTTTATTGTTTTTGTATGAAAAAATTCTCTTCAGTTAGATCAATCTAAGTTTTCTCTATGCTGTTACTGTTGGGAGAAAACCAGCTTGTTTCAGAGGGTGGAAAATGCTTCACTGTTCCCATGTGGTAGCTTCTTCTGTGAGATGGCATTTCCTCAGTGATCCAGAACAGTTGTTTGATAATTTCATTTTACCTTTGTCCTTCTAAGCCTTCTCTTAAGTGAGTACTGATATTCTAGCTGTTAATCTTTCTTCACAAGCTTCTTAATTTCATTTGCTGTGCCACTGAAGCTGTCGGCCCCCCAGGAAGAAAAAGAGAAGAACCAATCCAAAGCTCTTTGAGGGAGTTTTCAAGGTTCACCTTACACTACCCTTCTGGAGGCCAGAGTACCTGCTCATCAAAGATGAGCTACCAGCTGAGCCATTTTGTTCCCCACAATATTTTCTGCTATAACATGTTTGAACGTTTTTCAATATTTCATTTAATTTCTCTAACCTCAGGGAAGTATCAGTGAGGTTTCAGAGTCCTTTTACAAGCAGCCTGAGAAACCAACAGTCAGTCCATGTTTTTTCCATTATTTATGCTGTTTTTTCCATTATTTATGCTGTTTTTTCCATTATTTTGCTCACTTTAGAGTATGACATGGAGTCTACCATCTTCTGGCAAACGATGCTAGAAACATTTATTGATAATTCCTCTCCACACTTTTTTCACTCCATCCCCTGCGTTTCTACATGAGCATGGGTAGCTTGCATAATTTGGCTGAGAAAGTTACTGCCTTCAGCTGCAGAGTGTAAATCAGCAGCTACTTCCTTTTACACTGAAGTTCTGCACTGTAAACTATGTGGCTCAAGGTCTGCTTGTTGATCAGCTAAAACATCTTCGCTGCGGTGGCAGTGCAAAAAATTAACTGTGAGCTGTCTGAAAATAAAACATCTTGTTTGTAATTAAGCCCCCTTTTTATATTCTATGCTGAGTAAATCTAGGTGACTTTTCTCTCCTTAGTGACACATTCATTACAGAATTACTGTGGTGATTTGAGGAGCAGCAGCTGAGATTATTATGAGTTCTTCTGGAATTGGTGGGACACGGGTGGAATATAGCAGGAGTTTTCTGTCCAGCAACATTTAGTACCTGGAGGAGGCAGATTGATGCTACTTGCTGTTGCTGGCTGTCTCATTCTGTATGTGTCTGGCACCTTAGGGCAATTGCTTTGGATTAGAGATGGCACTGAGCAGGCAAAGGAAAAATGGCACTTTGTGTACGGTGAGCGAGCTCCTCACAACAGCCCTCTGAACCAGCTCATTTGTTCTAGTCACAGGCTGGGAGTCCTGTGACTTTATCTGGTACATGCAGGCCTGAAAAAGAGAAAAAAAAAAAAAAAAAAAAAAAAAAAAAAAGGAAGAGCCTACTTATGCTCAAGGTTGTGCAGGTTTGGTCTGTGGGCCAGGTTTTCAATGTGTGAGTTGTGTTATGAACATTTGTTTATCCAGGCAGTTATCTGTTCACCTGTGTGCTCCTTCTGGTAACCAGGAATAATGGGCACTCTCTGTCAGAGCCCAGACACACAACTGCACAATTGTTTTATTCTTCTGCAGTGTGCTTTATTTTTGTTTTGTTTCTCCAAGTGGCCTACTGCACACTGAGTAGCTTAAGCTGCCATTATCTGTGACTAGCAGCAGTTATTTAGATAAATGAAATCATTGTATTTGCCTTATTGGCAGCGTAGTGGGTGGAAAATCCAATGGCCTTGTTTGCTGGAGCATTTTGGCATTCACTTTTAGCTTCATGGGGCCTCTGTCATCAATTAGCTTTCATTAATACTCTCAATATTTACTCTGGGTCTTAAATAACTCTGTTTTACATAAGAATATAAGATAAAGCCAACAGGAGCATTTTAATGTTCCAATTATGTTATTATTTAGGAGAAGAAAAAACAACCTGATGGCTGAATTTTGCACCTCACAACTCATAGTTAATTAGCAAAATCCCCTCAGCTGGTGGTTTGGGTTGATGGCAAAAAAAGTTGTGATGGATTGTTGAAAGGTGGGAATTTGTTCCTACAGAAGAGACAAAAGTTACCTGCATATAGTGCACCTAATTTTCTTTCTTGAATAAATAGCAGAGGACACAACTATGATTATCCATTTTCCTATACAGATGAACATTTTGACCCTAGGAAGGAAGCTTTTTTTCCCCCACTTAAGACATGTTTCTCTTCTGTATTGACAAAACAACTCGGGCTTAAGAGTTTTCTTATGTGACTTTACCTTGTATCTCTGAACCTAATAATGAAATAAAAAACTTCATGTAATATGTGGATGTCATTCATTTTGCAGATAAAAAGCCTTTCCCATCTTTTTAATTTCCCCTCTATTTGTGCTGTGTTTATCTGAAGATGTTTGCTTGAATCTGTAGCCTCTCCCTTGCAATCCTCTTTGCTACAGGTGTGGTCACCTGTAAGCCTGTCACAGGTAGAGCTGGATAAGAGGTAACAGGCACTAAATGGATATTCCCCATACTGTTACAGGGAAAAAAAATAATTAAAAATTTGATGGATAATATTAACTTTCAAGGATTTTTCCATTTTAAGTACATATTTTAAAATTTTTTTCTTTGTGACATCTTTGCTTTTAAAATATTTGTATTGTACTGCTGCAGAATGGCTCTGTTTAGGCTTGTGTTTCATTAGCCATTCTCCTGTTAATTTTCCACAGCTCCTTCAGCAAGATCCCTTTTGGTTTTCTGTGTTCCATGGTTGGCTTCAGATCAGAAGTTGCATTTCGGAGAGTAAAGAAAATTTAGTTAGCTTTGGATTTCTTCAGATGTTTTGAATCAGGAGTGCTGTAAATATGCAATTTGATGGATGATGCAATAGTTAGATTTTAGATCTTGAGAAAAAGTAAGCTGGATTTGAACCCAGAATATTTGATAGGTTTGCATTCTGAAGACATTTGATTTTTGCTTGTTCTCTGTGATTAATGGAAATCTGATGTCACTTTTCATATTGTGGGATGGATCAGCAAATGGGCTGGAGAAGTATTTCTCCCACTGGATTTTTAGACCTCTAGTCTCACTTGGACCTCTGCATTCAGCTGAGATCAGGCACACTCTGAATAAACCTCCACTTCTGTGCTGTTATAAAAATCTATTTGACTAGTTCTAACATACCCTGTACATTATAGATATGTGATTGGTAGGCAGGCAGATGATTCCTGAACCTCAGGGAAGGGAAACACTGAAATTTCTTTTGCCTTGCTTTGTCAGTGCTCACAAAGAGAAAACTTTGAATTCTAAATCATGTTTAGAAAACTCTTGGGGGAAAAGTCATGTCGTGTATATATATATATATCTATATATATATATACATGTATGTGTGTATGTATATATATAAACACATATGTCACAGAAGTGTGGATCAACATTGTTTTTACGCAAAAATTTGGGTTAGACAGAAATATTTTTGGTTGCTTTAAATATGATTACTGTGACACAAACAGTCCATTTTACAGTCAATATGCACATTCTAGTTTTGTTGAATATATATGGATTTTTGGTTGTGCCTTCTGAGTCCAGATTGGTTCAAAAGTTTGATTACATGTGTCTCAATATTCAGAAATCAGCCACGAAATAATCAGGAAATGAAAAGTGTACCAGATTTTACTTTTGATTAGGTATTTTACTGCTGTGTAGGCAGGGGAAAGAAGTTCCCTGCAGTAAGTTAGAATAGCAGAGAGAATCAGGTACTTTCAATATTATTAAGTCCCTTGGTACTAATCCTTTAAGCACCCTCCAGCAGATTGGGAAGTTGATCTAACCTTTGCTGTCAGTACCTATCAACCAACCTTGCACTCAGTAAATGAATGAGCTGAGCAGGGACAGTGTTGCAAACTTACTGCTTATTTGAAGTTCTTGTAGTAAGTGGTGTCTCATTTCAGATTCACTGTTGTATGTTGTTGTTGTTGTTGTTGCAGAAGCTGGTTTTAGGTATGTTTTGGAGGTTTGTTTTTTTTTTTTTTTTTACTTTTTTTTTTAATTCCAGAGTCTTTGCTTTTAAAAAGGAGAAAACCTCGAAATTATGTGTGGTTTCTTTCACTGTTTCAAATTTCTTAAAGCTTTTGATTTCAAACCAAGCATTCGACTTGGAGCCAGTACTAGTGGAAATATGTATCTCTGCTGTTAAAATTTAAAGATCTCTTGCATCATGATCCAATAAGTGATTTTGTGCTCTACCTAAGCTGCTCTAAAATTGGAGGACAGAAAGACAGAAATACAGCAATGAGAGTTTTGGTAATTGTCCTTGGCCTTTTCTGCACAGCCAAAACAAATGCTCTTTAACCTTTCTGTGATGGAAGAGGCTGCTGCCTTTTTTCACACCCCAGAGTGTGTGTTAGAGGTTATCAGGAGTTTCACAGTGCCTCCAACTCTGATGATCTTTTGAGACTTTTGCTGTGAAACAATAAACCAGGTAAAATGAGGCAGAGGTACAGGAGTGCAGTGCACAGAATAACTGTCTGGATGCTGGAAGAGCTCTGAATACATACCTATATTATTTTAGTGGACTATTCAAGGTGGCTACAATTCTTTCTTTTTCGATAGTGTAGCCAAGATTTCTATGTCCACGAACAAGTATTTATTTCTCCAGGCTTGATTTAGCTTCCAACACATGATAAAGGTCTCTGGAGGAAGAGTAAGCAGCGAGAAGGTTCCCCAGACTTGTATTATGATGTGAAGGTCGAAGTCCTAATTGATTCTCTACCCGAGGAAGACGGACCCTTGCTTGTCCTTTCCCATGGAAGTCTCCTAATTGTAAAGCTGGAGGCTAGATTGGCCAGTCTTTTAAAAAAAAAATGAAGGATTGTCTCCGCAGCCCCGTGATAAGGGCACTCCCCAGGCACAGAGAGGACTGAAGATTGATCCATGCTTCCCGTATCAAGTGCAAAACCCAGTGCAATCCTAATTACTGCACTGCTATGACACATTTATCATCACTCTTCACTATCCACAGTCTCTGCTTAGTGTTTCACAAGACAAGAAGCAAGCTGAGAATGCCAGCCCTGTCACTGCATACCTGGTCTAGAGAGGGACTAGTGATGCTTATTTATTTATTTTGTCCATGAATGAAACGCTCTGCTCCTAGGTTGTTTTGAAAAGAAAAATAGCAGCGCAACTTCCACTTCTAGTTCTAGATGTTTTTTTAAAAGGAAAGTGTAAGTTTCTTGTGTTAAAAAGGTTCCCAAGTCCTGCAGGGCTATGGATCCTGACTGAATAAAAACAGCTAATACAGATCACAAAGAGATACCTGAGCAAGATAAAATCTCTCTTCCGCATTTCCTTCTAGGTAGTTTAGATGATCTTGGCATTATATGGGAACTTGGAGCATAAAATAGGGCTTCTGTAATTTTTGTGGAGGGATGTGGGTGTCAAAAAGCCAAGCATCACCATGTTTTAGTCCTGTGTAGTGTTGGACTGCAGTGACAATGCTGGCATTCTCAGCTTGCTTTTCTGTCTTGTGAATTATTTTAGTAGAGCCAGTGGATAAGAATGAGTAATTATGGAGGTGTCATAGCAGCACCATAATTAGGATTGCATTGAGCTTTGCAGTTAAATTTTATGCTTAATGCTCCCCTGCTGTCCCCCATCAGTGCACCACATTTGAAGTACAGCTACAATTAAACCATCATAAAACAGAGTACACAACTAGACAAAATGATTAAAAGGAACCTGAATCCATGTGTTCTTAGTCTGGAATGACTTTCTTATGACATTGGGTGTTCTTGCTGTAGATTGTAGATTTCTAAGCACTTCAGTTTGGTAATTTCTCACTCTGCCCCTCTATTAATATTATAGTATGTCACCTTGGGTCCTATTATTTCTCCAATTGCAACATCCACTATGACAGAATAGAACTATAAATATTCTTGGCTCTGTTTATGCTTGAACAGTTCAACATGCCTCAGATGCCTAGGCACAGTTTGTGAGCACAGCCATATAATAATCCATAGGATATAAAGCCAGTTCTCCTTTTGAAACATACATTGGGGTTTGTTTTCTTTAGCTTGAATATTCACATCAATGTTGTTTTTCAGGAAGCAGGCAGAACATGAATGAAAAAGTCTCACTGTGCTGTTGAAGCCCAGAACACCTGCAAAAAACTGCTGGAATAACCCCGGGGTATTTTTGGCTTGTTCTTCTTTTATATAGCATTTGTTCATTTCTTTTTTCCTGTGGTATTCTGCATAAGGCACGAGGTAGCATCCATCTGGTAGAATACAGACAAGAGGGAATACATGGCTTAATTTGGGGGTTTAAAAACTAAATGAAACACCTATGTACTTATTTAATCAAACTAACAAATGATTCGGGTGTTTCAAGTCTGCTTTAATCACCTACGTTCTTTATCAAAGCATGTAGGGTTGGAGATGTGCCCCAGATTCCTCTCAGGTAGCTCCGTGTGGATCAGGAATTCAGGAACGCCTTTGGGTCCAGTGGCCACGTGCTGAATGGGCACGGGGGAGTCCCAGTCCACGTGTGTGTGTGTGGATGCTGTGTGTGCACTGATGCTGGGGGCTGCCACCTTCCTGATGGCAGTGACAGTCAGAATCTCTCCAACTTGCCCTTTTCCAGACACTGCCTCACTGCTGGGATCTCCTCCTGCAAAGTTATCGGGCTCCAAGGAGCAGTAACAGAGAGCCTGGGTTATGCAGGAATTTCTGTTTGCTCGCCTAATGAGGCTGACATTAGTGGGCCTCCTACAAATGAATGCAGCATTCTGATGTAAGGCTAAGCAGGGGTCCTAGCAGCAGGTTTTCCTTTTGTTTACAAGTTGTTCTGCTTGTAAAACCATTCAGGGAATCCCTACCAGAGAAACTATTCAAACTTAGTGAAGTTCTCATTTATAAAGACCTTGCTTCAAGAGGAAATGGGTTCCTATAATTTCTGTAGACATGTGTGTCCTGTTCCAGAAAATATTTAATTGCTTGAAAATTCTGTTGCTTTTCTTTCCTCTAAAGCCTGCAATGCACTCCAGACAGAGAAATATATTTTACTCTGGGAACTTTTGCAATAAACAAAATGTTATTTATTCTATTTTTGTTACACTTTGCACTACAAAAGCATGAATATCTTTTAATAACTCATTAAACTGACAGTCATTACAGTAGATTAATTTAAAAACATTAGTGAAAACACTGTAAACTGCATTGAGGCCAAAATGTGTGCAATCACCAAAGTTTACTAAAGAATGCCATCTAGAGGGCTTTGGTGGAGCAGAAAGAACACTTTAATGTTTTCAGAGGAGCATCTTTATAGGTATTTTGTCTTAGCTGTATGTAATCTTAGTCAAAATGCAGCTTTCTGCATGAAGCCATGGGCAAGCATGCGTGTTTTGGCTGGTGATAGGGGTTAGTTTCATCATTTTTCTGACTTAAAAAAGCAATTTAAAACAGAGTGCAGTTTACAGTTTAAAGATTTTATCTCCTGTGTATGCAGCAAGACTTTCAGCTTTCATTCACTTCATCTTTTTGATGTAGAACATAAAAAAGACTTCTCAAATGGTACTGCATAATAAATATTTGCATCATCCTTACAGTAGAGAATAATAGGCAAATGTCCTCCTGTGAATATAGGTGAGTGAAACTGTTGAAAACATGAGGAATGATTTTTCTTTATATTGCTGCCTGTGTCTTAACAGGCAATGAAGCAGAGCTTTATAATTCCAAAAGCAAAGAAACTTTTACTTGAAAAGAAAAAAAAGAAAAAATAAAGTGACAAAAATAGTGTCCATGAGGTTCATTCAGCAGAAAGAAATTCTGTAACAATCTGACAAGGTAATAAAAATCATATTCACATCTATTTTTTTTTTCTTTCCACCAATTGTTCATCAGTTAAATATGTGGGTTTCTAGTCAGGATGGCAATTAGCATTTCGTTTATCTGACAGGGCTGTAGTCATATCACTCCCTTAGAACCTGGGGAAATGGGCTTTGGAATGCATTTTGCGTGATTAGATACAGCAGGAGTGCCAAGTAAACATTAAATTTTGAATATGAATTGAGTGATGTTGGTGATCCAGGGCTTTCTTATTTACAGAGATGATTCTGAACCTCTTGGTAAGACGGGGAATATTAATACTGGAGTATATTCTATCTTCCATAAATACCTACTGGGTTACCTTTCAGACTGCAGTTTTCTCATGTCAATATTCTGGACAAGATTTGACTTTATACCCTGTAGCTCCTGGGGGTTCATTTCTGAGGGCAAATGGAAGCAAGTGGCCTCTGCTCTTATTTTGAATGGCTTGAGAACTTAAAAATGGCACAAAAGGAGAGTGTGTGTGTGTCTCAATATCCTTTTTATGTTTAAAAGACAGGAAGGTACCAATTTGGTCCACTTTCAACTTTATTTTTAGGGTAAAATGAAAGCAAGTAGTACCAGCAGGAACCTCCCCATGTGGATACAGAGAGGTTATGCAGGGACATGTAGAGAGATCTGTCTTAGGCAAATCTGAGCTTTGATTCACGTTTTAGATGTGCCTAATTGGGAACTGGTTTTACCTTTTCCTGAGGAAAAAAACGGAGTGAAGATTGCCCATGAAAGGATTTTCTTCATTTTCTCTTTTCTTTCTCGCTTTGGCTTCACTATAAATGATGTAGCTGAGTGCACACATTATGGAGAAAGGACCAAATATTACATTCTCATAATAAATGTACAGTCAAGTCTGTGATGGAAATCCTTGCTGATATAAAGGAAGATTTCTCAGCGTGGCTTTGTAGAGGGGAAAAAAAAAACAAAAACGTTTTTGCAGTTTCTGGAGACTCAGGCAGAAGGGAATAAATTGTGCTGGTTATTTAAGTCCAGATTTTTGTCAGGAGAAAAAAATCAGTCTGAGACAGTAAAAAATAAGGCAGAGAGAAGCTCAGGTCCCCAGCAGGCTCTGTGCTTTAACAGCATGGAAGTTGGATTTGGTCCTTCCCAATCAAACTAAAAAAACCAGTCTGTTTTATTTGTATTTTAATGCAGCATAAGATTAGATGAAATTCCATATGTGTACAGGCTTTCTTTTTTATGGATGATCCTTTTATATTTCCCTTCAATTACTACTTCAGCAGATCAGTATTGCAAAAGCTGCTGGTCAGAGGCTCCTGAAAGCAGCTGGCACAGAGGTAATTTCAGAGAGACAGGGAGTGATGTTTAGCCTTGGGTGGAATTGTGCTTGTGGATGTGCACATAAAGGGCCTGGGAAGGAGCAGAGCTGCTATCAGCTCCACAACCTAGATAGCAATATTAACAAGTAATTAAAACTCGATTGCCTCCTCCATCTTCCCCTGAACTGTTCCTCACCTACCTTTAAAAATAACCTAAAAACTAGTTATGAATATTAACCTTTCTACTGCTATAGAGAAACACAACATGCGGTGGTGGATTAATAATTAAAATCAGGAAACTAAGAGCACAAGCACTCGAGGGAGTCAGCAGTAAAAACGTTATTGAAACAGCCAATTTAAGAGTCAGAATTTCTCAAATAATTTAAATGTTAACTTTTAAGATGACCTATAAAAGATCAAATAACATATAAATCATCAGCAACTACACCAACTTTTTGCATAATTGGAAGTTTATAATTGTTCTGTTTCTCTGTCTCTCTGCGTTAGGAGAAACAGCAAAGCCTCAGAAGCTCAGAGACCTTTATGGAGGGGTATACACAAACAAATGAGATTTGAGCACTTCAAGTAATATAAACACTGCAGCCAGAGGGGAAGAGGTGAGGAGAAAAAAGATTAGTGATTAGATGCTGAGGTCTGTGCAGTCAGCATTAGGTTTTTGCCTATAATCAGGCCTTCCTTACTACAAAGGTGATCTGAATGTCTCTGTATTATGATATAGCCACTGGTATACTTGAATTAAAACCAAACCGGTGCTGCAGATTTTGTAAGGACTCCTGGGAATTGCTAGCCTTCTTCTAAAGCTGTGGCTTGTTTATTTTTAAACCCAGGAAATTTTTTTTTTTTTTTTGGTAACATTTCTTGTTTTGGTCTAATTCTATTTCTGCCTCTTGCTGAGGAGAATATCTTAGTCTGATCTGCTGGCCTTCTCCCACAACAAATGGTTCTCCGAGCCCTTCCTGGCTTTGCCCTTGGATCAGGCACCCAAAGACTTTTAGACCTTGGGAAAAATCTCCTGTGAGACATGTATGTGTCACAGTGGGTTCTAAACAAAGCAAATTAGTCCATACAAAATGTTGGTTTAACCTTCCTGCATGGCCCTGTCATGTGCAAAGCCAATGTGAAAATCTGAGCCAAGATTTTCCTCTCTTCTAGCTCTGAGGCTGCATCCATGACATTTCCTGGTAACAGCTCATGGACCTGTCCTTTGGTTTCTATTCCTTCCTCTTTTCTTTTTTTAATTTAGGAATGGAGGTCATTGTCAAAATAACATTTTTTTTCTCTCTTTAGTTTTCCAGCTGCTGCCTCTTTGAATACCTATTTGCACTGAAGGGCCTCTAGATGTGCTTCAGAGGAAGCCTGCCAAAATTTCAGAACCCTGCTGTTTTTCAGTGAGAACAGACCATCCTCTCAGATACTGATCTCAAAAAAAGAGAGTTTTTGTCATTAATAGTGCCTAACAATGGAAAAAGCCTTCAATCACAGAGATCTAAAATGAAACGAATGAGGAGTAAAAAGCTTTTGTGCAGTGAAATTTATTCCAGGGATATTAAACAAGGAATTATTGTATCTTCTGCATTATTATTCTGAATTATTGTATCCTTCTGGTTGCATAAAGAAACAAGAAAACAAGGGAGCTAGGGTTCCACACCAAAGATCTGAAATCTTCATGAATGTTAAAAAAATGTGGTAATGTTTGCCTCCACTATAAGTGCTGAATATTGCTCATTTTTCAGTTGAAAGTTATCTCTTCTGTCTTTTCCCCTGTCCAAATAGTCTTGCTGTTGTCACACTGATTGAAAGTGACTTACCTTTTTTCTTACCTGAGGTAAGCTGCTGTTGTCTGAGAAATGAGGGGCAGCACTGTGCAGCGTTTTGTCTGGAGTCTTTCTAATTGGGACTCTGCCTGTGTGCTACAGGTCCCTTTGATTTTCAGCACTCCAGGAGGCAAACTTGATTTAAATCATAACACTGGAAGTAAAATATGTATGTGTGTGGGGAAAGCAGTTCTTTTAAGTAGTTTGGGTTATGTAAGAATTTATAATAGAAAATGAAACCTTGAAAGTCTCTATTTCTTTGTCCCTCTTCATTATTTGTGTGCTTAGTCCGCTGGTAAAAGTTTAAGGATCTAATTTCCGGTCTTTCTAATCTGAAGCATTTTGCCTTTCCCACAGCTACACCATGTTTGTTAATTCTACATGTTACTGCAGCATCCAGAAGCCAATATCATGATGTAAACCTTGTAATTCATTTTGCTGTATAGCAAAACAGGAAGATACAGTTTTTCCACTCCCCGAAGTCCCTGTCCTTCCCTATCTTTTCGAGGTAACTTAGAATATTAACCTTTCAGCTATGCGCATATACCACCACTCATCCACCCATCTCCTCCTTGACCAGCCATCATTAACTGTTTGAACTCTATGGCTACAAAAGCAAAGAGCAGGTTTGAAGAAATGCTGAAATGAACAAAACAGTACTGTGCGAGAAAGGGATAGAAATGTGAATTTTTGAAACTTGATTAATGGTCATTTAAGGGAGTCTTGAATACTCTCCGCTACCTCCATCTTACTTCTAGGTGCCTCTGATTGCCCTGCCTTCATCTCTCTGCTCTACCTTCTTTTTCTGCACTGTATATTTCCTTCTCCCCCTGTTAGTCTGTTATATCCTCATTTGCATACAGTGTGTTTTCATTCCTTTTCCAGGACTAGGCCTATTTCTCCCCTTTGAGCACTCTCATTTCCCTCTCCATTGCTCCCCCCTCTCACCTGAGATTTTCAATCATCACTTTGTGGCAGTGGTCTCTGAACCTCCCTGTGCTCACATTGCTGTACCTGCCGCCGAAAGAAAAACACATTACCTGATTCATTTTAGAAATGATTTTACAGTACGTCAAGATAAAAGGGCTTGGGGATATAAACAAGGTCAAAAATATTTTGAGATCAGGTAGATGTAATTAGAAAACAGGCTGTTGATTAGATTGCTTTATTTTGCAACAATGCGAGTTTAATCATGTTGGAAATTGGTTACGGGATTTCTTGTGGTGATTAGATATTTCTATCATGTTTTAGTCTCCTTTAATTACACAAATAAATACTGGTTGTTTACTTTTTCAGTTTATTTTTTTTCTATCAGTGTGCAGACAGTATCTAGGCCTGCTGCTCAGCCACACTGAATGTGACCAGATTCCTCACAGCACCTGTTGGGAGAGAAGACGAGTGCTCAGAGCTCTTCCTCCACAAGAGGATTGCTCACTACCTGCTTCCTAATTCATCCCTCTCCCTGATCAAAGCTCTGTCTCCCTCTGTCCAAAACTCCAGACTCCAAAGTACATGTGACCATGTCCAGTCAGGCTACACAGAAATGCTCTTCTCGAGCAAAACCACAAAAATCAAAATCTTGATGCCTGAATTACTGCAGGCCCTTCTCGCTATTTGATGCACTGAACAGATCAGAATTCAGCCTAGATATCTAGGATATCCTTCCAGAGCAATGTGGTGGGCTGTAGGGATGGCCCAGAGGTGGTATTGCCATGGCAATGTGATGACAGTGCTGAGGAACACATTTGGTGTTGAGGAGCACATTTGGTGCAGGGAGCTCGGGGTGCAGCTGCAGATGGAGCTGCAGGTTCACCTCTGGGTGGGAGCCTGGGACGGGAGGCTGTGAATTGCCACCCTTTGCACAGCAAAGGGCACAGGGACCTGTGGCACAGCAAAGTGAGAGATCCTGGGGGACAAGGCAGGAGCTGATGGCTG
>JAWWMU010000001.1:7805763-7835057 GCA_035048155.1 Cinnycerthia olivascens
GTGAACTACCATTTTAGACTGTACTAATCTTTATGTATTGCAACACTCCATAAGAATCAAATTGTGAAATTGTCAACTTATATGTTTAGGACTTCAGACAGGCAATCACACCTCACAGTTCCCAAAATAATGTTCCATCACTGACAGAAGACAGCTTGTTTATTTACTCCCATTCAACGAATTTTAGGACAATTTTGAAATATGTCATCTCGGCCTGCTTTTCTAATATTTTCTTCTTACTTTTCTCCTCTTGATAATAATGACAGGACCAAATAGGGCCTTTACTCATTTATATCTGTGTTTGTCCATGTCCCTTTAGATTTGTATCTCTGATGTGGTATGGGAATCTTGGCGATGCAGTATCCAAGCATTGCATGTGGCTCTTGAACATCTGTGAGCAGGTAGAGGTAGATGAATTCATCCTGGCAGTTTTGAAGTGTCATAAACAGCAGGGACCTGAAAAGAGAAAAGGCTTTTCAAATTATTTATCATTAATTATTTTTAGTGAAGAGTACACTTAGCATTTTAAAGATGAAAAGAAAATCTATTGCTGACTGAGAAAGGTATCTGCATGAATTGAAATATTTTATTTTCTCCCCCAGTATGTATTCCCATCTCTTAAATTTCACACAGTGTTTTTCCTGACCTTCATATCTTTTGCAAACAGGCAATTACTATTCATGGCATTTTCCATCAGATTTGTTTGCTGTTATGTGTTGGTTCTAAAATTACAGGTCTCATCCAGTTTTAATTTTTTTCCTTGTCACCGATACTATTACAGATTATGCCGTGGCTGTGCACCAGAAGTATTTGCAATGCTGTGGAAAGGAGAAATAGACTTCTTAAAAATTCACATCCTTATTTAAGGCTTTCATAATATTTCTCTATTTAGGAAATGGGACAACCTGCAATGCAGATTTCGTACCATTTAAACACTAATTTTACCCCTAATACTTTTTTCCCCAATTTGCTGCAACAAGATAATTGTACTGACTGTGCAATGGTGAGTGAAAAAAGATTAGAGTATGTGGCATTCCAGTGTTTTTGACAGCCTGAAGTATTGCAGCTTGAAACATACAAGTCTTTTCAGTGTTATTCCCTCGTGCTCATTAAAACTGAGAACAAGCTTTAGGAATCTGACACTACTTTTCTTTCTGTTTTTAAGGAAGAGCAGAAATAAGCTTTTTACACTGATCCCATTCACATGTTCATTCTTGTGTCCGAGGGGCTCATTTCCTCTTTCAGTTTTATTCTCATTTTCAGTCTGAGCCGGAAGGAAAATGAGGATGGAGATGGCTGAGTGGCACCTCCAATATCTGTGAAATCGGATGGCAGTGTTCTGTGCTACAAGGAAGGGCAATACCTGACTCTGCAACTATTATCTGTGTGAGAGGGTAGCCAAGGAGAAGGAATTACATGGCTTTGTAATGTAAGAGAGGAGACGACCAAGTCAAATAATTTCTCTTTTATATGACCTTTGAGTACACTCCCAGTGCTGCCTGAGCTTCCCGTCACCAGCTCAGCTCTTATGTGCCTCTTGCCCCTCGTGACAGATTTCCTTTTTGCAGAAACAGGAGGGCTAGGGGGGAGAGTGGTTTAGACTTAGTCATAAGGATGCAGTGAAACACCTTTCTTGATGAGATTTCTGCTAATGAGCTCAGTCCTGTGCAAATGCTCAAAAATAGGTAACTCCTTTCACAGAAACTCCTTTCCTCTCTTTATGGAAGCATATCTTGGGCTATGGTAAAATTTGGCTCACATTCTGCCTTCTTCCCTATAAATCACCATGGATAACAGAGTAGGAAACTTCACCCTAGAGAAGGGATTGGGTCACACAGCATAAAAGTCAGTCCTGGAAAGAAAAGAATAATCCTGTCAAGTGTTTAAACACTATAAGCTCCTTTTGTTCCTAAATGGGGAAAAGTGAGTGATAATAACTCTGCCATGTGCCTTAGGTTTCCTGAGTTGACACTTGACACTTGCCTCATGTCACTGATATACCTCCATGGCCATAAAGACTTGATTAGGAGTGTGGTAGTTCAGCAGAGCAGAGTGAAAGGTGGGCTATCATTCCAGCATATAAATGTCTCAAGTCAATCTGACTCTTGCACTGAGTTTAGTATCTACTGTATACCAGCCAAACCAACCTTTTAGATTTAATAGGACAGTCTCTTGACTTTCTGAAAGCTGCAGTTCACCAGGCATTATTCCAAAAAGCATCCATTTCCAGCACTGAAATGACTTTCAGGATCAAACCACTCTTTGCATCTCTGGTTTTCACTTAGATTGCACTGTATCCATTATCCTGTGAAAACTAAAGACAAAGTAGAAGTGGCTTTTGTCTCTCACTTAATCACCACCATTAAGAGCTACGGTTTTAAGGGCAGTGCCCAGTGGCAAATTTTCAGGTTAAGGAGTACTGTGAGAACTACCTAAGCCTGGCATAGGAGATTTTAAGTACTGTCCCATGAAAAAATATAAAAAGCAAAATATTGCTGTTCACTCTTCCAGCTGAATATTTAGAGGCAAAATTAAGGTGGCATTTAAAAGGCTATGTTTTTTAATGAAGGTGTAATATTTGGCATTTAGTAAGGTATTATGTAGCTCAACAAACTAAATGATAAAACCTTTTCTTTTTCACAGAACATTGCTGTAGCCTACCTGGAAGAGAAATATTTGTGTTTTCCCCAGAAGGCTGTGGAAGTTAGGCTTTAGGTTCAACTTAAGGCTGGGCAAAATAATAGGAAAAATAAATCACCAATAGCCAGAATTATTTCAAAAGAGAAACTGCTGGCCATGTTTTATTGACTTCTGTGTTCACGCCTTCACAAATATTTGTATTCATGTGAGTGAAATTTTATTTATAGAAAAGTTTGAGAAACAGACTTTTAGGCTGTAAGCTGAAATCAGTTTCATACTCTACCAAATCCATTTCAGGTAAAAGTGAAAGTAATAGACTTCTGGTTTTCCAATTAAATTTGTCAGAAGGCTCTTTTCTCTCTCTTCCCTGACTCACTCTCTCTTCCCTAGGTAACACTCCAAGTAGAAATGAATCATGATATTAGAAAAAAATTATTCCTTGAAAAGTTGGTCAGGCTTTGGAACAGGCTGCCCAGGGAAGTGATGGTATCAGCATGCCTGGAGGTAGGCATGATGCTTGGGGACATGGTTTAATGGTGAACATGGCAGTAATGAGCTAATGGTTTGGCTCCATGGTCCTGGAGGTCTTTTCCAACCTAAATGATTCTGTGATTCTGAATGACCCAGTTCCTTGCTGTCCCAACTGCCACCATTACCTATCTCCATATACAAATTCAACATTCCATGGAGCAATCCACTATCTCAAATAAAGAGACTTCTGTAATATTTTGTTTTATAGAATAATTATAGAAAACTATGTATCAAACAGGTCTTTAACAGTCGCAATATAAAAATTTTCTTCTTCACCCTCAGGTGATTATGGATCCATCTTCATTGGGTTTTTCTCTTTCTTTCTGTCTACCCATTATTCACTACACACTTCCTCTTGATGGGCTGCTGATAACAATCTGAATCTTGTCCTTGAATATCTAAACAAGATATGGAGGGACCTGTTTTAAGAAATTCCTTCCCTTTTTCTGCACATCCCCCTGCCCTTGATGTTTTCTGTCACTTCTGTGCAGGGGATATCTGCCAATGGAAAAGGAAGATGCATCAAGAGAGAAAGTCCTTCTCTGAAGCAACCAAATCTGCACTGAAACACTCTTCCAAAGGTTCAGCAAGGAGATATTATTCCTGTGATACCTACAGCACAGTCCTACATCAGCTGAACCAGAAACCTTTAAGGTAGGCTGAATTCCAGGTGACACAGCCACATAGCCTTGCAATGAGAGGAAGTCTGACCATCAGGGATTATAGCTTACTTTCTTAGCCTAATCCAAATTATCTGGCCAGAGATATTTAGAGTTGTTCAGAAAAAAAATAGTTTTTCAAAAGAAAAGCCCAGACCTCTTAACTTTTTAATTTGCTAACCTGGCTTCCCTTAATTGCTTTTGCTTCAGTCTGCCTCTTCCAGGAATGTTCTTAAATATAATGAAGTGTATCATCAAGAAAGGGAAGAGCTGAAACATATCCCAAGGTGACCTACTACAGACAGTAATATTAATTCTCTAAACAAAATTTTCAAGCATGTCATAGGCTAAATGCTGCTGACATAAGATCTCCAAATAATTACAGACTGCAGTCACATGGAGAAAAATAAAAGTATCTTTGTGAACAATTTATTTATTTGCTCTCCATAGTCTATGCATACACAAGTGGCAGCTGCAGATGTCTAGTCCACATCCTACCTAAGAGATATTGGTTTCCTTCAGTAGCAATGGCAATACTTTAACTGGTGGTGCACAAACAGTGAAAATGGGTTTCATAAATTTAGTAGTATTGAACCTACTCCAATACTGTATTTGGTTAAATTCTTTCCTTGGCTGGTAATCAGATAGGTTTCTAAGCATAATCAGGTAACTCCAAAGTCCTCCAGAATTTTCAGATGGGTGAAATTTCTTCATTCTGTTTTACCTCTGATTATACAGCAAGTGTCACATTCTCCAGAAGGGAAGCCACATGCTAAGAAAAGGTGTAGTAGATTTTGGTATACACAGAGCCCTTTAACTTATTAATTCTTAAAAATAATTAAATATTTTTGTTGTTCTTAACTACTTATATTTTATTCAGACTAAGTATTAGTGTTTGAAACTAATAATCAATAAGCACATCTGGAAAACAGCAGAAAGGCTAGTAAAATTGATTACAAATCTAATATTCCCTTAGCCAGCACCGCTTCAAGCTAAAAATCTTTTAACATATTAGAATCAGACAGCTCTTCTACTTCCCCAAGGATCTCTAGCCCTGCATTATAAAACACTGAACTGTGTTTTCAAATATTTTGCCAAAAAGAACAATCAGTTGTTTGCTATTTAAAAAGCAAGGCATTAATTCTATTCATGTTTCACCTGAAAACTTCTTAGGAGATTTTTCCTTGAATGAGGAGCCTTCCCCAGCTTCATTCTAGAAATACCCATGACCAATTAAGTTTGGTGGCACGTTCCAGACATTCCACAAACTCAGAAAGCTTTTCCTTCTGCTGGTTTCCAAAGTTTTGAGTAGGTCCATAGCTGGCATCCAGCATGTAAGGAGCTTCCATCCCTCATTTTCCCCTCTGAGGTGCTGCTGACTGCAGCAGAGAGCACCAGTGGACAAGGAGTGCTGTGAGGAGTCGAGTGTCTTAGAGGTTAAGATGTAAACTCTTCACCCAGATAATGAAAATTGCTCTGTTGACAGGGATTATACCTTCAAGCACTGACCTTTATGCCATTCAAGTCAGTTTAAGATGCAATTGTATAAAAGACTGTTTTAAACATAACTCCACATTATCTGTGGAGAGTTTTCTTGGCTGTTAAACAATGATGAAGAGGAGAAGCTTTATGAAAGTATCATAAAGTGCTGGCAATAATTTTGTGCATAATAAGTGCTAGTTGAGCTTGTGGGTTTTTCCATGTTCTGTTCTTTTCTGAGACAGCTTCTCAGCTTGATGGAAAACTGTCACCATCGGCAGGAAATCTCCTCACACCTTTTCCAGGACGAATGGCAGTGGGTAGAGTAGGGTGTGTAAATCAAAGCTGTATGGGGCAAATTATTATGGGTTTTGCTAGCAATTAATGAGAGGAAAGACTAAATGTTTGCCCAGCAACACCATGGGTCTGGGCTGTTATCTCCTCATTGTGGACCTGTGAGTTAAGTATGTGGCTCTTAATGAAAGCCTATTGGGCTTAGACACCCTTTAGTCTTAGCCTTCATTGTATCCCTTGGAATTGGAAAGTGGATGTGTGTAGCAGATGTTCCCAGCCCGCTTTGCCTCATTGTAATTCCTACAGTACTTAGTTCCTTATCTTTAACCCATTTCTGAAATCGATGGTGTCAAGCCTCTCTGGCTTCACATAATCTAATATGTTTTAAAAAATGATTTTTCTTGCCATCTTATTCTTTCTGCCTCGCTTCTGCATCTTCCATCGACTTTAATTAAGCTTTCCTTGGGCTTGTGACCTTGGCGAGCTTTTAAAAATAAAGTGAACTGACTTGCAGTGTGATTTTTCCCAATCTTTTTGTAGCCCTGCTGGAAATTCTCTTTGTGTGATGTTTGAAGATACAGGCTGTTCATTTGGGATCATCATATGTGTGTGGTGTGGCAACAAGGAGAGACTTCAACCATCTAATTATTAAATTCTAGTAAATAATTTCACTTCTCTATAATTTCTGGTTTGACTTTTCTAGCACTTCAAGATCTAACAATACACTGTTGATTTTTTAAAAAGAAAGATAGAAAAAAATTGTTCTTTCAGACAGGCAGTGTTGAAAGAAAACCTTTTTAAAAATAGGGTGCAGAGTAGAAGATGTGTAAAAATTCCAAACACAGATTCTCAGCATGCTTGTTATCTTCCTTACCATTTTTGCCCCCAAAAAATTCTAGAATAGTTGGGTAGAAGGAGATAACCCTTCTTAATTCCCTTTATAATTATTTTTCCTGGCTTTCACTGAAAATCTGAATCGTCACTTTTGTCCTGATTTTCACTGCTATGGAATCTACATATAAATCACTGCATATTGTCATGCCCTGGAAGGCTGGACATGAAACACCCTTAAAGCTGACTGTATAGATGCTGGATCTACAGAGGGTCTTAGGTGCAGAATGACTAAATGCATCTAAAATTTCAAAGGCTCTTTTGGTTTGTTAGCTTGGTCTCCTCTTTCTTACTTGGAATCATTCTTTTTGCCAGCCTCTGTGCCTTGTGGAAGGTGAGGAGCAGGCAGTCCCACGAGTGTACAATGCCATACAGAGCTTTCTGCAGCTTTGTAATTACCTGCCTTTGCAGAGGCTTCTCTTCCTGTGTTCATGGGAGAGATGGAGGAGCTGGCAGAGTGTGCCTGACCTGCCCCATCCCGGCCCTTGAGCAAAAATCACCTCATGCTGGAGAACCCACCAGGGTGGAGAAATTAAGGCAATCCTGGATGTGGCTGCACACACAGAGCAAACTCACATCAGGAGGGAGAAAAAGAGCTTTTATAGGTACTACATGATATACTAAACACAATACAAATCTTAGTAAAGGCTGGAATTTTAGTTTTAGGTCCAGGTAAACACTGCAGGGAAGACTACAGTGTGCTTTGACCTAGTGACCAATAGTAACACAACTCCTCATTTATTTTTGCTAGGAACATATTTTGAATATCCATGACTTGTTACTTGTAACCTCCTTTCTTTTGAAAAAAAAAATAAAAAAATCCAATCTCTGCAAAGAGATTATGCTCAGTATTGGCAAAAGCCAATCTTGAAGTAACAGTGACTCTGTGACTCCTGCTAAATTTAACAATCCTTGATATGATTCATTTAAAACTCTCCTAATTCCTGGTATTCCTGAACTCATATTCTAGTATATTTTAGTTTTCCACTGCAGACAAGGCCTTTTCATGTGGTTTTGAACAGCAGTTTTGTTGGGTTATTTTTCCTATTTAGCTGCCTTATTGTAGAGCCCAGCAAACTGCAACAGATCCCTGCAGCAGTGTTCAGTACCCTGATTTTAGACCTGGAAACAGAACATCAGGACAGCCAGGTGTGATACTTTCCTAACACTGCCACACTGCTTTTGCAATCCAGGTGTATCCTGAGCTTGGAATGAGCCTGGGTGTCCCTAAAGTACTACTGCAGTGCTCCTTATGGACACAGCCTCACTGAGCAAGAGGGGACATCTCCCTGCTGTGAAATGAGGTACGTGTCTGCCAGTGCTACTAGATCAAGTCCTAGTCCTGATTTTAAAGAGCATTGATTTAGTCACTCAGATCAAATTTAATATAAGGTGGTAATGATGTCATAAAATTATTAATATTCATTCCTGGCTGTCTATGAAAAGTGGATGTTTCAAACAACTCTGGCATTCAAGTCACACCAGACTTCTTTTTTTTTTTTTTTTTTTTAGCACTTTGGAGTCTGTCTATTGTTGTTATTGGATTGAAAAGAAAAGTTAGAGAAAGAATTCTTAGAGCAGACAGGCAAATTATTTTTCCTCATGAAGCACTCCTTGGTATTTTTAAAAGTGTTTGAGTGTTTTTCTGCTCTGCTTTGGAAGGTAGGCAATTAGCCTCCAGTAGGATTGGAAGCCTTGAGCCTTTTAGATAGACTTGCATTGAAAAAATGTGAGATGATGAAGGAATAAGAGAGCTTCTCGTCAGAAGAGCTTGGACCTTTGGACAATAAGGATACTGCCTTTGGAATGGGCTGGACACTGTGTGCTATTCCACCTGTGTGCTGGGATGATGTGCCTCCTTTTGCCTGGCATTTTACCTAAACAGAAACTTCTGCTGTCACAGAGTCTGTTGCATTCTGTACAGACATTCTGCTCTTAAAAAACAAACACCTTTTTTCCATATGGCTTGAATTAATTCACTGACACATTTGCAGATTGGGGGTGTTTGGGGGTGATGGAATTCTCTGCCTGTGCTAAAACACACAAAGATGCAAATGCTTTCCTAGAATTACGGAGGATGAAGGCATGCCCTCAAGTTTCTGAGCACAGATCGATGTTTGATTTTATAAATCTCCTAGATAAAGGTGAGTCTTTTTTTGTCATAATCTGGAATATGTACAGCATCAGCAAGAAACTTTCAGGCATTTTTATTTTGCTATCTGAAACTCAGACTCTCTTAAGCGACTTAAAATTAATTTACCACTTTTTACAGTCCCCTTAGGAGTCCATATTTTGTCAACAACAGTTAGCAGCCAGTTTAAAATAATTTATTGCTTGCTGTCCTGATGGTATGAGCTAGTTTTCATGCAGGACAGATTTATCAGCTTGATTTTGAAGTTGTATTTGCAGGGATGTTTTGGAAATTTTCCTTTCTCTTACAGGTAGATCCAGACCAATTGATAAGATCCATGATCCCGGTGCCTTAAATTCTTTCTGTGTTAGTGAGTGATGGCTCCAAGTGCATTAGAGATAGTTTCAGTTTTAAAATGTAAGTTATTTGTATTGATAAATAGATGCTGGGTTAGAGGCAGATGCCTTGAATATGGTGGCACTTTATCCACCAGCATTCTGAATCTGCCCAAAGTGACAATTTGGTGCTCTGCTCCCTTGATTCAAGAGCAAAGCCACATGAGAAAATAGGGCCAATGGTGTCATCTGTGTTGGCCACCCTGTAAGAGGTATCCTGGGCTTAGCTGGATTGTTTTGACACTTACATACTTGCCCTCCAGGTTTGCCTAGGCTCAGATGTACGTTAAAACCAGATCTTTGGCATTTTAGCTCTTTTAGGTTGATGTGAATGAGAAGCTCATTAGGAGATTTCTAAGCAAAATTGCATAAATGGGGACAAGGATGTTAGGTGACATTGCTCTCCAATTTTTAGGCTTCTGAAATGGAAATTTTTTTTTTTTCAGGTATAAAGAATGATCATGACACACAAGTCGAAGTGATATGTGAATAATTTTGTCTTTATCATATTTTCTGATAAAATAACTTGAATTTGCAATACATGTAACTTTTCATGTCAATAGCTGGTGAAATTCCTTTCAGTAGTTTCAGATATGAACAGAGCCATTTTTTCTTGGCATACTGAATATTCCTTAGATCAACAATTTACCTTGCTTTCACTTTTATTTCAAATGTGCATATAAACATTTATCTGACTGAAACATTACTGCAATTCCATGCATACATACTGCATTTGAAATAGTCCCAACAGAATCTGACGTCAAACCATCCTGTGTGGAGGACAGTTGTTCATAAGAGAACAGATAAGAATTAAAGTAATTCAGAACTAAAGTTTTACATGCCAACTTCAAAAAGGATTTCTGCTCATGTTTTATTGCTTTCCCACTTTACACCAGGTCGTGGACTGTGTATGACTGATGTTTCTGCAAGCTTTGAGAAATCCATCAGTGTTGCATTGGATTCATCATCTTTCTCGACACAAAAATTGATAAATAGGATGTGCTTCATAGTTAATTCTTATCCTTGCTATACAGGTCATACAATAAACAGAAAAGCACTGTGATTGTGAAGAAACTTATGACAGAGTATACATTCAAAATGATACATGCATATGAAGAACATCTGAGAATTTGCTTTCATTGTCTGTCTGATCAATATCAGTAGCTGAGGAGAAAGAGATGCTGTGTCTAGACACGCAAAGATGCAAATCAGTTATGCTACAATAATTTTTAAGACTAGGTGCACATTCACTTGACAGATGGTAATTCATTCTTTAGAGCTTCCTGTTTTCCTCCCCGACTCTTGAGTTGTCATGATAAACTTGGCACAGCTTTGTTGCTTGGAAGGAAGTTAGCTCTGTGACAGAGGAGCATGTGTGTTGTATGAGAATGTACACATGCCTCAAATCATTATTACATAACACATCCTCAGGCACTGCTGAGTCTATTTGCAAAATGTACGGATGGCTGAGCTTTTTGAATTTGGATAAATTGTCTCTGACCAAAATATCTGAGTCCCCACTGCTGGAACATCTTCTGCTATGTATTAGTAAACCTCTCCCAAATAAGAAGCCCAAGAAGAGATATAGATGAAAAAGAGATGATCTCAAGGAAGAGAAGAATGTTGTGTGATGAGCTGAAAGGCTGCTAATCATGCAGCGCCACAATTGATCCAGCTGTGGCAACCAAGCCTAACACCTGCAGCTTGTTCTGCCAGCTGTGGCTATTTGATTTGCATACAGATGGTGACCAGAAGGCCTCAACAACGATGAGTTAATTTACAGCAGGTGCTGGACAGTGCATGAAGTTTCAAGTCATTTTGGAACAACCCACAAGTTAAACAAGCCAGTTGAGTTATCCCGTTTTATTACAACTGTTAGGAAGTGACCAAGTGAGATTTATGGGTCTGTGTCAGCACGTCTGTAAAGGTCAGCTATCGTTTATTATAGTAATCTGATACATTTAAAAGATACATGGGGAATAAAAAGGTTTCAATGTGTTCAAAAAATGAACAGCATCGGAAAAATCCAGGTCCTAGCAGTTGAAATGTAAAGATATTCCAAGCAGCCTTGCCAATGGGGCAGAGGAGTTCTAGGAGGAATAGTAAAACAGAGAATCAGATTTGTCTTGCAGACTTAAAATAATACCAATGAGAAAAATTTAAAAGTCTAAAAAATTATTTGAACCTTCTTAGATTTCTCCCTGACCACCCTTTACGTGCTCACAGGCATATTCCTTTTTAGCAGAAATATGGATGCTATCACTATCCCAAGCAGAACAACTGTTCACATGAAAAAAAAAAAATTATATGAGTAATCCAAAAATGGAGAACAGAGAAAGGAAAGCTTGTAGTGATTCAAAATGTGTGTAGCCTTCATATTGGAGATGTTTACACAAGTTTAAATTTTGTTTGCTTTCCAGCTTTGTTGATGGCTAGAGTTTCTGTCTTTTTTGCGTTAATAAAAATCAGGAACTGTTAAAAGGAAAATGCTATGGTTTTATTTTTCTGCAAGCAACATTTTTTACCTTTATCTCTTGTTGGAAAACAACCTAACTCAAAAACAAGGTTTCATTAAGGGCAAAGACTGTACCTTTAAAAGATTTGGTGCAAATTCATCTCGTCAATATTAGGGAAAGTTAAGCAGCTATGGCAAAAAAAACACCAAACAATTGTTTATGACATAAAATTTTCCTTTCTAGCAGTGTATCAAATTAGATGTCTCTGTTGCTGTCTTTTAAGTACTATCACAGTTATATTAGTCAGTGTGTGAATATCCCTGGCTTTCCAAGTCAAAGTGTAGTGGTAGTTTAGATCAGCTAAACTTATATTTTCCCATTTCATTTATGCTCAGTAAGGAGCATGAATCACTGTCTCTCATAAAACCCCGTGTGGATAAGTAAGAATTTGGACCAGTGTATTTCTTAGAGTGAGTGCTTACTTCAAGGGAGTTGTATGGAGCTCCCTGTTCCAAAGATGCAGCCCTGTTTTCAGAGCTGAAGATTAGTTTTCTAAGTGAAGAAGAATTTCTTGCTCACCTGTTGTTTTGGGTGGGTTTTTTGTGTTAATGGGAGCAGGTGTATTGGGTCAGGAAATATTCTCTTTCCAGAGACCTGAAAGAAAACCTGGCTGTCAAAATGCATTTGGAATGCGAGACAGGCAGCCCTTTCATCTAAGAGGGAATTGAGGGGCACTGACAGATGACATCTGAGCACTGCCTAACACTTTTGAGGAATGACCATTCTAGATCTGTCCTTCAAGGATGTCTTTTTGCTCCAGCTCCAATTACACTTTTTTTAAAAGAGAGAGAGAGAAAGGAGAAAAAAAGACAAAACAAATGGCCCACAATAGGTTTCTGGTTGATAGCATGGATTCAGGGGAGCTTGTTAGAGTGAACAGATATTACTTTCCAATACCCCTGCAATAAAATTTTGCTGTCAGCAGGAATCCATATTTTTACAGAAAAATAAACCAAGATTGTTTAGCCAGATGAATTACAATAGACCTCGGAGTGTGACTGGGGAAGAACACATAGCTAGTAAAGAAATAAATCTTTAAGTTAAATGTATTTATTGAGTTGATATAATTCAGGTTTTTATGTACTGGATCATCTTAAATTTAATGGCTAGCCAAAAAATAAAGCACTTGAAAAGGAATAACATAAAAAAGTAAAAAAAATTTAGGGAGAAATTATTAAAAATCTGTGCTAATAAGATGAGCTCTGCTAGAGGCATATTTAGCTCTGGAGAATAATCATAATATACAAATGAGATTTAAGTTTTGCAGTAATAGCAGGGTTATGCAATCAATATGCATTTCCAGAACTGGAGAAAAATAAAAATTATGATCACTTCTTTAGGAGGTTTGTTTTAAGCTGACTGATACAGTTACAGACTTTCTACTAGATGTGAATCCAAAGAAAAAATTACCCAAGTTGTCAGATGTCTTAAAATTTCAAGATTTTATATGTACCTATAATGATTTAATATATAAATCATCTACCACAAAGCCAGCACTGCCATACTTTTTTTCTTTCCTTTGGGATAATATCTATGGAAGTACCTCCTATTTAAGTGCAAGAACTTCTTCCCTTTCTAAAACTCAGGCAACTTTGAATCATCAGAGAGCATCAGAAGGCAGGTAGTTCCAAATTAAGTCTTTCACTTCAGCCATATGTTGAAGATTTTTTGAATGCTGTCTCCTCTCTCTTTCCAGAAGAGCTTTAAATTTCCATGAAAAATAGGGGAAGAGAAAACTTTAAGGATTATTGGTAAAGTGTGATGGTGCTGTGGGTTCCTGTAACTATGGCTTGAGTTAATAAAGGACAAATGGGTGAGTTACAGACACTACGCCTTGTTTTTCTGTCTTAAGGATAATGTGAATACTGATTGATTCCAAAAACATATTGTGGGGTTTCATAAATAAGTATTGCCTTTTAAAGGAATATAACTAATTCTTATCAATTAACCTTATATTTATTGGCTAAAAGGTAGGTGTTGATTTGTAGTCAAGAGTGACAGACTGTTTTATTGAAGGAATTTTTGATACCTTTTTGGTAAAATGCTGAGCTTTTCCATTAACATATTGTAGGTTCCTAAGTGATAAGATTCTTACAGGATTGTAAATTACTGCTTCTTATTGCCCATTCTGCTTTCTGCGTGTAGGTTCTGGCAATTCATCAAAAGTAGCAGAAAATTTCAATTAAAAGTGTCCTCTTGGATGTTGTACATACCACATATGAAACAAAAGACATTTTTATAGTTTAAAAACCTTGTAGGGGACAAATCTATGAAATATTTGATATTTTTATTTGGATTTGCCTTTAAAGGAGGGACAATCTGCAGCTCACTTAATGCCTGGTAGTTGGTTTCATTGGGCACTTTAAGGTATATCTGCCAGCTGGGAGCAGATAACCCTTCTGCATTGGCCTGGGAGAGGAACCAGTTTCAGCAGCATTGTGTCACAGATGCTGCCACAAATGAAGTTAAGGGTGCTAGCAACCATGGTGTTCCACTTAACTGTCCTGAAAATGATACTGGAAATGATGATCCTCATCATGGAAGTGATTAGCCTGAATTCAAAATGCCTGCACCTGTTTTTACTGTGTTCAGCAGCAGCTCTGAAAGGGCTAAAGTCAGAGCTAGCAGTATATTTGCAGTATAATAGAGTGAGCACACTTTTATACACCCCCCTCCTCCTTTGTTTTTTTGTGTTTGTTTTTTTTTTTTTTTAACAGCAATTAATTTCAGCAATTACTCTTCTCCTTTCTGGTTTATTGCCTGGGTACCACTAAGACCAGTCTTGTGACTGTAGCATCAATTTTACTGCAGGTTTACTGCCCAGCTCCCTCAAACTCCACTAATTGCTGACGTGGGTGGCACTCAGGAAACAGGGATGATATAGGAGGTACAAGGCAGGGGGAAAGTTTAGGGCCAGAGCTGCTGAAAGGAGCATTTGTGAAGCCCTTTGAGGATGCCAACTCCCAGCAAGCAGAACTGACTCACAAGCAGGATACAAATGTGCAGCCTCTGTGCAAGCTGAGCATCCTTTCCAGGGAGTTGGTATTCCGGTGACAGCGACAGTCGTGCTCCCGTTCAGCCCACACTGGGAGAGGATCAGCTGGGGTCTGGAAGCTTCACAAGTGCATGAATTCAGGGCTGGTCCTGCCATAAACTGGATGAGAGACACTGCATTTCAATTTGGATTGAACTCCACACCACTGTGGCTTCCAAACAAGAGCTGGCTGGTTTCTTGTAGATTTGGAGGACAAGCCACTGGAATGAGTACCCGTGGGGAAATCTGTTCTGCTGACTGATCTCCCAGGGAAGGGTAAAGTTAGGGTAACCTCATGCAGTGTGTAAAGATACAAAGCCATTAAAAAATAAATTATGTCTTCAACAAAAAGTAGCAGAAAAATTTATTTTTATTTTGTCATTTGTCATATCATCCAGTACATTGTAACTGAGAGAATACTTATTTTTTTGTTGTTGTTTGAAGTTAAAAAAGGATATACTTGTTTTTATTCAATTTTAAATTACCTTTTTATTTACAAATACCTAGGACAGGTGAGTGGTAGAAAAATATTCCTCATAGTGGTTCAGAGCCATTGTAAAATTTTCATTCTGGGCAGTAAGCAGTGTGGAGAAAAATCTTGGCATGCCAGTATTTTCACATGGTTCAAAAGGTTTTTAAGGTCAGAATAGATTATTCTAATAAGAATGTGACTTCTTGTCTGCAGCATGTGCCACAAAACTTAACCTGTCAGAGGAGTTTCGTTTTGGTTTTGCTGCATTTACCTCACCTTGCCTAGTTTACTGTGAATATTCAAGATTTGACAGGCTTTCAAGGAAGATATGCTGGGTTCTAGAAAACATACAAATCAAATGGGTAAGTAGCTTGGGTCTAATATGAAATTTTCAGGGGAATCAATCACCACAATATTTTTCTTTTCTTCAGGATGTGTACGTGCACAAACTTCCCAATCATTCTGAGTGATTAAACACTCACTGAAAAAAGCTGACCCCCTCGTAAACCTTTCTGACCTGATTCCTGCAGTGGATGTATTCCCCTTTCTGAAGATTTTTTCTTTTTGCTCACCTCAGGTTTTTCAGTTGAGGCCCATATTGGGCTCTAAAGACACCCATCATGGGCCATCCAGTACACAAAATACATAACCAAAAATTATTATTCTCATATGAGAAGGGAGGAGATGTAGCAAATGTTACGTAGTCACCATCACCAGCTCCCACTTCTTAATGACATTCCCAGTCTTCTCAAAACACAAAACAATGAAAAAAACAAGTAAGCAAACAAACAAACCAAAAATCCACATCCAAAAGCAAGTAGTATTTATTTTATAGGTATCGTAGAGGTGGTGTACTGTGTAGATGAAGGATTCCACTTGAGATCCTCTTGCTTTGCTATTTTCTTGGGCCACCTCTATACTACTAGGTTGGGTTTTTTTATACTGTTCCTTATATTTTAGAGCTTTCTGTGCCAAAAAGTTTGGAGGAGGGTCTGAAAAGATATGTTACATTAAGTCAGGTTAGATAGAAGGAGACGCTTCTCACCAACTTACCAAGCTTTTAGTCTCTAATGTTTACAGAGAGGGAAAAAAAAAGTATCATTTGGGCAAGCTTTTTTAAACTATTCAGGTCTATTTCAGGGGCTTGGAACTGATATAAGTCAGGAGTGGAACGAGCACCCTCAGCCAAAATCTATAGACGCAAGGCGCTGAGTTACCAGCTCAAAATCGGCTCTTGGCAAAGCCAAATTTTGCTGACACCTGAGAAAAAGTGCCAGGATTATCAGGCTGGCATTGACAGCATTAGCATGGGTGGACAGGGCTGACAGCTTTTGGGTCTATGAGGTCTGGAGCAGAGATGAGCCAGCTAAGGGGAGTGCCCCAGCTGAGCTGTGCCCGCCCTTCCCAGGCCTGTGTGAGGAAAACAAGCAGATCCCCCTGGCTAATCATGTTAGTGCTGCTGACAGCCCCTGCTGTGCCTCGAGGATTTTGCAGCTCTGTTGCTGTGCCAGTGGGGTTGTGTGTGGGTGACAGCCTGTGCATCAGACTCTCCTCTGGCTTGTCGAGAGCATGGTGGATTACTCCCTTTCGTGGTTTGGCTGCACTCGCTCAGAACTTCTCCAGCAGTTAAAGCTGCTATTTTTAAGCAGCCACAAGAAACTGATTTATCTGTCAGTGCAGGGGAATGTGCTTTGCAAAGCAGTAAGCTACATATCTGGGTCACACACTTCATGGAGTGAGGCAGCTGTGTGCAGCTCAGTCATGAATTAGACATCTATCAAAAGGTAGGTTTGGGGGAGAAGGAAAAAGAATCCTCAAACAGCAGGGGAGGAGTCTTCTTTGGGACAAGACTCACCATATGCTAAGCTGCTTTCTTGCCACCAGCTGGACAGCTGTGCTTTAAGCTGTCTAGAGGAAAAAAGCAACCTGGCCTCTTTATTCCCCAATTTTTAAAGGAAAAGCACTTTTTAATTGGTTGGTCTTTGTTTTGGACCTCAGTAATATGAACAGGTACCCATAAGCCTCTCTCTTAAGCCATCCTAGACTACTTGTACTGTTACTGTAATTTAAAAAAAAACACTAGGGGTTGTTTGCATGTGTGTTTTGATTATAAAAGCAACCTAACCCATCATTCTTTTGGATAAGAGAGGGGCAGAAAATCAATCTGTACCTCTCCTGTGGGAGTCTGAGACAGTCTTTGAACAACTTCACTGGAAAATAAGTTCCCTAACCATTTCCTACACCAGCTGCTGAAGGGGAAAGCTGTGTCCCTTTGCTTCCACTAGACTTCCACCTCAAAAGCAAGTCCACGTGGAATAAAACATGGAAAGAGCAGGATCTTTTGACTTCACCTTGCAGCATCTTGCAAGAGTGTGGCAGTAATGGTATCACTGACATGGGCAGAGCCCAATTTTCCATCTGAGAATGGAAGGATGAGACAGGGAATACCACGGTCCAGAAGATGATGAAGTTCCATCATTATGTCAACTTTGCCTGGCATATCCAGGGCTGGTGGATCTCAGACACCACACAGCTGGGAGGAACTGGGGCTTGTGTCAGCAGCTTTCCAAGGGGTGAGTAGAAACAGAACAGAACATGGCATGGCAAAAAGTGTAACTGCTGCCTTAAGAAAAAAATTTAAATGTTCTGGGACTGTTGCATTCTATTTCCATCCTATTTTTCTTCCTAATTTTCTTTAGTACAGTGTATTCTTGTACGACTTTAGTTTGTGTGGTATCTTAATGTAAAATCTTTGAAGACAAAGATACACCAATTAGATCACGTCTACATAGATCATGATCATGATCTTTTTTCCCTTTTAGCATTTTTGGGTTAGACTACCTGATTGGCTTGGAGAGGAGTGGTTTGGAAAAGGTAGGAGTTTCATTTATTGTTTCATATGGGCTCATCAGACCAAATTGATGCTAGCCGGTTTATGTAAAAAACCCAACAACAAACAGACAAAAAACAGAACATACAAACCCATGAGAAGGCCTGGATGATTATTTTCAGGAACTTACTTTAATTCTTTCCTCTTCTGATAGTGAAATGGCAGTGAACTAAATTTAGCAGCTGCAAACTAAAAACTGTATTTCCTATATTCAAGGCAGGTACAAGATAGCAATATCTGTCTTTTAAAAATTGCTCTTTTCCTTTCCTTCTCCTTCCCTTTCTTCCTCTCTTTTCTAGTCCGTGGTTGATGAGGCTACCTTTTAGCTGGCAAGAGCACTAACGTGGCATTGTGGTGTCGAGCCTGTAGGTCTTGAGGAAGCTCAGTAGGTATCCTTCTGTTCCCCCAAATACACTCACAATCTGTACTTTAATATACCTTTGTGCTGAAGTGTTTGCCTGAACTGAAGCTCCCTTTTTTTCCAAGGCCTGGCTTTCTGAATATAGTACAAAGCTCATTAACAGCATTTAATTCTGCAGGGGGTTGTAATCTAGTCAAGGGCAAAACAGATTAAGGGAAATTGATGTCTACCTCACTGGCATGGTTTAACCCTGGCTGGCAGCTAAACACCATACAGGAAGCAGAAAGAACAAGGAGAAGCAGAAAAAAAGATAAACCCTAAGAGTTCAGACAAAAACAGTCTGATAACTGAAAAAAATTGTTAATAATAATAATAATAAAGAAAAAAAGCATAACAGAAAGAGAGACGGTGAGATAAAGCACAGGAAATAAAAGTGAAGTACAATAGAATTTCTCACCACCTGGTGACTGATGTCCAGCCCATCCCAAGCAGTGACAACCCCTCCCAGCCAAGTCCCCCAGTTCATATACTGGGCATGCTGTTTTGTGGTGTGGAACAGTTCAGCTGTCCTGGCCATGCTCCCTCCCAAATCCTTGCATCCCTCCTCACAGGCAGAGCCCGAGACACTGAACTTGACTTAGGGCAGGCAGTGCTCAGCACCAACCAAACCATCAGCGTGTGATCAACATTATTCTCACACTGAATCCAAAACTCAGCACTGCACCAGCTACCAGGGAGAAAATCAACTCTATCCCAGCCAAAATGAGCACTCAAATTACCCAAAAGTGGATCTAGTTTGGTGCCTATTGCTTTCTGATAAGTTTTCCAAGGTCAAATATATGTATGTGTATATACATTTAGAATTTAAAGGCTGCAACCTTGTTTTGTCACTCCAAATTCACCATTGTAGCGCCAATTGTGCAGTCATTTAAATGGGTGGCAAGATATTCTCACTAGATTCAGAGAACAGTATCTCATTTGCATGTTTTTGAGCAGCAGCTGATGTTATGGAGTTTGGGTAGTTCTATTTCTGAGTTTAGTATGTCAAGAGAATTAAGGCTGTAATAAAATGGTTTAGAGTCATCCTTATCTGTCACATAATACTTGAAATACTGTATGTAGCCTGTTTTTTGCATTTTGGAAATTTGATTGTGCTTAATGTGAGGAAAGAGAGATCATGGTATAAAAAACATTCACAAAGAAGATTTTTTTCTTTCTTTTTTTTTTTTTTTGGTGGACACCTAGGATCAGTGACATGATGATTACAAAAAGAGAAAGAGATAACAAAATAATAACAAATGCATATAACCAGGCTTCAGGTCGCAAAACCTTACTTTGGATTATTGGGCATTTTTCAGCATGCAGCACTTCAAGTAAACTCTGATCATAATCCAGCCAAATTTTCTCATGATGTTCAGTAAGGGAAGGATTTCTGCCCCATTTTTCTGAGGGTTAAACTTTATACCCCTGACGGAGTGCAGGTCTGCAAAATAGCTCAGACATCCTTAAAGGGATTCAAGCACACCTCATTTTCATAGCCTCTTACATTCACCTCAGTAAAACTCTGTGCTGCAGTCAGCATGTGGAATAGCTTGCAAGGAAAACTTCATATCTTTCCAGTGCCTGTATGCATAAATGTAAAAATCTCCATCTGGTAGTATGCACTGATACCTACTGGCCAATTCTATTACTGTAAATTTAAAATCTATAGCCAAGATTAAGCCAGTGCATTTTAAATATTATATTCAGAGTTTGAAGATCATACAATGTAAAATATTTTTTAGCTCAGGCACTCTTTGCATTCAGATTATATGTGGGGTGGGATTTGAAAATCTTTGCTGAGCCTGTTTTTTAACTGTTTCTTTTTATAAAGGTTGATAAATTCTCGGGGAATGATACCAATCTGGAGTCAGCCCTTAAATCTTCCTTGAAGGGCATAGTATAAAATGTTCACTTTGATCATGGCCATGATTTTTATTTAAAAATAATAATAATATGATGTCTACTCTGGAGAGCTGTAATGACTTTAAGCAGATATCAGAAAGATTCTGCACTATTCCAGCAAAATTAGTTATTGAGCTTGAATAATACACATTTAGGAAGGGATTGCAGGGCAGAGGACCCACTTGAGTCAAGAGTTTCCATGACAGAATTAATACCAGCTACTGTAGCTTTAGCTCAGTGCTCACTGATGTAAATACATGACTTAGGAAACCTTGTGAAGTGATGTTGAACTTTTGTAATTTTCATTCTGATTCCTTCCCTTTATGGTCATTTGCAGTGCAAACGGACTTCAAGTTGAAATAGTACTCCTATATTGAGTGACCACAGACAATTTTATTATAAATAGTCTTGTACACATTTATAGATTATGGGCAAATGGGTTTAGAAAACCGGAATAGTTTGAAAGGCCAGAGTAGTAGTCCCTCAAATAGCACCAGGAATTAAAGATCATTGTATGTATCAGTGTCTAGTTTCAAAATGCAAGTAAGTTGTATCTTTTTAGCAACTCTTTCACTCAAATTCATGTTGTCCTGGAATCATGCAAAATAGAAGGAAGGTTTGGCCAAAGCCTTGGATATCATGAAGTAAAAAATGTGTATTTCATGTTTTCTTGCTTATGCAAAAAATGCTTTAGGTGTCAAGTGTGAAAAATGACCACAAAAACAAAAGGAAGCACCTATCATTAGCAAAAAAAGAAAGCAAGCTAGATACTAGGTCCAGGAAAAAAAATCTAACTTTCAGATTAAATCCAGACCACAAAGGATGATGACTTCACATGCAAGTTAAAGTTCTTGTGTGGAATAATCCAATGTAAGCATTTTCCTCAGTATGTTTAACCAAAACACCTGTTCCTGAAATTGCTCCCAGATATAAGGCACCTTGTAATTATTGCATTCTGGTCCAGTAAAGGAAAGCTTCACAGAAAGAGTCTTCTGTGTGAATTTTGCTTCTGAAATGAAGAAGTTAGTAGAGCTAAAAGATCATAAATACGAGTAAAAAGCATCATGTTGTTTACCAGCCTTCCGAAACAAGAGTTAACAGAACAATATGGATTTACAGAACTGCTCCAGTGGCACAAGTTAAAATGAGTTTATGTTCTGGCAGGAGCTTTTCAGATGCCTGCCCTGTAGTCTCTGCCTCAAATCACATTGACAGGTGTGGCAGTAGGTTTGCAGAAAGCCTTTTGTGACCTTCACAGAGGCTGCTGGGGACCCAGCCAGACCCAGAAGAGACCTCACCTCTCTGGGGATCAGATTATTTCAGTGCACAAGACCTTTCCTGTCACTGAAAGCAGGAGTTGTTTCCTTCTGGAGAGCTCTCATGGATTTAGAGTATTCCCTGCCAGCTGCAGGTTTTTTTTACCTGCAGGCCCTAGGCAGAGCATGAGGAAGACTATGAACTGGTCTGTGAGGTCCTTCTGTGCCATCTGTGGGGCCTGGCTAATGCTGCTGCAACCACCAGCCTTCCCAAAAAGACACCAAGGGTGGAGAACCTGGCAGTGAGGGTGTGAAGGCTTTGAAGAAGGAGCAGCTTCATCTTTGGTTCAGGTGGAGGGCAGCCAGGCTCCTGTTTGATGCCCAGGCACTCCTGGATCCTCCTGAGAACCACTCTATGCTGCCATACACATCCCGAATTAGAAACAGGCTTTTGTCCCAGAGACCTCGTAACTGTGAGGAGGATCAGCTGGAGATCTTTCTCTTGGAGAAGCCTTTCTGGGGCTGGGAGTAATTTAGGGAAATGATTTCTGAGTAGCTGGTAATATACTTAACTCTGTGTTAAAGTTTTGTACCTTACAAGTCTGCAGTCTTCCTGATACAGAAATATATTTTAAGTGACTAATCATATTTACCTTCAAGGGTAAATTTGCCACAACAATTCTAGGAAGTTGGTAGCTGAAAATGAAGGCAGAGATTCTTCTCAAAGAAGTGCTGAGTAACTACAATCTTCCTGGTGCTCATATATTGCACTAACTTCATTTTATTACCCAGTGCATCTTTCCTTCCTCCAATTACCTTCAAGTAATTCTCATGCTTGAACCTGACAGAAGGGTTTCAGAGTTGTAGGGATGGCATCAATGTAGCCTGTCCTCTAGGTTTGTAAGACATATTTATTTCAGGGTGCAAGAAAATAAATTAAATAACATGTTCTGTAGGCTGTTGAGGAGTAGAAATACCTCCAGGTATCTATTGACTTCAGATTACTGTTTCACATCCAGTCAGAGAGACTTAATTCAAAAGGATTCTTTAGTGATATAGACACAACATTACTCAGTTTAACAGCCTATCTATTTGCAGAATCTTTACTTATGTTCAGATTTGAGGCTGACAAAAACAAAAATGGACATGTAATTGGGCATTCCAGTTCTGGGCAATTCTTTTACACTAAAGAATTTTATTTTTGGAGATGTATTATTAAAGGCATCAGGTAATTTGGGGCACCCATAAATGGAAAAAAATCAATACTGAACCAATGAGATCAGTGTCATAAACTATTTTCATACTTCATTGTTATGTTCTGATGGATTAATGTGCTACTCTGCAGCCCTGCCAGTGACTAGGAAATATCCTCATCACTGCTTGGGCCCAGGAAGGTGTTTAGCCTTCATCTCTGTGTGGTAATTACTGGTGTAAGGGGTGGTCCTGCAGCATATGTGCTTTCCCTACCAGTTGTACTCGGTGGAGCTGTTTTTAGTCTGTCATAATGAAGGGTGACACAAGGGACAGGCTGAGGGATGGAAGAGGCAGAGGCTGTAGCACTGTGTTTGCCACCATATCAGGGCAAACACACGGTGGTGGGTACAGGGAACTAGACAGTGATGAACAGAAGAATAGGTTGTAGAATTGATTGCAGTGTTATGTTGTTTGCTGTGATTTGAGGGGTATTTTAATGCCTCAATAGCACAGACTTTTTTCATTCAAACTCAGCAAAAATCTTCTAAATTTAAAGGCCTACTCAAACTTTCATGCAATCTGAACTTGGATTTGAAAGTTCATTTCCTCTCAGATCTGCATATGCTAGGGCACGTTCGTATGCTCACATTCAGTTTATTAATTCTGCAACCTATTTTCTGTGATGTAATCATGGAAGAGCAGGGACAAAAATGTGCTCATAAACATTACCTTTTGCCATAACTGTCACCTTATGTGCTACCATAAAACAACATCCTTATTGGAAACAGGAGATGCAGACAGGAGTTGCTCTCTGCACTGTATGGTGTTTTAACTGTGTAATTACTTCAGTAATGAACAATGCAAACTGCGCTGTGATTTGTGGATGCATTCCTGCAAGTATCTCTCAGTAAATCAAAGTAGATGTGCCAGGACTGTTACTCAAGTTCCCTCACAAATATTTACAGGAGTACATCAAGCCCACTGAATTATAGCTGCTAAATCACTGGGAATGGTACCCCTGAAAACAAATCCAGTTTGTGTAAGAAAGGAGGCACAATCATTCTTTAAACACTGTGATAAATCTTGTTGCTGTGAAAAGGTTGAGAGGCATTTGCATTTGGACAAGGTATTGAAATGCATCTTAATAGACTTAAACATCAGCATTGTTGATAAAGAACAACAGGACGCAATCATTTCATGGGTGTGATCAGGTGGGTTCTGTGGAATTGGGGTTTGGTTCTGCAGTTGGATCTTGCTCATTGTCAAAACTCTCATTTCTCTGTGGCAGCAAATCATGCAATAGACTTGCAGACAAACATAACACCAGAGCTATTATCCTATGGAAATAAACAAGACCCATTTGTTTAGTCAGCAAATGTATGCTTAACAAAGAATACAGATTACTACAACATTTTCAGAACTGCTGCTAGCTTGATTGGTAAAATGGTCCCTTTAAAAAATTCACTGAACTCAGGAACAATAAAATATAATAGAATCAGTATCCCCAGGGGTTTGCATGGTGCTGTATAATTCTGAGAAATAAGCCTCACCAAATCAACTCTACCCAAAGGTAGAGTTCTATGAAGCTTCTTTTAAGACATAGTTAACATTTAAAAATGTAGAATTTTCTTCACTTCTTTTAAAACTTATTTTGAAGGAAAGGGATCATTTTATGTACAGCTTTTCAGGCTCAGAATGAAATCCTTTCCTGTAAGAATCTATGCCATAAAAAATCTGAACGCTATTTCAGATTTTATTTAATACTCAGTATTCTTTTGTGTCATAGAACATGGGTGTCCCAGGTAAAAAATTCTTTCCCTCTGAAGAAAAGTAATTAATTTTTCTCTATCTCTTGTTCCTTTTGTCATAAAAATAATTTTCATTTGTTGATGAGGAAATGTTTACTCTGTCTCAATATCAATGAAGAATAAGAATAAATTTATACCTTAAAGAATATCTTGTTTATATCACTCATCTACATTTTTATTACTTGTTATGTGCACTGCAATGATTAGACACTGTATATCCAAGGAAGAGGAATGAAGTTGTCAAAAATTCCCTTCATTTTTACTTGTAGGAGTCTCTCTATGGAAAGTCTTTCTTTCCATCTTTTACAAGTTATTGATACTGATAGGTGCTTTACAAGTTATTGCTTTTGATAAGGTACTTCCTTTTTAGACTTTCACTATAGGGGAGTTGTTTAGTGGGTGCTTATTCCTTCACAAGTTTTGTGATATTTGACTGTGTATTTTCCTAATTGGCAGGCAAATATGCAGAAAATATAATAAGTAATAACCAGAAATAAGTAGAATGACCTATAAGCCATCCCATGATTGCAACTTTGTTTTCTGAGTAATATGAAGTCTAGAGAAATGGATTTAAAAGAAGTCTACCCTCTCCTGTAACAAACAACAAAAGTCCACCCAAGTGATCTCCCCTGGCTGCACTGCTCTGTCTTTCAGAAGGGTCGGGAGATTCCCATGTGAGGCCCAAGTAGTGGTAAGCTTTTCTTGTTATTTATGAATACGTGCATTCTAGGGAAATCCGTCATATATTATAGAGGAGAGTAAGAGAGCAAACTCAATTCTGCCATTCTTCTGGCAGAGCCTGCTTAAAATGCCCAGAACCTCAAGAAAAGCAAGAAAACTGACAGTGCTCCCTTGAAAGCATGACCTGGGTTTGTGGTGACTTTTTTCTTACTGCAAGCACCTCTTTGTTGCCTTGTGTGTCTTTGGAGTCAGCCAGCCTCCCCCACTGCAGAGCTTCCTTATTGTGCCCTGCACCCAGGTGGCCAAGCCCACGGCCATGGAAAGCTGATCCCACTGCTTGGACCCCAGGGAAGCAAATCCCTGCCCTGCACAGCAAATACCATCCAGCTCCTCGCCAGGCTGAAAGGCCTTTTGAGGTCTCAGAATTGTTTCAGCCACCTGAGTTCTCTTTTTTGAAGCGAGCACTTTTGATGCTCTGAACACCAGTCCCCAAAGAGCAGCATCATTTTGAACTGGAGAATCAATGATGTTACCAAGGTGGATTATTTGAAGACAGTTTTGTTGTCGCTGTGTAACCTCAGTTCAGTGACAGCCTCTGTGTGATGGGTTAGTTCTTCTGATTCACTTGCTGTCCTTTTTTTGCTTTATTGTGTTTTGCTAACCTGTCCTTTGCTTCTGATGTTAGCTTGTATGATCTCTCAGTTAGACCATCTTGTGTGATTACAGGGACATTTGATTAATTACATTTGATTACATGTTGCACTTGGTAGTGCTTCTCTGTGATTTTCGAATGCAAACAGTACAATAGAATACATGCTTAGGTGCTCCAGCTTCAAGCCAAACTGAAATAAGGAGACAAAGCTGCTCTGTGAGTTGAAGTCCTTTGACAACACAGGGACTTCATGTGCCATATGATATTTTTTTAAGTATAAAGCATGCCTAAAAGTTCCTTATATGAATTTAATATTTAAGAAGAAGACAGATGGGTAGAAGGTAGCAGACAAAGCAGTATAAATAATGTAAGCTTGAACACATAAGAATTGCAGTGGAAATCAGCAACCTTGGAATGTATAGCAGTCAGGCCTTTTAACTCAAGAAATAACATGGAAAAATAACAGCAGAATTATTCTGTGACATTCACACTCAAAAATAACAGCAGAAACAAGTAGAGTGCTTTGAAATTCACCACCTATAACAGGAGCCTTTTGAAAAGTGGAATCACCTTTTCTTCCTCTTATTAAATACTAAACACTACTAGTCAAGGAAGAAGATGCATTTGAAATGTAAAGGCATTCAAGAAGACACTTTACAGCCACAGTTAGGAGGAATTCTGTTTTGAATAACAAAAAAGAATTTCCTCTTTCCCTAGGATCACACATTATAATTGGCTTTCAGCTGATCTCAGAGCCACAGGAAAGGCCAATCTCTGGGGCAATGTATTCAGGACACAGCTTCAGTTTGAATTCTGAATTGGGTTCTTGTGGTGTGAAGAATATTCTGAATATTTACAGATGCTTTTCCTTTTCTTTTCTTAGAACACCATTGTCCTGGAATGTGCTGTTTCTAGATTGACATAATTGTTCTGTAGGAGCCATTTGAGTCTCTCAGGTAAATACAAAACTGTTAAAATGTGTATTGTGTGAGTTCCCTTTACTTACCTGACTAGCCTTCATTTTCAGAATTATTATAATCTGTTATGTACCTCTGTCATTAAAAACTCACTCAAAGCTCATCTGTAAACTAAGAGATTGGGATGGCTTCTTTATTTTTTTGACCAGTCCTAGGGTAGAATGTTCATGAATTTCTACAGACCTTGGATGGAATCCATGGGTTATTCATTGATCATGAATATGTGCTAGGACTGCAAGCTGAAAACCTCCTTGAGTATTTTATTGGAGATGTTACTGCATTTCCAACTTCACTTTGAGGCAGAATAACATCTCAATCATTTTTATTTTCTCCTTGAGCACTCAGCACAGGGCATTTGAAGAAAGGTCTGTGAAGGTTTCTTCATCACCATTGTGTTAGAAAAGTAATTTTTTTTCTCTTTCCTTTTTTGAGGATTGTGTATTTTCTTAGGAAAGCTGTCCCATGGAAATGTGGGGTGGAGAGTCCTTTCTGAGGAACTGGTTGGAAGGGGAAGGAGGTGCCAGGATGGATGCAGGAATTGTTTCTCTCGGGGCAGGGAGAGAAACCATGACAAGGACTCATAGGGGTGCTCAAGTATTTTCACAAGATGGAGCTGATTGTGCAGAATTTTCATTTTTAGCAGTCAGTTATTAACTTAGATCCGTTTTTTCTTTCACTGCATTTTTTGCTTTAAAAAAAGAAATATATTTGCTGACTTACTCTCAAATCCAACACAAAAGAAAGGAAAAAATACCAAATTTGTAATAGCTCTATTTATTGTTTATTCCCTTTGTACAATTTACAGAGTTTAAAGTTTTCTGGTGTTGATTTCAGGGGCGGTGGATGGGGGAGAGGGAAGCAAAAATGTGAGATCTTTAGAAAGGTCTTCAGGGACAGGATATTTTTTCTTCCAAGGTTTCACTGCTACTACCGTACCAGGACATGAAAGGAAAACATCCCTCCTCTCTTGTTGTAATTTGAATGTGGATTTGATCTTCCTAAGGAAGAAGATCAAATATCTTCCATCCGAGCACAAACAAAGAAAGGGAAGTGGAGAGAATAATTCTGTTTGACATTGTCAGAAGTAACGTGTAACCTACAGCTGAGCATGTTGCAGACCTACCTGTGTCAATATTCCGAGAGTTTGTCTGTTATAGTCCAATCTAGAGACCTCAATCCTTCATCTCACACTGCAGCAGCTGAAATGTCCAGCTCTGGAGAGAGAGCTGTATCCTGGCAGCCCTGACCCCAGTCTGAGCTGGGATTAAATGTGCTCATCAGGCAGCAAAGAGGGGCTTAGGCAGTGCTCCAGCCCCTCTTCCAGGCTGTGTGAGAGTGGAAACAGCAGCAAAAGGAGGGAGGAGGTGTCCGCAGGGGCTCACCCCAGAGTGTAGGTACAATTTGATAGAGCACACATGGCTGGCTGCAGGCCAACCATTGTTCTCCACACTTGGTTAGGGATGATCCCGCTGTTCCTGGGTGGATGGATGGCTCCATCCTTATGGCTCTGGTGCTTTTACAGTGCTGGTGATCACAATAAATTACCTGCACTTGTGTGAAGAATAACCTGATGGGGACAGTCACAGCATAGCAAAGCTAAGCACCACGTGAACAAGGAATCGAAGAGCATATATTAGTGATTTTATTTGACAGGCTAATGCACCATAAAGTTTTGCTGGTCTTTGAGAGAGAGGTTCAGAGATGTTCTCAGAGAGGAGAACTAATCTCTGTTGGAGCGTGGTACCTCCTCATTACACTGTCCTCACAGGACCAAGAGAGAAGAAGTTGCAGGAAAAGCACATGCAAGATTCTTTTTTATAGAGTACCTTTTTTTTAACCCTTTCCTTTGTGATCATCTTACAGTAATACAAATTGAAGGCTTTATCCATTTTTATTAGGGTTTGATATTATTTTCTTTTATTTTGCTTAAAGAAATCTGTTCTAAACCTAAATGTTGTGCACTGATAGCAATTTATTTCTAGTTAAATAGACGAAACAAACAAAAAAAACCACCTCAAAACCAAGCACAAATAAACTTTAAATTCTCAGAGATTATGTGTTAGAGGAAAGATATTTTCTCTGACCAAATCTAGTGAAATAATTGATCTGGAGAAAACTACAGTCCCACTCTGCCCTCACCATCATACCTTTGTTGTTATGGGTATGCACTGGCCATGCCTGGCAACATAAATTTAGCAGGTTTTAGTATCTTTCCCTCAGGCAGGTATGAACATTGCATGTCTGTACTTCATACAATGTTTGAGCCTGGAAATCAATAAGAAAGTTCAGACAATGCAGTAGTCTTATTTCCTCATGTTTTGAAACAAAATCCCTTTGTAATGCCTGAAACACCTTCAAATGATTCCTCCTGTCCTGTTTACCTTCAAGGGCCATAATATGCCATTGATTACATTTTTCTTTTTCTTTTTCTTTTTCTTTTTCTTTTTCTTTTTCTTTTTCTTTTTCTTTTTCTTTTTCTTTTTCTTTTT
>JAWWMU010000001.1:7835157-7853080 GCA_035048155.1 Cinnycerthia olivascens
TTCTTTTTCTTTTTCTTTTTCTTTTTCTTTTTCTTTTTCTTTTTCTTTTTCTTTTTCTTTTTCTTTTTCTTTTTTTTTCCATTTTAGAGTTCCCTGCTGAAATCAATGGGGAGTTTGTTTCAAAATCAATAGGGCATTATGGCCCTGAAATTTAAGACAGTGTTGGCTCCTTAATCATATAAAAAATGTGATTAAGATGCCACAAACAAACCACTAATCCACAGATACAGGCACAGCTGCTAAATTAGGAGCAACCACCTTTACCAGAGCATAGCTCCATTTAACTTCAGTGAGATCTTTGCCTGAGAAAGAGCAGTAGAATCAAGGAAGAAATGTGAAGCACTGCCACCAGATTTAGCAACCAAACACTTGTTGCTGAGCTATGGTAACTTTTCGAGAACAGGTTGGTGTTTTATGACACAGACAACTGATTTTGTGGTTTGAAGCTCCTCTGGGACTGGGAAAGCAAGAAACAAATGCAGATGTTCAGAACATCAAACTGCCAGTTCCCAAATGAACGGGCTAAACTGGTGAAACAATTCCAGGTCTCTCTCCAAAGACCTTTTGGACTTCCAAAAGATGACTGGACTTCATAGAGCAGGGATTTACAGAATTACTGTTGTGGAATGGTAGCAAGTGGAAGTACAGATTGCTTCTGGTTACTCCAAAAGTCCTCATAGTTCTAAAGGATTGTATTTGGAATATTTTGCATCTAATATTTCTTATCAACTTTACTTTTTTATTTGTCCTTTTGAGATCTACAGCTCTGATTGTTGATGTTGTGTGGGCGTCTCCCCTTTGTTTTTGTAGAACTCTGTGCCCACTCAGGGGACAGAAGCTATGAGGACCCTGAGTAGGAATTTTTGTTCACCAGTCCCTTGTTAGGATATATTTTTCACAATTAAAATTTTGCATATGCATATTTTTGGCAACTGAATAGCAATAAAGCTGTAAAGGATGGAATTGCAAGCAGTATGACAAGGACAGAGTTGGCTATATTTAAATAAAAATGTAGAAACCAAAGACTGTGTTCCACATTTAAAATGTTACAATAAATTAAATTAAATATAAGATACTTTTGAGGAGGCCCCTCTCAAGGGAAAATATAGGCAAAAACTGTGTGTCTATGGTTGCTCTTAAGGAGGTGGTGCTTCTGGTATCTCCTGTATCAAGGGCTTAAGGTTAGAAAGCTGGTCACGAAATGAGCCTGGCTTTTATTACACCTCTTGAGCATTTTACTTCATCCCTAAAAGTGACTTTAAAGAGTTATCACATTTTTCAAAGGCTGAAAGAAGAACTGGGATCCAGATTATTAGTTCAGCTTGTGAGTCAAGAATGATTAATTTTCTGAAATCTGCTTATATTACTCTGCCAGTGAATATTGAGCAAGGCTTTTGTTTATCTTCCACACGTGGTCACTACTGCAAACAAACAAGTTTAATTTGCTTTGTAAGCTTATTACCAGAGGCTCAGTGGAGAACAAGAGCTGAAAAGAGCCTCTTACCTCTGTGGTTTTATTAAGAACTATTTTCTCCAGAGAACTTTCAGCCTGTCAGATTAGAAATGCAAAGAGACCTTTTACTCTAACAGTCTCACACTTATCCCCTTAGTAAAGTTTGCTTTTGTGATAATTACATTTTACCATCTACAGTTGTTTACTAAATGAACAGCTTTTCTCTGCTGCTTCCAGCCCTGACACTTTTCCTCTGATAATTTGTGGTTACAATGAAATATTTAGAAATACGTGTTTGCCTTCTGTTTGTTGTCTTCCTCGTTTTGCTTAGATGGCAAATGATTTTGTTTGTGGTTCTGGTGGTTATGGACCACAGGACTTGTTTAGGATTTATGCCTGGAGTAACACAACATTAATACTGCTGTTTGCACAGAGAGGGAAAGTGCAGGCTCACCTTTTCTCCCTTTTAAGAGAAGAGGAACCACTCTGTGTTAAGGAGGGAGCTCCCAGCTCTCAGGATGCCCTGAAGATGCAGAACTCGAGGACAACATCCTCTGCAACATGAACAGGTCTTCTTATAGGAGATATTTCATGTGTGAATGTGTTCATGGTATCTCCCTATAAAAATGTTGCTTTTTATTCAACTTTGTGGGAACTCTGCTTGCATGAAAAACTATTATTGTGTATCAAGTCATGATGCTTATTAATACTGATAATTTTGGAAAAAAAATCCAAACTATTTCCTTTGCCTCACTGCTCTTTGAACAAAGAAGAAAAAACTTTGAATAAATCATAGAATCATAGACTTAGTTCAGTTGGAAGGGACCCATCAGGACCATTCAAGTCCAACTTCTGAACCTTGTGCAGGATACCCCAAGAATCACACCATGGTCAAGGTAAACAGACACCACTATATAAAGTGCAAACAAATATTTTCTCTTTTTAAGTCAATATACATTCATCTAACATTAAAGTGTGTTTGTTTAATTTTCTGCATTCCAGCTATTTTCAACTCTTATTTTGGTATGATTGCTTTACATCAAAAAAATTGTATCATAAAAAACTGTGATGCAAACCCACTTTCACTTATAAATCAGAATGACTAGCATTTCAAATATCTGAGTATGAATTAAACCCCTGCTCTAAGCCTCTGACTTTTGTGAATACTTGCGAATGTCACCAGAATTTCTGCTCTCTGTCACTTGATTATTTCTGATCAGTTCTGAAAAAAGTTACTCAAAAAGAGCTGACAGAAGGAAGATTTAAAGGAAAAACATGAGTCTTGGATGATTAAAAATAAAGCTGGGATCTGAACCTCTTAAAATATATGTTTTCATGCCTGCACTTCAAAGGCAAATTTTCAACTCCCTAGAAACCTGGGCCATCAGCAATGTACAATGTTGAGTGAAATCTAAAATGGTTGCTGTATTGTCTCTGTGATCTGGAATTTTGCTGTTTCTGAAAATGCAAGTCAACATCTTGGGCACAAAATTCAGATTGCATTAGGAGTTTGTTTGCTGAGTAAATTTGAGTGTGATGCTAAAAAAAACCGGAACTAATCAGGAAATATCTCTGTATACGTTGAGATCTTCTTTAGACGTTCAGCTATAAGAAAGTCCTAGCTGTCTTAAGGATAGGGGAAAATATTTTTCATAGCAGTGACATGTCTAGTTGCTAAGGCTCTTGTCATCCATGGTACAGCCTTTGTTAGAAAGAACATTAATAATTCAACAGTGCTGGTAGTTGGACAAGATATGTTTCTTCATTGCAGTCCCTCATACTCCCTTTTTCCCCCTGACTTCCCAAAGATCTGAGTATAAATTTACTAGGAAGGGTGAATCAACCTTGCTGAACTCCATAAAACGGGTTCCAAGCCCAGGAGCATTTGTCCCCTGCTATCTTGGAGAGGTAGGAGCTCACACAGGGGAGAACAAAGCCGCTCTGACTGTGGCATCTCTGAAGTAAAGCTTGCAGACATGACTACAAGGTTGATAGCCTAAAAGACAAAAGCTTTTCCATTTTCACAAGCTTATCAGGCAATTCTACCATTTTCCATGCTGAGTCTCGGTGTTGACTAATGTGTTTATTCCCCCCAGCCTCAAAATAGCCACAAATCCTCCTGTTGAGGGTGGAAGGTCTGTGCTTGAATCTAGGTGAGCATAAACAGGGATCTTAGCAAGCCAGTACACACACACTTTTTTTATTTCTCTTTGTAATACAAAGTAGCTGGATGCATTCAAGTGTTTAGCAGTTTAAGCCTCCAAATTGTGACACATTCTGGACTGAAATAAGAAATCGGGTGTTTCTTGTGGCTAGTCTACGTATTGAGACCACTGCATCAAGCAAGAACATACCTGCAAGTCTATATTAAAATCACGTTAACAGTGCACTGAACAAGAAAACTGGGGAATTCAGAGACAAGGCAGTCCCTAATCCCCTCTCCATCTGTAAGATTCTCAGCTGTCACAAATCAGGAATCCAGGCACAGCAACACTGCTTAAATGCTGCTGTTAGAGGCTGACAGCAGAGTTTCTGTAAGCACAGGCAGTGTGGAGCAATTTTCTTGGTTTTTAAAAAAGCATTTGAACATTTTGGACTTGCTCAGATAGTGCTGAACTTCAGTTCATCTATGAAAATAAAAATTCTGAACTATTTTACACGAGCAGCTGATATTTTTATACTGATAAATGCTGCAGTCCTGTAACTTAGTGCAGATAACCTCCACCCTAAAAGAGCTTAGAGTCTAAACAGACAAAATGAATAAAAGGTAAGAAATGCATTGTTATTCTTCCCATTTTAGAGAAGAGGAAACCAAAGCGCTGAAAGGTTAAGTGGCTTGTTCTCTGGTCACACAGGGAGCCTGTGGCAGGGCTGTGAATTAAATGCCTCCTCTTGTAAGAACGGCGCTGTCTCCTTAGGAAATATGAATAGTAGAAAGGAGAGAAGCTGCCTAGCACAAATTTACTGTATGGTACTTGAATAACCTGGCAGGTAGGACTGGAGCTGAAATAATGAACAGATAGCTGCGAGTGGACAAAAATGTATTATAGCAATGAAAAATGTAAGAAACTTGGAAAGCTCTTCTCTCTCTCTAAAACCCTTTTCCTTATGACAACAAAATGCATGTATCTGCTCTGTCAGTCCCTCCACCCTTCCACTTGTGACTGATCCTCACACAGAGGGCAGCATTTCTAAGGATACCACAGTCCTATCCCCGTTACCAAACCTTGCCTCCTCAGCAGGGGAAGGAGCCCGTGGCTGAGGTCCAGAAATGCCGCACTGATGGATCTGTGGCTGCCTGCCCTGCTCACCTGGGACCACAGCACACGTGGCTGGCACTGAGGACACCAGGATCTGCCCCTTGCCCTGCCTGTGGGGGCAACAAGCAGGGTGGATCCATGTGCTGGGCTGGGTGGAAGGGGGATGCCCACAGGCATGGGGGAACATGGAAGAACTGCAGGAATTCCCTGCAGCAGGGCAGAGCACACCACGAGTTGTGTGGCACGGAAAGCCACTTCATGGTGATGGACTGTGGTCCAGTGGTGAAGAAGAACATTCTGAGATCATTTTAATCTGTTTCTCATGGGGTTCATTATGATTATTTTCTTATTATTTGTTCTAGTCTTTTATTTTCCCTTCCCCTGTTGCCATAGGCAGTTCAAGTTGTGCTTCTGATAGTCTTTACTTTACACAGGTGTAAATTCACAGCTTGACATTGAGGCCCATACTTGGTAGGCTTTGGTTTTGTTATTTCAGAGTTGTCAAGCAAGGGAAGAAGGCCTAATTTCAACAATTGTCAAAGCTACTTGAGCTGTATTAAAAAAAAAAAGTCTAGCTAGTAATTAGCTAAACCTTGATAACAGGTAGTCTGATTAATTAGTGTAAGACAACCATAACAAGCCAAGATTATTCCAAAACATCTGCATGAACTTAAGGCCATTTAAACTTAGGCAGCTCTTCTAATTTTCTGTAAGTTTTTACACCTAGAACATTTAATTTTAATAATGAATAATATAAGAAAAATTTAATATTTTAAAAAAACACTTTTGAAATTGGTAGGCTAGCCTGATTCTTATGCAAACAAAGTGTTTTCTAATGAATGTTTCAAAGATGCAGCCTTGAACTTTTTCATTATTTATAAGGCATGTTTTTCCTTTCCCTTTTATTTCTGTAGTTCGTATATTTTACATTGTGTATGGACTTCTTATATAATGTCCTTTCAAGTAATTTTCACAAAATGCATTTTATTTAATGCAAACAGGTCTATGTCTCTCCAGATAACTCAAAATACTTAGCAGAATATCAACTTTCCAACAATCATTTAATTGTCAAAATCCTTTATTTTTTCAAGTTGAGGTTCTTCCCTAAGAAATGACAAATGGCAGGTATTTCAGCTCCTGCTAGTGATTTGTAGACATATTTTAAAGATATAACTTTGACCAGTCCTATGTTTGTGTGGAAACAAAACTGAGAGCACACTTTTATTAGTAAAGAAACTTGAAAATTTAGATATGTGGTCTTTAACTAATCATATCTTCTGGACACATTTAAACAGCAGTTCTCAGTATCTTCCTATAGAGAAATGTGCTATTTCCTTCTATAATTCTAGTTGTGAAAATATTTGTTTGCCTGCACATTTGTTGTCAGGCTGTTGTTCTTGCTAAGAGAAAGAAATAGAGGAAGAAAAGAGCCCAAGAGTGGCTGGACTGGGAGAGCTTGAAAAACAAGCTTTTCCTTATCAATAAAATGTTAAGAAATGAGGAGCTGGATAATTCAGTGCTTTATCTTTTTGCCTTCTCTAACGAAATGAAGAAAATAATTCAATAGCAAATCAGATATGAAATTGCTCTTCCACTTCTAGTGGTGTGAAAAGAAAGAAAAAAATGGGTATAGAAGATCTCTTTCAAGAAGCAATCTACATGTAAAAAAAAGCATTATTCAATTTGTTTGATGAACAAACATCGAGTTAAATTTCTGGATCCAATGGGGGAAAGCTTTTCCTTGTCTCCTGTGTAGGAGCATGAACTCAGGATGCATTTCTTTGCTCTGACATGTGCCTGTTCTTTATTGTACCACTTGTTATGCAGAGAAGCACGATCACTCAGAGATGGGGAAATGTTATTTTGCTTTATAATAAAAGATCAACTCAAACATTCCTCTAGCTTCTCTGTAAGCTACTCTTTGCTCCTTAAATGTCCTGGATTTCATTGCTTGTTTTCAACTCCCTGCAGGAAAGTATTTTCAAGACTATGAGTGAAGGACAGTGAGGTTGCACTGGTGCTCTCAGTGGTAAAACTGGAAATAGTTGCTTCTCACTGTACTTCACCTGCCACTTCTGTCAGTGAAGAAAAAACCCTCTTAATATTTAATTATTGGGATCTTCTATTGTTTAAATTGTGTGTGAATCACACAAAATCTCCCTTTATGTGCAAACCACTTTCCAGTAGCATTTCTCCACGCTTTTTCGAGTGCTCACTGTGACTTGTTCTGTTTGTTTGATCCTGGGCCACAAGGGATGTTTTGAAAACTGGCTTGTGGGAAATGCTTCCTGTGTTTTACATAATTAACTTTGGATGGCATAGTCTGCATCTTTAAATTGGATGACCAATTCCATGTCTGAGCAAAAGAGTCAGCCCTGGTTTTATGTGTGTGCCTAGCTAGGGACAGCTGGCTGCTCCTGATAAAAAGAGCACATTGCTCTTTCCTCCAGCTTTGTTTCTGGCTGTTCACTTCTGAAAAACATTGAAAAAGTTTAAAGAAAGCCACACCATTGCACGCTGCAGATGAAGTTTATTGGTGTGTACTTTGTGATGATCTGTGATCAAAAGCTGAACTCACTTATTTAATGTGCTTATGAGCATGTACACCAGAGTGAGGAAGGCTGGCTTTTATGAGATGCTGACATGATATGCTGAGTAGAAAGGGGATGCAAGACAGTTATTTTTTCCCCTTCCCCTTCTGTTTTCCCCTACTCTGTACAGAATTCCTGCTGATCAGAATTTGCATCTGAGACGTGTATGTTCAGATTTTTGCTCTGAACTGTGTGGGGAGAGAGGGTTCAGAACCTGGATCTAAACTCTTCAGTGAGCTCTGCTCACAGGTCATCTTGGACATGACAGGTTTCTCTAAAAAATTCTTGTTCAAAGTTTTTCATTAGAAACTGATCTGTTAGAAACTTACAACTCAAAGGAAAAGCAAGAAACTCTTCCTTCACATCCCAGACAGCTCTGTTCTGTAACAATCCTTGGAAATGGTAATGTAAAGGATGACCTGACAGCCCATGATGGACAAGGCAAGAAACAAAATATTGCAAGAGTCCTAGGATGACTGTCCCATTTAAGTTATGTTTTGCTTTTCAATAATTGTGCCTGACACTGAAACATGCCCAGCATTTCTGCTAATATTCAAGGAAATGTATTTTTTTGTCTTAATTAATCTTATACTTTTAAATTTTAAAGATCTCCATCAGATAGGCATTTTATCTGAATGAAACTACCTCAGAGAGAGTATTTGTGGATTTTTTCCCCTTGGTTTTGCTGCTTAAAATCTAGCCTAAAGAGAAAGGAAGTAATTTAACCTTCCTCCAGTAATGTACTGGTCCTTATGTAAAATGATGCATGCAATTTTATTTTGACTGCAGCTACTTTCTACCTCTTGCTTTTGGCAGGTGATTGAATAAATCTCAGCCTTCACCTATAGAAGCTGTTTCTAGGTGGCTCTGATAGTGCAAGCAAATCTATTCAGAATGCTCTTTCCAGTTGTTGAGGGCTTCACCAACTTTCTGGGCATCTTGTAGGCTTCAATGAAGATACAAGAGGGGTTAAGTTTGACATGTTCTTTTCCCATTGTCATCTTCTGTGTGTAGAGTTCACATGCTCGCTTTGATACAACATCCAAAAACTTTTCAACTCAGAACACCTGAAATCTAAATTTTCATTCAAATATATTAAAAATATGTATATTTTAAACTGGGTGTTTTGTTGTTACATTTCACCAAATAGAATTTTTTTTTCTGGTAAAACTGGTGAATTTAATGTAACTTTTATAGTTTACTAATTGCTGTCGTTAAGCCTCACCAAAGTCTCCTTTTACTCACAAGAGTGATACTGTTGAAATCATGTGCAGTACTCAGTTTTTCTTTCTTTGAGAGTGATTAGACAACACAGGACACTTTACAGTCTGAGGCAAGAAAATGGATTTTTGTAGCACTGGGGAACTTCATGCACATCAGTCTTACCTCTTTGAATAACCTTTTTTAATTCAAGTGTGATTGTACTGTGTGCAAATTAATTTCTGATGTAATGATTATGGGCACACCAGCTTAGATATTTATCTCGCCTCAGGACACCCTCATCATTATTTGAAGGGATAAATATGTAGAGTTCTCCCAGTTATATAATTTTTCTATTAGATTTAGGCTTGCCTTTTTAGTCTCTTTTCCTCAGCAACCTCATCTTTTTTCTGAACAAACAATATTGTCAGAGACTCAAAAAATAATACCTTAATACCTTTGTGAAATGGTCTTGGATGATGGCAGAAAAGATACAAGAAAGATATCAAATTGGCTTTATTTGATAAGAACTAAGTATATGAAAATAAATCCTTGTCCTACATCCTTGCTATCCAACAGGACCTGGCACTCTGCCTGCTTCCTGAGGGACAGAAGAGGCAGCATAAAATGGGTAGAAATTATGAAATCAAGCACCAACTGGATTTGGGAAATTTTAGATATGTTGAATCTCTATGCAGGAGAGTGGAAGGTCATTTTCAATTCAATTCCCTTCTACAACTTGCCATGCTTTTCTGTAAGTATTTGGTAATTTGTGTGTTAAATTCTCTATTTTCAGAGAAATTGTCACTTACATATTCAATAATAAAGTACTGCATGGTTCTGTGCAAGGTAACACTGCTTTTCCAAAGTCAAATTGTTTACTCACATTTTTATTTCTTATGACAACATTTCAAATGTGTTGGTCAGATAATAGTCCAAAGATAAGATCTCAAAACTTTTTTCTGCCCTTTCATTTTACTTATCTAGGCAAAGTTTCCTACAAATTTATTCCATGCAAAGAGTGACAAAAGTAACTTTCCCAATTTATCTTTCCTTCCCTTGCAGGACTTGCCCCTGCCTAGGTCCTCTCAACTGTGTTTCCGTTCCATATTTTCTAAAATTTAGCTTTAATACCTGGTAATCTACTTTTCCAATTTTTTTCCAAGTCTTTTATTCTTGTTTCCAGCCAAAGCTCTGTTCCCTGAGCTGTTAATTGCCTCTGATGTTGTCATTCATATTTGTCCTTAGATTTGTACTTGCCCTGGCTTTCTTGAATCTGTTCTCAATAGATTGTCCTCTGACTCTTTCAATGTATAAATGGAATTATTCTCTGCATCTTTCCTCTTATTTTACAAAAAGTATAAGCAAGAACTAGGCCCAAAAACTTATGCAAGAATAAAATTGGCATGTTCACAGGATGCAGAGATGTAAGTGGATTAGTTTTCTGTAAGAATTATAAGTATTTTTAAAGCATTATTTAAAAATAGCAATGTGTGGAAAACTGAAGAGCTAGAAGGAAAGTAAAAGACTTTCCCTGATTGTAAAAAAGGGTACAACTGCCTAGGGAATATTAGAGGCATATACATGGTAAATTACATGTACATTGTCTTAAATTGGTTTTAGAATTAGTCTGTAACCACAGAGTGCTCCCACTGTGCCACATGTTGTATAGCTAATCGGAAGAGGAATATTTCAGAATGACTAAGCAGAACATTGGAAAAAATTAAGTAGATCATTAAAAAGAAAAAAAAGGCAAAAGTTGGCTTTCCAGAGAATTTTCCCGGATTGTCAACAACCTGCAGAGGGTTTTGCTTAGCAATGGTGATTGCTGGTGCCAAATGAGTTTGGGTGACTGGCTGCTGGCTGGCAGTGTTCTGTTTCTCTCCTGCTCTGTCAGCCTCACCTCAGGGTGACATAAGATGGCCTTGACTCCCCACCTCAAAATCACTATTCTATTGCAGTCCTTTGTGAGAGGTGAGGGATGAGTCAGGAATGGAAAAACTCAAGTGATGGGGCTTTGAGCAGTAAGGGAAAAACTAACAAAGGGGTCTAATCCTGCTACCCCCTTCCTGCTTTCTTCAACTGCTTCTCAAAGCTGATTTTTCTTCCTTCCTGCTGCTTGACCCTAGGTAATATTTTCTGCAAACATTTAGTTCCCTCTTTCATCTAATGGAAACATCTGCATGTTTTCCTCAAGTTCACCTCTGTCCCCACCTCTGGCACATGCATTCAGGGAGCCATCAGAGAGCTCAGTAGGAATAGAAGAGCCCCTGCCTGCTGTCCTCACCTTTACCTGGCAGTCAGGCCCCCACGGCCTTTGACTAGAGAAGCTTCTGGACAACATCTCAGTCTCATCAAATTCTCCTCCTTCAGCACTTCTGAAAAAGATTTCCATAGAGGATTTTATAACCAGCTCATTCAGGCTCTCATCTCTCTCAGCTACAACAACATCCCTCACTCTGGCCTTGACAAATAGTGTTCTGTTCCACTTGTAGCTGTGGTGGATAGTACTGAAAAGATCAGTTTCTTTCATTATCCTTTCCTGGCATCTTTCCTTTTCCTGTGCTGCATCAGAAATAACTGCTTTTGCCTTCCAGGCCCTTTAGAGTCCAACCCCATCATAGCTGTTACCACTCATTCACTGTCAGGATGCTGGCTCTTGCCTTTGATCAACCTATTACAGCAGCCCCCACTGCCTGCTTGTTAAATTTTTAAACAGCCACTTGTGTATGTACTCCTGAGCTGCCTGTCATGCTTGGAGGAGCTTCTCCATCCAGAAACTTAAACTAAACAGACACTTTCCCTCCTACAGTTTCTAAACTGTGAGTTCAAAGCCCTAAAAATGTTGTTGTCCCTTGCCCACTATCCACAGCATAACTATATCCCTGAAAAGCCTGAACCCTCGGTGGTGGGCGTTTAACAGAAGCCCTGGAGGGATTGGCACAGTGCCCCTGGGGCACATGGCACTGAGGCCATTCCCTTTGGCATTCCCTGATGCAGCAAGTGCTGTGGGAATTTAAGACCGCAGGAAGAAGCTAATTATCTTCTGCAGCAATCATCAGTTTGAAGCAGGTGTTCTGGCCCAGCGTGTAAAGGAGCCTCTTCAGCACACCTTTGAGGAGTAAGGCAAGTCATGCTTTTCTGTCTTTCACCAAAAAACCCCAGATGTGTTTCCTATTTTACCTTTTGCCATACCACTACTGATGGACTTTTGCATCAGAGGTGCGGAAAAAAAACAAACCCTGAGCATGTCCTAATGTCAAAAACATCTGATAGAAAGGACAGAGGCACCTCCTCACACTGCCTTTAAGAAAAATAAAACTGAAAAAGGAGAGTGGCTTACCAAAGGCACTTTTTCCTTAAAAATTTTCTATTTACTATTTAAAAATTTTCATAGTTAAACACTTCTGGCAGAAAAAGTGTTCAGACCAGCACATAGCCTCAATTTTCAGTATTTATCCTTTATGAATTAAAATAAAATGTGAAATATTTATTGAAGTAAATATTAAATTTGAAGGAAAATGTGTATATAGTTCTGTTTGATAAGTACAAGGAAGCATTGTCTTCAGCCAGTAATAAACTTGCTTCAGGAGTGTACTGTGAAAAACTGTAGTTAAGGTTAAGGTTTGCAGAGTTGCAAAGGAAAAATTACATTTTCAAAATGGTGCAAGAAAGCTTCATCATTTTAAAGAGAACAATGCTCTTCGTTAAACCACCATAAATATCTTGAGAGCTGAGAAGCTGTTGGAGGAATGTTTTTTTTTACTAATTAAGAGTTATAGATATATACTGTGAAAGAGTTGGAGAGAATAACAGTGTGAAGAGGAGAAAATCCTCTCAGTGCAGCAGAAACTTGGAACACTGAGAGTGGTGCACAGCCCCTAGAAAACCTAGAAAAGGAGGTAAAGTTCTCAACTATGGTGCAGAAAATAAATATTTCTGTTCTGATTTGGAAAGAACCAGCATGATTTAATCACATCTGACAGAGGTAAGGACTATTTCTTGATCAATAAACTGGGAGATCATTAAATGACAACTGTCAGAACTAAAGGGTTTTTTGAATTTACAGGGCCAGATAACATGCACCCAAGTATTTCAAGGGCTTCTTGTGAAACTCTCTGAACCATCATGCTGATTTTAAAGAAACCAGAGAACAGTGAAGGAGTTCCAGAGCACTAAAGCAAACTCAAAGCATAGATAATCCATGTGAGCAAATGCATTGCCATAAATTGAGTTGGTGACCTGCTATTGATCTCAGACCAAACCTTGAACTTAGAACAAAACCAGTAAAGATAAGAATGATAAATATATGTACCCTATTAGGCCATGTTACAGACTGTTTAACAGGGGGAAGATGAAGGAGATGATGATGAAGGAGAAACTTTCATCGTTTTCCTGTCTGAGTTTTCCCTTCACCAGTGCTGTTCATTATTTTTGGTAACAGAACAACAAGCCCTCCTTGGTAATTCTTTCCATGTCCCAACCATGGGAAACCCAGGTCAGTGTTCCCAGGTGTGTGCTCAGACTGCAGCCAGAGCTGAGCAGTGCCCCATTGAGTGGGCTTCAGTGGGATGTGTAAGACTGGAGAAATCACTGAAAATTCACAGTTTATTGAGTTTAGTAACTCAGTCAGAGAATAAAAAGAATTGCAAGTACAGCCATTTCACATGATCATAAAAGAAATCTCATTCTCATACACACTTTTCACAAATGTGCTCCTCTGGGCTAAACCTGTCTTCAAAACTATCACTGACTCCACCCTGAAGGGGTGAGATGAAATGCAGGTCACTTGGATGCAGGTCCTGGGTCAAGATTACGACTGCCCTCAGGAGTTACAGCCCTAATATTCTTCAGAGCTTCTTGTGCTGCACCTCTGAACACGCAAATAATGTGTGGGCTCCTGTGTTTTTTCAAACTGGTAAAGAGCAAGCTGAGTGTGTGCGGGAAACACACAGGCATAGCCACTGCTGGCAAAAGACCTCGTCCCAGTCCAGAGCTTGGACACTGGAACACCTGAGTCCCTTCAGGAAGGTCCAGGAGTGTTTTCTGACTCTGCTCCAGTTTTCTAGAGTGCAAAACCCAATTAGGCCATAGGGATAATCGGGTGCTAATGTTTTGTAAAATGCTTTTATTACAAATTAGATTTTTATGATATATCTACTCAGTACTCCGCATTTGATTCATTATATGCTACTAATAGCAACAGCAATTTCTACTTTTATTCTCAGAGCTGAGATCTGGACACCACAGCCTGAGCAGATGAGCCCATGCTTAACCCCAGAAAAAAAAGATAGAGAAAAGCAAGTCTCGCAATCTATATATAAAGCAAATAAAGAGGCTTTTTATTTTTTTGTCTTGACATTGTCAGTGCATCATCTATAAAGAAAATAGAACTATTTTTATGTCTGTAAAGCCTACAGCATGTGTCAGTAATGGATCAAATATGAAAAATAATTTTTAATAAGTGTGAATCAAAGAGGGATTAGAAAAGCTCAGGGGATTTTGAGATGAGACTTGAGTTCAGGGAATTCCACAGCTCAGGGGCATAACAGGTGAATGCTCTGCTACTCATGGATGAGAGACCTGGCAAGGGGGCTGATGAATTTGAGATTTATTATTAGAAAGTAAGGACTGAGGGTATGTATCAATGGAGACCAATTTTGATAGGTATGAAAGGGATGATTCAGACGAGTAATGAAAAACTCTGAACAAAATTTTAAAGTCAATTCATTGACTGTTAGGAAGCAGGTATAAATCTGCCATAGCTGAAGTAATGCAATTGGATTTATTGCCATAAGCAAACATATGGGATGCAGCATACTGAACAACAGGGTCATTTGTGAATATTGTTCCATATAGTGTGTGCCTATTACCGTAATCTAAAAGCCATAAAAATGGGGTTTAGGATGAGGCAAGCAACACAGGGAGCAGCACTAATGCCTGCCTTACACCTGCAGAGTGGAAGCATGTCACCCAAGTGACTGCCTCTGAGAAAGGCTTTTAAGAAGTTAAGAGCAAATGAACTGAGGAGCCAAAAGAGGACACAAAGTCGAAAGTTTTGCAGGATTCATTAGATGTACACAACTGCCACCAAATGGGAAAACAGAATATGACAAACAGTACGCAATGAAAGGCAGACAGGAAGGGAGAGGGTGAATTTGGGGATTTGATTTCAGAAAGCAGTGTCTTATGTGCCCATCACAGGGAATATCTTCTACCTCCTTTATGTGTGGAAATGTGCACACCTTTTTTCCCATTTCCTCCACCCCCCTCCCTCCCTTGTTTTTTCCTTCAGTGATTGACAGCCCACAGTTTGAAGAGAAGCTTAGAGAGAAATCTATACCTTTTTTTTTTTTTTTTTTGTTATAAATTATAAGCTGAGTAATCTTGAGAAAGAGAATTTTCTCACAGTAGGGGCCTACGAAGAATTTGGATATGGATCCTTGACAAAAGATTTGTGTACACTTTGTACATTTTAGTAGCTAAGAACCAGATCACTGGGGTCAATACTGAAACTGTGTGTTGTTTAGAAATATTGTTGAGAGCTATTATTCCTTGAACAATCACACAGAAAACACTTATCTAAAGCTCTAATTTACAACGTAAGTTCTTGTGCTTTTTTTTGCCACTATTGTTGGCTTAATTTTTTATGTTTTCCATGACTTAGAGAAATAGGCATTAAATGACGATTTTTCTGTCTGGAGCGAATTCAACACTGGAGAGTTACAGCTGCCTGCTATTATTACTCCCTCCTTTTTGAAACCCTTTCTGTGACAGATTTGTGATCAAGGTGTTCAGCATTTCAAAGTAATGCAATATTTATTTCTGTGACTAACTCATCTATGTTGTAAAGAGAATCTAATATTCTTTATCTGTGAAGCCTCACATATCAGAATATTCCAATATTTTATTATCAACTCTTCAAGGATTTGTAGTATTACAGCTGGGTGAACCTGGTGTTTAATGAAATCATAGTCTAGTTTTGCAATGTAGTCTCTGCTTGTTCTGAAACAACTTGTGAATGGAGTTGGACTGGCACATCCCTACCTTGAGACACAACACTGAGCTGTGAATGGCTGTAATGGTTTGGAATCTCTTGATATCTGTGGCCTCAACTAGAGCTAGCAAGGAAGGAAGGAAGGTCCTGAACTGATGATTTATTTGGTCAGAAAGGATAATTCCTAGGATGACTGTCTTAAATTTGTATACATTAGCATGTTCTGGTTAATAAGTTAACTAAAGGCGGAATGTTCTTTTTTAACTCTTACTCAGGGTATGCAATAATGTCCCCTATAAATGTTCTGGCTGACATCTAATTTTCATTACCATGCCATTTTGCTGCCCTGTTATGACCCACTCAAGATGGAAGAAACATTGATATCTTTGCCAGTCATTTTAGATTTCTTGATGGCTTTGTAACTCTTAAGCAGAAAGGTTTTTGTGTCCCAAAGGTAAAATAAATTATTGCATAAGATCACTGTATATTTTTGTTTACAGAAAAAGAGAGAACATTGCTAAATAGCAAGTAGGACAGCCTCTAAGTTCTCTGGATAGTATTTGAGGGCTTTTTTGTTTTTTTAGAATTTAAAAACCCCACTTACAAAGAGATCTATAATCATGTTTAGTTGCTTGAATCCTACTGATAACAAAGAAAGTTGGAATTCTACACATCTTCGAGAAAATACTTTTAATAACCTGTTTACTACTTCCACAACATCAGGAAAACCAAGCAGCCTATAGCAATATTTTGATTTCTTCAGTCATTTTTGTGGACATACACTTGACTAGAAGAGCCAATTAATTCTCTATTATTATTTGCCAAGATGTTGGGTTTGATTAAATTTCCATTCTTTTTTTTTTTTTTCAATTTCCTAATTTTACGAAATAGATATAATTATTCATATAGTTATATGATTTATCTACCCAAAGACATTATTGTGCTTCTCAACCACTCTTCAATAGAGGGGTTTTTTTCCTGGAAATTGGGTAACTTGCATTCATTGTACTTCTTGTCACTGTATGTGTGTGACTTATCTTGGCTAAATCTTAGGATCCATTCAGGAAAGCTTTGAGGAGCTTTGACCCACTTTGGGGAGATATGGAGCTCATTAGGCTGTTGCTATTAAAGGTCCCATTTCTGACTCCTGATTATTTGTAGAATTCCAACAGATGATGTGAGTAAGCACCTTTTCTTCTTTCTGGAAAAGGGAAAGTGAAAGAGCCAATGAATAGAGAAGAAATCTGCAGACTGGTGAATGTCTGGGAAAGTATGAGAAAAAATTTATTTCATGCCATCTTGTTTGGTGTGGCAACATGGGAACACAGAATTAAGTCAACAGATAGCGGGTTCAAATAAAAAGAGAAAGAGCGTTCTTGTAAAACAATCTGCAAACATAGAACAACAGAATAGCCTGAGTTGGAAGGGACCGTAATGACCTCAATGCAGCCCCTCTGCCACAACTTTCACTGCTCAGAGCTCCATCCAGCCTGGCCTTGAACACTTCCAAAGATGGAGCATCCACAACTTCTCTGGGCAATCTGTGTCAGTGCCTCACCATCCCCACAGTAAAGGAATTTTTTCCAGTATCTGATTTAAGCATACTCTCTTTTAGTTTGAATCCCTTCCCCCTTGTCTTGTAACTACAGGCCCTTGTAAAGAGTCCCTCTCTATCTTTCTTATATGCTCCCTTCAGGTACTACAGGTCCCCAACTAGGTAACCCCTAAGCCTCCTCTTTTCCTGGCTGAACAATCCCAATTCCATGCCCACATTTTGGGTAGGAATCACTGTGCAATTTTTTTGGTTTTGTGTTCTATGGGTACCTTCCTTTGGCCTATCTATGACAGCACTTACAAGGATAAGTACTAGATTATTTTTGACTGAGTATGAACCTATTATGATGCTTTACCTGTGATTTGTGGATGACTCTCTCCACCTGCTCCCCAGACATGTTACACCTGTAACCTGTGCCAACATTTCTACTCCTTCAATCACAAGGCAGCACACACCTCACTTGATGGTTGCTTCACCTGATCAGAGCAGAGCAGCATCCAGAAACAGGGAATATCACTCCAGAACACCAATGTGATGCAGAGAAAAGAATCCAACATCCTGGCCTGTGGTGGGAATGCCTTGGACACACCTTGCTCTCTGTAGGTTGCTTATTTTGCTAAAATGCACGGCTTCTGCACACAAGGGGGGGCGCCGACGGGGAGGCTGTTGAGGAAAGGGGATGTATTGCCTGCCCTTCCTTAGGAATGAGGGTAGAGGATGCACTGCAGACTGCCTTCCCTGCCTTAGGGATGAGGGTAGGGATGCACTCACTGCCCTGCCTTAGGGATGAGGGTGGGGGATGCACTCACTGCCCTGCCTTAGGGATGAGGGTAGGGATGCACTCACTGCCCTGCCTTAGGGATGAGG